>VDFB02353493.1:283610876-283774632 GCA_007258455.2 Sequoia sempervirens | reverse complement strand
TTAAGCATCTGGTTTTCTTTGGTTGGCAATCATTTATGAGTTATGAATTCATTGGTTTATGCTTCTTTAAACTTAAATTAGTCTGTGTTTTAATTGGTTTCATGAGTAGTTTGTTTTCTAAAATGATATATGAAATTGCAAATATCTATAATGTAAATTGTTCTTTAAATTTTATAAAATCATCAAAATATTACTTTAACATTTCATTATTTTCTGGTCAAAAGTACACATGGTAAATTTTAAATTTAGAAAAAAATAGAACTTTATTATTTTATCCAATGAAGGAGCTACATCTAAAATTCAGAAGGAAGTTATTTTCATGAAAAATAATTTACCCAACTGTTGATAAACAGTTATTCTATAATCGAGCATACAAGGGTGATTCACAATTTTAAATAGTGACTCATCTGTTACCCAACAGATATGACCCTTGGGACACCTGGTTCCTGCCATTTACATGCCACTATTCAGGTTTTTGAAATGGAACAATACATTCCTAAACATTTTACTTGAATCATGTAGCATGGAACTAAATATGATCTCGAACTTAGAGAGAATTCAGTGGCAGGAATTTCAACTCAAATTTTATCTAGGCAGTATTAACAATTGAATAGTGTCTTTATTTTTTCCTATGATCAACTTTGTTTTATGAGCTTCAACCTCGAATTTCTTCCATCTAAACCTTGAAGACTGTTAAAAATATATCAGTCAATTTTAAAGTCTGAACAGAAGTATTCTAGTGTCCATTAAAAATTACACCATCTAGTAGTAATCGTGACTAGATTTAGAGGCTCTGGCCAATATTGCTCTGGAAAATAACATTAAGACGTAAAAACTGCTGCGCTGGCAATTGAAGCAAAACATACACCTTTTTACAAATATATAACTCGTATGATTCCATAGAACGAAACAATTATAAAAGAACCAGGCAAATGTAAATGCTTCATTCGATCACCTAATGAGTGGATCACACATAGAGGTGAATATTGTGACTGAAAATCCAGGCCTACAATGTTGGAAAATCTGTTTAATTTTGTTCAATGATTACCATTGACAAAACGGACTATTTAAGTACTGGACATCTCTTTGTTTTCACCTTTAGCAAGGTTTTTACAAACTCATCGACACAAGATCCTGCACACATGTTTTCCACCAAAATAATTTGGACAAAAAAGCGGGCCTGTCTGAAAAGCTCCACTGTTAAAGAATGCAGATTAGGGCAGCCATGCATGTATAGATAGGAAAGTTTAGGGCATCCATTCCTAAGAAAAAGCAAACTTCTATTGCAGAAATGTCTGCAGCGATTAACATGAAGGATCTCTAGGTTTCTACAGTTCATGGCAACCTCTTTCCAACCAACCACAGTCACCTGTGGACAAACTGCCAAATTCCATTCTTTCAATAAAGGACAGCCCCTGGAAATCTCAATTACAGCTGAATCATCAAGCGTACGGCACATCCTTGTGTGCAAGAATTGCAAATTAGAGCATCCTGTGCCAATGCAGCTGAACCCTCTCGAGCCAAGATCAATCAAATTCCGTGAATGTGACAGGTTCAAATATTGAAGAGAACCACCATTAGCAATCATACACAGACCATCATCTGTCAAGCGGCATGAGTCTGCATCTAGATACTGAAGAGACAAGCACTTCTTGAAGCCAATTCCCTTTATGTTTCTACAATATGAGATGGTAACAACCTTAAGCCCCAAGCATCCTTCCCCAAGGGCTGCAATGCCTGAATCAGAGATGTGAACACAGCATGAAAGATTTATTATTTCTAAATTTGGGCAGCTTCTTGCTACATGTTCAAGACCAATATCACTAATATTACAACGATAAAGACTCAAAGAAGACAAGCCATTAGAACTGTTGCAAATGTGAGATAGACCATCATCTGTGATGCTGACGCAGCGATCAAGTGAGACATTTTTCAACTTCAAACCTGCTGATTGAAATAAGGTGAGGGCTGAATCTGGAATTTCAGTACAGCCAGCCAATGAAACTGAATTAAGTGCGGGAAAACGATCAAGAAGCTTGGAGAGATATTTTGTGCAATTTGGAGCTGAAGCATCACGGAACTGAAATTTTATTGAACATCGGGCTTCATTCTGAATTTTCAACCACCGTTGACATGTGAGGCCAAATGCATCTTGATCGGCCAAATGCATTAAAAATCTGACAACATTAAAAAGGCATTCATTTGGAAGATCATCTATACATGTTTCCCCTCTTAAATCATACCCAGAACAAATTCCATCATTAGCCATTCCCTCAAAGATTCCAGGTTCCCTGAAACAGAACAGTCCAAACTAAAATATCAAAGAAAACTGTACACAAGTTCACTGCACATGCCCAAGCATGCTTATAGAACAACAGCTCAACCACATAATTCCATAGATGCCACCAAAGTTATCTGAACAGATGATGTTCACTGAAGCTATAAAGCAAATAGTATCAAAGATTGATCAACTCTAAACTTAACTTGTAAAAGACAGTAGACAGTACTTTCAGCCGCAACAGAGATAATACCGTCTGCTAAAAGAAACATCTTCTCAAGCTAATATCCCACTTCCAACGACATTACGTCTTTACAAAAATTGTCCTTTTGAACACCATGAATAAGCAAATAGCTTAAATGACAAATGGCCCCAAATTAGAAAACAGAAAATCTGAAAAGCGGGACAGATTTAATGTATCCCCAGTTGATTAATATTGGGTGCCCCTTTTTCATACGTAAAAGTTTAAGCTCTTAGGCCTCTCGAGCCAAGTGAGGCACATCAGTTTCATCTGAAGGTTGTAGTGCCCGAATCTTGATATTGTATTTTTTTCGACCTGGAGTTCCACTGCTTGAGCTTGAATCTGAACTGTCAAAACCACATGGAGATGCACGATCTTCATAGCCATAGCCAATAAATGTTCCACATTTTCGACAGAGAAGTTTGGTCCTCATTCGGCAAAAACCACAAGAATAGAGAGCACATTTAACTTCATCAACCTGAGTGAACCTGCTCAAATCAATGGACAGGAATGAAATAATGCCTTTCTTGATGGCCTTGCGATACTCTGAACCAATGTTAGAAGTGATACGGTTTGATGAGCACAAATTTAAAGGATATCCGCAAGCGCCACAGCTGCAAAGTTACATAAATAGAAAGTTGTTGATCTCGTCAAGTGAAAGCTCATGAAAACAAATTTCAAACATCATGCTTAATAACAAAGGATGGCTCCAATGACTCTGAAAGCAGAAGCCAGACAACTTGTCAAGACATGCAGTGTTACAAAGTACAAACAATACATGTTTTTATAATATTCATTGAATACATTAAAGAAGAAGAGATTTTATTATTTATTTCAGAAAATTCTTGTAAAGATTCAAGAAGAAAGGTCATTAGAAAGAAAACTTAAATTTTTTCTTAATGACTACATATTATCTGGTTTTGAGAGCCGATCAAAATTGGAAAAACTGAATTATTGATCTCCCCTATATTTTATTTCTTTTCGAGAGGAGCATTCCATAAAGACAGATTAAAACTATATATTTTATTTCTTTTCGAGAGGAGCATTCCATAAAGACAGATTAAAACTATCTTACAAAAGAAGAGATTTTATTATTAATTTGGAAATTTTTTGTTATGATTCAAGAAGAATTGTCATTAGAAAGATAAATAAATTTTTTATCTTTATGACTACAATATCTGGATTTTAGAAGCTGCTCAAAATTGAAAAAACTGAATTATTGATATCCCTTATTTTTTATTTCTTTTTGAGAGAAGCATTTCATGAAGACAGATTTTGCAATAAAACTATCTTAAATCATGAAAACTATCAAATCAGTTGGTCATCCATCAATATGAGATTCAAATTTGGTAATAAACTATCATCTGTATAAAGATAAGTGAGGACAGGTAACACTGATGCTAACACTTAGCACAAAGAGTTGTGTTGATATTGATCAGCTCTAAATTAAATAATCTTCGAAGCAGCTAAGACACACAATTTGTTTTTAGATATGTTCATCATTCAGTTTCTATGTTTTCTCCATAGTTGTTGGGAGACGCGTCTCCCCCCCTCTGAGACACATCTCGGATATGGAGACACATCTCTGGTACCGGTACTGTCTCCAGAGACGCCTCCAGGAGGCTGGAGACTTCCGCGAAGTTTCCCGAGTACCATGCCATCTCCCGCTGCAGAAAATGACTTCTCCTGCTAAAATACCTAAAAGAACTTTGAAGTTTAAACATTTAAAACTTTAAAAATTAAAGCATAATGTATTTGACGTGTCTAAGAGCGATTAAATTATTTTCACGCGTCTAAGAGCATAATGTTTTGAAAGTTCAATGTCATCATATTTTCAGATTTTCTATAAATTATTAATTTTTATTTTTCTATTTTTTATTTATATTAAAAAAAATGGCGTCTCCAAGTACCCCTGTCTCCTATTTTCAAAAAAAAGCCGTACCAGTACTGGTACCAGTCTCCCGTACCAGTACCAATACCAGTCTCCTGGCAACTATGGTTTTCTTCATCAGTATAAAGATAAGTGAGGACAGGTAACACTGATGCTAACACTTAGAACAATGAGTTGTGTTGATATTGATCAGTTCTAAATTAAATAATCTTTGAAGCAGCTAAGACACACAATTTGTTTTTAGATATGTTCATCATTCAGTTTCTATGTTTTCTTCATCAGTTTTTTCTTATGCAATATGAGAAGGTAAATGAAGATAGAATTTTGTAAGAATTTATAACTTTATGGACCTACACTTTGCCATGTTTCTGTCCCTTATTTAAGGATTTTGATGATTATGGACAGAGCCAGAGTCTTTGATTTATAGGTTAAGGGCTCCTCTGATGTGATGCTCCAGCTGAGTAGCAAGTGAAAAAGATGAAGGTGGGGCATGTATTGGCTCTTATATCACCACAGTTTGTCCTTTCAGCCATTTCATGGGGACTGCTACTTATCCTTATCAGATCAAACTTCAAATTTTCTCCATTTTTTGAACCTTACTAATTTCTGTATAAGAGGATCCTGTAAAAAAGTCCTAATTTAATTATAACTAAAACCTCATACGTGTGTCCAAGGGGTTAAGCTTAATTGGTTAAAGCATTGAGTTCTCATTGTGGAGACCCAAGTTCAAATCCCAAAGGGACATCTGATATGGATTTCTAAGTTGCGACTCTTGGTCTTCCATAGTTGTCTTCTAGTGTAGAGGTGGTTTCTAAATAAGTGGAATGTTAAGTTGTGACTCTTGGTCTTCCATAGTTGGCTTCTAGTATAGAGGTGGTTTCTATATAAGTGGAATGCTAAGTTGTGACTCTTGATCTTCCATAGGTGGTTTCTAGCGTGGTTGCTCAAAAGGAGCTAGAATTAGTTTCATTGTTGTGCTTGCAAGAGTTTGTATTGGTTTCATGTTGATGCCCATATGAGCAGAATATTTGTAAACGATTATCAATATAAAAAAAAACAAAAGTTCATATGTACATACGCATTCCCCAGTGATGAACATACACATATGCACTAAGAAATGACAAATGTCCTTGAGCCTGATTCTAAGGCCAGGAATTTAAATGGGAAAAGAAGTCCTCTTATGGCTCACGAGAACAGAAAACCTTGTAAGTCAACAATTCTGGAAACCTAATTGAAACACAGATTATATTGAAAGACAGAATATGTATCTTCGGATCATAAAAATTAAAGATCCTAACACCTGTATGCAGAGAGTTAAAATTGTAACCGCAAGAAACACTGGCTTAATACTGAGCCTTACTACATTCTGATAACATCCTCAAACCCACACAACATCAAATTTCCAGAAAAGTCAAAGAAAACATAATATCCTGCCAGTTAATCGTTGCAGAATCCCCCAAAACACACATTTTGAACTTAGAAAGGAGGCACAGCTATGCCTACTGATGCTGAAACTTTAATAAGATGCACATGAAACAAAACCACAGTTCAAATTATTGCTAATGTGGCAATCTAAACTTACATGCAAATCGAGCATAAACTAAGGCAAACTGGTAGTAAGATATTTCTTATTTATTTATGAACTCTCAACCTTGGATCAACTACTAACCCACACCGACCATGATGCCTGAGTATAAACCTCAGCTGCAAAGAAACTTTCCAGCAGGAGTTATGCACAAATCATCAGAGTCAGGTGATCTGATGATCTGGGCATTACACCTAATTGCAGGACTCAACCAGGACCTGCAAAATTTCAAATGGTAAAATCTAAGTTACCAAATAAGCTAGATATAGCCCCATTTCCAGGTACAAGTTGTACCAGAGTCGGGTACTAATCGGAATCACCTGTGGAATTGGGCAGGGTTCAGATTTTTTCAGGTAGCAGTTTTAACTCAAATCTAGGTCAAATCCAAGTCAGTTCAGCAGATTTTTTAATGCATTTTTCTTATTTTGTGACAGACGAAATCCTTGTCCATAAACGACCACATTATTTCACATTTCATGTGCTTGAAAAACATTTGCAAGAAAAAAGCTCACTCACGATTTGCCTAGGATGGAATTTACGGCAACCTCATTTATATACCATGTTCAATAGAGCATACCAATTTAGGTGCCTATCTGACTACAATAGATTTTTTATAGTAATGTGTAATGTCAATTCTAGCATCCCTACCTGTGCTGCAAATTCTATTTTTAATATTCTAATTTAATATGGTAATATTTATATACCGTTTTAAATATTTATACATTGTTTTCTAATATTTACATAGAAATAAAAGTCTAATATAAATTTATATGTTTATAGACTTACAAATCTATGAACTACATATTAATATTTTATTAAAGTTTTATGATAATGTAAATTATAAATTGTTTCAATTTTTTAATATCTATCATGACATTTAAGTTTGACAACTGGATATTGAATTAGTATACTATATTTTAAATTTGTACTATATATGGTAGTTTTGTTTACAATATTCTTGATATGTGATATCCCGAGCTTAATGCATGTATTTAGGCTACAAATATGTATATATTTATGATTTTTATATGTTTTTTGTACAAACGTTCCCAGAACATACCCAACTCCCAAAGAAAATTTTGCCATACCAGCGTACCATACCCATGTACCCAATTCCAATAGAGTAACTTAGGGTAAAATCTAAACAGTTTCACCTCTACATGACTTGCAGGGGGCTTTATTTAATCCTAATTGAGTATAGGCTGAAAAGTAGCAGCAGCTACCTCAGCCGCTGCCTTTATATCACAGTGAGTGTTAGCATAAGATAACCAGCAGTGGCTTGCCCAGATTGAAAAGAAGGCTTGGGCAAGAAGGTGCTATGATGCACAAAACAACTTCTATACATCTCTCAGATGAAGAAGCTAACGAGAAAAACACCTTGCTTACACATATTAAAGCACAATAAGGCTCAATATTGCAATAATAGTAAAATCTATCATGGCGGTAGAATGGGGAAAATAATCTAAACAATGCATCTACGCTTCTAAATAGGACATTGCATCTAAGATTAAGAAATTTAAACTAATTTAAACTACAAATCTACAGAAATTTATCCTATTGCTCTCTAACTCTAAAGATTTCTTTAATCTACTTAGCTCTCAGATTTGTAAGCTAATTAAACTATTAAAATGACACTTAGAGAATGAGAAAATGAACTAATTCTATTCCTATGTGATTAAATATGCAAATTCTATTGTAATGGCAGCCATGACTGCAAAGGCTGGATGCTTGATTGCTGCTTGATGAATGCTGGATGAATGCTTGAATGCTTGATTGCTTGGATGCTTGGATGCTTGGAAAACCTGCAGAGTAAGATTGCACAAATTGGGATCCATTTCCTATAGCCAAAGAGCTGTATTTATAGCTTTCACGGCAGCACATTTGCACAGGATACGGGATAAGGGGCTGTGATTCAATCTGGAGAATTGAAATAGCATGGGATGAGAAGATGGAGCTGATCATGGAGGATTGTTCCTCCCCATGAAAACACCAGGCAAGAAGAGAGGGAGGATTGATGGAAGAAGATTGAGAGGACTTCCTGCAAGTTTGTCCCCGAAGCTCTTCCCGTGAATGGAAGTTGCATTAATTAGATTTAAAAAATCTAATTTTATTGGTGAGTGAATAGTGTAAATGATTTATGCATAAAATTAAATATTTTTATTTATTTAATTTAGCAAAAGAGGAATAAATAATTTAATAAATCAAACTATAGGGTTTGTTTATTAAATTAAAATAAAAGGAAAATGATAATTAAATAAAAGATTTTAAAATAACTTTATTTAATTAAGAAGAAATGTGATAAGGTAATTAAATAACACAAATTATTGAAGTTGTATATTTAATTTAAGATAAAATAATAGATGCATACAAGAAATATGATGATAATAATTAAATAAAACAAAGTATTAATTAATTTGTTTATTTAATTAAGAGAAAAATAATATGATAAAATGATAATAATTAAATAAAACAAAGTTTTTAATTTTGTTTATTTAATTAGGAGAAAAATAGAAGAAATAATAAATGAACTTAATATAAATAAATATTTCTATTTATTTACTAAGTAGAAAAATTTAAGATTAATTAATCAAATAAGTTGTATTCAATTAGTGGGTCTCCAGACCATTTTAGGTGTCTACACTATCATCTTCACAGGTACCGAGATAAGCAAAAAGATAGGGACAAACAGGGGTAGGGATTTCTTATTATCAGGTTGCAGGTTAAATCTAAACCTAATCAATCTGATGTAAATACTGAGCTTTCCAAATAAATAGTCTGAACTCACAAAAAATAAAGGTTATGTTTTACATCACACTAAAATCTAAACCTAATCAATCTAAATTTTTTTTTACATGAGATTCACCTACCTACTGTTTAAACTTTAAACCCACATATAATCTTAATTTGTGGGGTTGTACTAAACTTAATCAATCTAGATAAAACAAAATAAAAAGATTGAGCTACACCAAAAGATTATTTAAATAGTAAAATGTAAATCCACAGACAATCAAGGAATACTTTTGGTTTAAACTTTAAAGTCAGTAGGGTTAGGGTTTCTTTCATTCTTGACTTGCAAGGTAAAGTTAAAGCTATTCAGTCTGACAAAAACCAATGTGCTTTACAAAAATATATTTCTGCCAACAAAGAATCAAGGCGGTGTTTTTGTAGGAAGATAATAGAGTTAGAGATACTCATTATTTTTTAATTCTCGAGTTGCAGAGCAAACTAAACCTAATCAACCTGACAAAAACATTGTGCTTTACAATTAAAAAACAAACCCACAAAAAAGCAAGGTCAATTTTTGGTAGAAAATCCACTTGGATTGGAGCTTCCTAACTTTTGACTTGTAGGGTAAACTTGAAAGTAACAAATCTCAAATCTGATGAAATCACTGAGCTTTTGCCAAAAAAATCAAATCATGCATAGAAAATAACTAATAAGTTATCACACCACATTTTCAGTAGGAAGCCAACTGGGCTTGAGCTTCTTTGGTTTTGACATGCAGGATAAAGTTGACACTAACCAATCTGACAGAAACTGTGATCTTCTTCCAAAAATTAATTCAAAACCCAAAATATTAACACAATTCTTTAACAGGGATCCAGAAGGGTTAGGTTTTCACAATTATTGAGTTCCAGATGAAAGATAAACCAAACCAATCTCACAAAAACCACTGATCTCAATAGAAAAATAATCAAACATCTACAAATTAAGGTAGATTTTGTTAGTAATTTCATGAGTTCATGCTTTTTAAATCTTTATTTGCACAGAATATTCGAAACTACTAACCAATCTGTAAGAAAACATTCAGCTCTCTTAATAAATGATTCAATGCCATAAAAATACGAGGGAAAGTTTTGGTAGGAATCCAAAAGAGTAAAAGCTACCTAGTTCTTAACTTGCAGTTTACATAAACATCTCACAGAAAAGGGTTGAGCTTCAGCAGAAAAATGCATTTTAACCCACAAAAAATAAAGGCAAACCTGTCAAATCTTAAGAACATTTAATTTTACCAAACAATAATTCAAACCCACCAAAAATTACAAAGGAGACCAGGATCTTCTTAACTTGTTGAGTTGCAAGAAAAATCAAACTTACAATCTGGAAAAATATGGAAATTTACCAAGAAATATTCCAAACCTGCAAAAATTAAAACATCATGACCAAGTTTGTAGGAATCCAACTGGGATTGAGTTGTTGTAGTTCCTGACCTACAGGGTAAAAATTAAACCCAACCAGTCCAGGAAAAACGATATTAAGTTTAAGCTTTACCAAACACTAATTCAACCCTACTTTAGGCAACTACCTGCAAGAGATCCAATAGAGTAAGGCTTTTTAATTCTTCAGTTACAGGGCAGAGCTAAACCTAACTACTCTGGCAGGACAAAACATTTTGAATCCACAAAATGCCAAGGCAATTTTTTTTGTAGGAAGCCACCTGGAATAAGGTATTTTGATTATTGACTTCAGGGTAAATGGAAAACTGATCAACCCTACAAAAACAATAAGCTTTACCAAAATAATAATTCAAACCCTTTTTGGTAGGAAGCCAATAAGTTCAGGTCTCTGTCAGATTCTTGATTCTGAACGTAAAGAAATACCCAATTAAAAAAACTGAGTTTTAAAACACAAAACTATTTCAATACTCAGAAAGAATCAAGGTACCTTTTGGGAAGAAGGTAAATTGGGTTAGGCTATTATCTTAGTTTTAGTTTGCAAGGAAAATACCAAACCTAATCAATCTCAACAAGGTCACTGAGATTTACCAAAATCATTAACACCCACAAACATTTAATTATAATTAATCAATCTGACAAAGAAAACGTTGAGATTCCCCAAAAAAACAATTCAAAGCCACAAAAAGCAAGGAATAATTTTCATAAGACGCAGACAGAGTTAGGGCTTTTTGAAATTCGTGGTTTTCAGTCAATCCGGCCTAAAAAAGTCTTTTAGATTTTATCAAAATGAAACATTAGCACCCACAAACAATCAAATCTCTATTCGAGTTCAAAAAGTATCCAATGGCAGATTTTTGCAGGTAAAACACAAAATATATCAAGAAACCAAGATTTTTCTGAGTATGCTCTAAATCTATTCTAACAGAAATGAATTGCTGCATGCCTGTAAGTAACATCTGCCTGTGACATAGTGGAGTTGTATCATGAATCCATCCAGAACAAAGTGTTGTTAACCTTCAACACAGATCCACTTTCTCTCGTGAGAATTACCTCCGGCTAACGTTTTAAAGAATGAAAAAAGAAACGGAAAGGACAAACAATATTCGTCTCGTCTAGGCTTAGATTACCGTGTAGATGTCATAACGGGCTGATGAGATGGACCCAAACTAATATGACCAGTAGATTTCGACTTCCGCTATAGTTAAGGGATGATGACGTGGACAACAGTAAAGAGTAATAGAATGGGGTCCTATGATGGCGACAATATGATAGCTAAAAAATTGATTGATTTTTTTTGCTATGTTGATTGAATATAACATATTTTAACATACAATATTTTTTAGTTTAAAAACTTGTCTATTTGATTTTTATTTTTTTTGTATTGAATAAGCTGAGAAGAATTACAATGAATAAAAATGCAGCTCCAAAAGGAGACTGCTAAGAAGAAAAACCAGCAATAGCACTAAGAATTTACAATGTCTCAATTGTACATCCAAAAGCAACAAGCTTAATACACACTAAGAAACAAGCCTGTAACAACACTAAATAATTGCACATCTACACAAATAGTAAGCAACAAGCGTATGCCACCATTACACACTGAATTTAAACATGACTTGCAATTGTTTGGCACAACAAAGCTCCCCTTGATGTAGCTGCAAAAATTGGTGTTTGATCTCCTCCAAACGCTTACTAAAATTAGAATCTTCTGTGCGCCCCCTCTTCAGCTAAGAACAAAGAAAAGTGAATTGAAACATGATGTCACAGTGAAACTTTAGAATATTTGTTTCTAAATGCGAAATGTGCTTAGAAAATATTGTTGAACATCTACTTTTCCATAAATGTAATAAAATACACTACCTCATAGAATCAACAATTATGTTTTTATGCACTCCAATACCAAAGATTGCTTCTTTCTAATGCAAGACATCATCAAAGACAATAGGAAAATGATAAAAAATACTCTTCCATTTTCTTTTTGTACAAGGACAGTCCCAAAAGATATGTTTTAAGCTTTCGTTGTGCTAACAGAAAGGACACTTGGCTACTTGTAATCTTAAATATTTTATTCTATCCCCAACTGGTAGTTTATGGTGCAAAATTTTCCAGGCCTGCAATTGAGCATTTTTGTTGTCTTGGACTTCCAAATCTGAGCACTTAACATTCTCCATTTTCTTTCACTAAACTTACAGTTCCATTTTCTATTAAGTCTTGGATTCAATTTCATACCCGGAAGAAGCTTGAAATATAACTTCTTCAAAGGGAACCATAAGAAAGGATATTTATCAAGCCACACCCAATCCTTGAAGAAGTTTCAGTGCAAAGGAGTGCAGATTTTCGTGAGGAGTTCAATAGGGACTAGCGATTTCACAAAGACCATGAAACCTTTATACCTATTATGTAAATTGAAATTTTTCTTTGAATCCTACCAGGCAGCCCAATCAAGGGCATTAAAATCCCAAATATCACCAAACTATTTCACCCCTTTACTAAAAAGATAATGAGATTATTTAGGAAAAGTGACTGCAAGTGGTTTCCCGTTATATAGAACTAGCTTATCCCACCAGATAGATGAAGTAGCAAATCTAAAACCATGTTGCAAAGAGTATTTTTTCCAATCTAAAAATTGCAGACCTATTGCAAGCCTTCCAAATAGATTGCAATGGGAATGATGCTCTAACCTGAAAGAAAGGAGCAAGTAGAATCTTATCCATCCATCCCACGTTCTTCCATTTATTATTCATCATTGCAAGTGAAATACGATGTCGCACTAAAACTTTCCATTGTTCCTCCCCTGACATAACTCATATAATCCACTTAGCAGCTAGACAAATCCCTTGTGTCCTGGGGTCTACAAGGCCCAACCCCCCTTTGGACTTGGGTTGTAAACAGTGCAACCAAGAGGATGTCCTATATCCCATTTTACCATCCCAATTAGTCCACAAGAATTGCCGAATTAGCTTATTTAGGTCTTTGTAACCCTTTTTGGAAGGCATCCAACATGAGGAATAATAAACATGGGAAGCCAAGAATATACGGTTTATCACTCGTAATTTACCAACTAATGAAAGAAATCTATTTCCCCAATTATATATTTTATTTTTCAAATTAGTGATAAACCAATTCCACATATCATGGAGTGAAACCCCAAAACCGAAAGGAATACCAAGGTATCTTGTAATCTTCCCATGTCTAATTTGCTTCCAATCTTTAGGAATCCATTCTGGAGGAGGATCAGATTGATTTATAATAAATTCAGTTTTATGATGAGCTAATTTAGAACCCAAAACTTCACAATAAAAATTTAGAACCTGCATAACATTGTTGATTTATGTTTCAAAATTCTGGATAAATAGCAAGCTATCATCAACAAAGTGAGATTGTATAACAGTCATATTGTTGGGGATGGAAATGCCTTTAATTAGATTCATTTGATTATATTTTTGCAATAGATAACCAAGAGCATCAGCAGCTAAAACATAAAGAAATGGAGATAATGGGCAGCCTTATCTAATTGAACGTTGCAAAGGAAATGTGTCAGACATAGAATTATTGATCAACAACTGAGCATTCGCATCATTAAGTAGCATCTGCACATGCTTACATATTTTTGGATTGAAACCCATCCAATGCAACATCTTAATAATGAAGCTCCATCGCATTTTATCATAAGCCTTATCAAAATCAAGCTTAACCAACAAAGCATTTTGTTTTGATTGTTGAGCCCATTCACTTGTTTCCCAGGCCAATATTAAGTTATCAAGGATAAATCTGCCACCTAGGAATCCTGTTTTCTTTGGTCTAACAATCATTTTAGCCACCGGTTTGATCCTAGTGGCTAGTTGGTCTATTTGATTTTAATAGTCTTATTTTTAGATTAAATCATATTTATGATTATATTTTGTAGACTAGATCATAAGTGTAATCTCATTCATAGTATTTTATATTTCAAATTCTTACTTTTTAAGGCTAGCAATTATAAGATATGGACATTATCTAATGGTATGGGTATCAAAAAAAATTAATCGTGCATCCAAGGTTGTGTATATGAAGACATCATCATATAACACTTTCATATAAAAATTAATTATGAATTAGGGGAGAGGGGCCCATAGTGGAGCACCCTAACTTCGCGTTTCTCAAAATCTTATGTGGAAATTTCAAATCACTCCCAATTCTGTACAACAGTTTATTTGGCAACTCATGTGCTTTTATATTTCATTTTATGGCCACATCATCAAATATGATGCCACATCAACATGCTTTATGTTGAGGTATCCAAAAAGGCCCAAAAAAAAGTGAGACTGATAGTGGTGCACTAAGTCATGTTTTACTATTGAGATGATGTGGCATCACATGATTTGTCACTTTGTGTACTTTATGGATAAAAAATGTTTTGCAATTGGATATTAAAGTGCTCCATTATGGGGGCCACTGAGGACTACTTCTATCCCCACTATTAGATCTCGCTCCATTATGGGCCCCTCTCCCCTAGAGCTCACAAAGTATCAAAAGCATAAAAGATTATTTCTCCTTTGGTGGGAATCAGTCATTGATTTTTGTTTGCTTGCATCAAGCATCAACAATTTAATCAACATTTATTTCTAAACCACATTATAAATGCATATATTATACATAGTGATGTATCTACTTGCATTGGGCTTCAACAACATTTAATTATCAACTCAACAACATTGATTGTCACCCCTCATGTCAATGTTCATCATCACCTTTCATCTCTCTTTACAATTATTAAGTCAATCCTAGGGATCTATCTAAGGGTTAAGTAAGTTGCATGCTTCAACACTCACATAGCAAGCTTCCAATAATGCCCTTGAACAACACATTATTTTCCTTACATAGAGGTACATCAGGGGAACACTTGAATTACAAGTACTAAAGATCCATTTCTCAAAGGGAAAAATTGTCTTGAAATATTCCATCATTATCTTCCTATCACTAGTTTGGTTTGGTTTGTCATTATTTGTTGGTGTTCTTAGGATTTTTGTGAGTAGTTTGTTTTCAATCCATTTTTATTATTTGGTTCCCTTAAGTAATAGTTGATACACGAGTTTAATGCATTCTTATATGTATAAGTACTTGATATTTTTAATAAGTATGACATTCTCACTACACTACATTATCTAATATGGTATCAAATTTCTTCAAATCTTCTAGGCTCTATGAGTTTTGTGACTATATATAATAATGTAAGTGCATGTGTAGCAGAAACATTGAAATTTCCATTGCCTTTGGCAACATGAGATTTCCTACATCACAGAGACATGTAATTTCATTGTTGGTATTCTAATTAATATTGATTGCAAATGATATCATAGTATTATGATATCACATTGGTTATATTTATATTTTTGCTTATTTCTATTATTGTTGTTAATATTATCATCATCAATAATGGATGAGGATTTGTAAGATGTAAGTGGAGCTTCAAAATGGAAACATTGTTTTCCATCTTAATATGGTCAGTAAAGGACCCTTGATGAAATTTGTGTCCATGTAACCAAGGGCTCAAGGGTAGTCATATTGCATATATGTGTGTAATATATCATGTGTGTATATATTAGATCAAGTCTTCTTATAATTTTAATTATTGGGTATACTCCAATCTTTCTAGAGGTTATGATGAGTGGAGCAAACATTTCTAACATGACTATGAATTCCTTGTTATAGACAAGCCACTAATTGCAAGCATAGTAACCAAATATGAAATGAAATTTGTAGCCATCTATGACAATTTCCATATAACCCAAATAGATAAAATCATGCAAACAAGTACTTAGAATCCATATGAAAAAAGTAGAGAACATACCATCAAAGATGACATAAGATATACCCTGGGAAAACCCTCAAGAGGAAAAAACCCAACCTTCAAAAGCATCCATCACTCATGTATTATTCAGCAATGAAAATATTACAATACATCTTCAAAGTCTCCATGAACACCTTTGAAACATCAAGCTCTCAACATGCACTCCATGTGAACAAGCATGCAACCACACATCTCATGCCATGCTTCAAAACCTCACATGTGCAACCTACAAGAGATGCTTACACAAGCCAACCCCAAATTAGTCAACCTTAGACAAATACACATGTGCTTACTTTTATAGAAATAAGTTTGTACAAAACCGCCAAGTGGTATTACATAAACCATGTGACTAATACCAATAGCATACAAATTCATTTCCCCCCACATTTACTTTTTGGTGTTAAGTTTTCCCAATTTGCAAACCTCATTAAATATTTATCCCAATGTTACATACAACACATAAAGTGGCCCCAATAATGTCTAATCCATGTGATACATGCATCCCTAGATTCTCTCTAGGTGCACCACAAATAATACTAAAATTAAATTATAACTTTATGCAAGGTGAACAACACACTTTTTCCTAGCATTCTCCCACTTGTTGTATACATTGCATAAGGGGTAAAAAGTAAACTCAAACATCAAGAGAATAACCTATATAGTCAACATGTACCATCAAGCAACCAAAGTGCTCCATTTGATCCATCAAGATACTTGCAACAATAATCAAGGTGGCCTCCATCTCAAACATGAATCCTCTCATCCTCCATCATGTTAATGCACAAAACAAAAGATACCATCCAAAGAGATATCACACTAACTGTGGACATGAAAAAAGTAACCCTTCTACTTTTTCTCATGTTTAGGCCCTCCTTGTGATTTTGGCTTGATTTTGCCTTGATTTAATGTTGTAATGTGGTCAACACATTCACATTAGGTCTTGGGTCTTTAAGAATCATTAAGAATTCTATGATGTCTTGTAAAAGTGTTGTGAAGTGTTGTAACCCACTTTCACACTTTTCTAGAACCTTTTCATTATAATTCACCTAAATATCCTCTTTTTATCACTTACCAAGCCTTATTTTAAAGTGTTATAACAAACTCTCACACTTTTCTAGGCTTGTCATCAATAATTTGACCCTTTCTTATGTTTAAATGGCCCCTTAATGCACTTATAGGCCCTACTTAAGTGTGTTTCAGAGAATAATCCCATTAAACATCATTAAATACACTTTAATTCCCGACACCCATTAAAATTGCCCTAGTGGGACCAAGTCGCCACTAGGGGCGACTTAGTCCCACTTGACACAAAAATCAAAATTATTTCAAAATTTTGGTAGGATATTATTCTCTTAACCTTAACGTCGGCCTATGATGTGGTATTTTCAAGATATTTTGTAAAATCAAGTATAAATAAAGGGTTTTCCCCTCATTTTTCATCTTCTAATCTCCTAATTTCCTTAAATCATTTACTTAATCATTCTCAAGCATTCTAGGCATTATCAAGCATACATTAATTAGAGCATCTACTTGCATATCTTTAGATTTCTACATCAAGGGTTTGGTAAGTTGTAGTATTGCATGTTGTTCATCCATCATTCTCTTTCTATTTCATTTCAATTTCAAGGGTTTGATTGCCAAATTGAGGTTTGACCAAGGCAAACCCCTATTCACTAACCCTTAACCCTTTTTCACCTCTTTGCACATGTGTTTTGTAGATCTTGTATGCAGATTTTTCAAAGAGAAAGGTGTTAAAAGGTGTTAGCATTTCATCAAAGTCATTCAAAGTCAACAAAACCCTAAGAGAAGCTTGGAGATCACCTACAGACCGAATTCTGCAGATTCAAAACTAGACACTTGTCAGGAACCAGAGTGCAGACCAAGACCTACAGATTACAAATTCAAAATTCTTGAAAGCTGAAGGTGGACTAAGTCACCATCAGTGGCAAATTAGTCTCATTGCCAAGGCTGAAAAGTGTTTTCTGCATTTCTGGATACCCTTTTGGTTGAAACCTATTTCGATAGAATCTCCCCAAAATAGGACTAAGTCGCCTAGCTTGGCATAAGTGTCCCAATTGGCTTCAACAACAAATTTGTAGGATTCTAGAGCCTCTCTACATCACATTCTAGTTTCTAGGTGCACCTCTTCAATCTCATTCATTTTTGTTATAGTTTGTTTGCACTTAGGTCATTTTTGCATATCACAATGTGTTTTCAAACAAGTTGCATTTCATTAGTTTTGCGTTAATAATCAATATCTTTTATTATTTTATTGCATTTAGAACAATACATTTAGGCATATTTCATTCATATTTGCATTAGTCTTGAGTGGGGACATTGCCCATTTTGGCCTACCTCTCTCCTTTTAGGTGAAAAACCCTAGAAGTGTTAGGGAGTCTTGTGGAGCCAAAATCTTTGTCCACATTTTGGTGAACTCGACTTTAAAACATTTTACTTCTGATTTCAAGTGCATTTACATCTTAGGAATAGATTGCATTGGCATTGCATTGCATTTTGCATTGTTTAAATTGCATCCTAGGGTTTTCAAAATTGCATTAATGAAAAGCTCATATAGCTTACATTTTTGCATTACATTGAAAATTCAAAAAATTGTACATTTTCATATTATACCTGCATTTGAAAACCTAAAAAGCATAAAATCCAATTAATAAATTTTGAAAATTTTCAAAAAAATCACTAATTGGACTAATTCACCACCCTGGGTGACTTAGTCCAGTTGCATATTTATCGTTGCATTTTCTAAGATTTACTCTACATTTTTTGCATTTTTGTTTGTTGTTTCTACATTACAGTTTTCCTTTCCAGAATTTTAGCTTTAAGCATTTCATTCTTATTAGTTTACATTGCATTTGCATTCACCTGCATTTAGAAACCTTTGCATGAGTGTTTGGTGTCCTATTGTTAATACGTTAGTGAGAAGAAGTTCAAGACTCATGTTATCCCATGATAATACACTCATTGTGGATCTTTGGTTATCTAAAACTTCCACTCCTAGTATTGCAACTAGTACACTAGGCATGGATACTACCTTTAGCAACTCTTTGCCTTCCAATAACATGCAAGTTGACACACAAAACGATCACATCCCACAAGACAAAATCATTAACATCCATGAGGACTTAACACATCTCCAACATCAAGTGTGTCTTGAAAACAGTTCAACCACTACAATTCCTACCATAGAAATTATCCATCGTATGCTTGAAAGTGAAGAAGGCTTAGACGTTATGAAACAAATAGTTGAGATATACCAAAAACATGTTCCTTCTACCTCTAGTACATCTCAACTAGAAAAAACTATGGTTAGCCAAGGAGGACCTTACACTCCTCCTCCCTCAACAGTGGCCTCCGTTCCTACCTATACCACTCCTCGTGTCACTACAACCATGCAACAAGTTAGTAATGTAATTCCTTCCTTGACTATTCCTATTAGCATCCCTAATTCCTATGTGGCATCGCATGTTCTATCCTCTTCTGTAATACCATCTATAAGCACTCCATTCACTTGCCCTACCACTACATATACTCCATCACCACTTTCCCTTCCACCTCATACCACTTACAATGACCCTCTCATAACACAACTTTTCCAAACTATTTCATCCATGCACAAATAGATATCCACCATAAACCAAAATCAAAATGGACCACCCACCTATTATGTTTGAATCAGTCCATTGTCTTTGGAAATATTGCGAACACCAATGCCATGAGGAATAGAGATGCTTAGATTTGAGAAATATGGAGGGAAGGGAGATCCTTCTAACCATGTTAATTCCTACACTGCCTTATGTGGTGACTTTGTCCTAAATGATAAATTGTTAGCAAAACTATTTACTAGGACTCTAAAAGACACTACCTTGGAATGGTTTTCATCCTTACAGAACAATTCAATTCATTCATTCAATGAACTAGTTGATGCATTTATAAATCATTTTCAAGTGCATGACTCCAAAGAATACCTTGGCTAATTTGATGAGATGCAAGCAACATGAAGAAAAGATAACTAATTTTATCTCACGTTGTCAATCACTTTATTCTCAAATCGATGTCAAGATTCCTAACCCACACCTTCAAAAGATGTTTATATAAAACTTACAAACTAAACTTTAGGACAAACTCACTATGATGAAATTTCCCTCCTTTATGCACTTGTGTACCGCCCTTTGCGATTATCATAATTTAGTTAGTAGTTGAGATGTAAAGTCCACTTCTAGCTGAGCTGAGAAATTTGAGCATGCCAATCAAAACAATTCCCAACCATTTAGAAATCAAAACAAAGGGTTCTTACAGTTCAACCCCCCTCAACAACCAACTCAACCTATCAACAACCAAGTAGCAACCATTTAAACCGTGGTGCCCTATAGTTATGGAGATCCGAAAAGATAATTCACACCTTTACCAGACACCCTTCATAACACAATGTCCCAACTTTTACAACAATAAATGATTACCTTGCCTATCGTCAAAGCACCCGATCCTACTAAGCCTTTACCTCCAAACTTTAAATCCAATGCTTATTGCCATTATCATAGACAAAATGGACATGGCATGGAGCATTGTAAGCATCTTAAACATCTTGTGCAAGACCTCATTGATTTCGTTTGTCTATCCATTGTAGGTGTTAATGATCAAGGTAATAAGTTTTTTACCCCTCCAAATCAAAACTTACAATTTTTTACTAATCCAATGCCCAAACATAATGTTTCATTTCTTAAAGCTAGTGAAACTACAAAGAATGATGTGATGAATGTTGATACCGATGATGAACATCTTGATCCCATTCCACACATTACCACTGTTAATCCTATGGATGAAATGGTAGGTGTGATAGACATTATCCCTCGTAAGGGCCAACCTAAGAAGTCTCTTGATATTACTTTCTCCTCTAAGGACATACTTAAAAATCTCCTTGATGGTCCTCTTTACATAGCCAATCATATTTATGACAAGGGCCCACTAATGGGATTCTAATAGATCCTGTCTGTGGAGAGAATGTGATCACCGAGGAATTTTCGGTATCGCATGATCTCTATCAAGATGATTATGATAAACTGAAAGCATGGATCAAAACACACAATGGTTTTGCTTGCCCTATGATAGGATCAATCGTCCTTCCATTACAAATAGGACCAAAAGCATTGGATGTCACATTCTCCATCATCTTGTAGTCAGACCAGTTTCGTTTGAGGGTAGGCCATCCATGGCTTCGCTCAATGAAAGTTGTCCCTTGGGTCATACACAAATGCTTAAATTTTCCATTTGACAATGAAATATTCACTGTTCACCATAGCAACTTGAACCCATAGTCTTCTAAAGGAAACTTTTCCTTAGAATCCTTTTGGATTGAGCCCATGGAACCTATAACACCTTGAAAAGATTTCTTTTTCATTGCTTACCAAAAATTTAAAGCAAGGAAAATAGAAGAATTTTCTCTCCACAACATGTCCCCATCCACTTCTAACACTCCTATCCTAGATGAAACAATGCTTCAACCTGAACAAAAGCCAACCAACATCAAAAATTTCCCCGACATCATCCAAGAGACCACAAGACAATGATAACAACTCTGTCATGCCTCCTCGTATAAAGCAAGTTTACAAAGCAAAAGCGAAAGTGGATGAACAACCTTCCATGGTTCCTTTTGTTCCTCCCCTTAGGGAAGAAAAGCAACCTATGGTTGATCAACCCGCTCCTTCACAAACACAACTCAACAATAAAACCAAAAGAAATAGGGGAGCTATGGAGCGTAGGCATAGACCTCGTGCCCTTGCTCACAAGTTACATGAAGAAGAAAATAAAGAAAATCACAATCCACATTTGACAGAAGCAATGCATGATGAATCTCCTTCCCAACCACAAAAAAACAAGCCAATACAACAATCACAACAAGGGGTATATCCTTCATTGGACATTATCATCTGTCCTCTTGTTGTGATTAATTTGGATGTCAATGATTAAATTGCTAAAATAGACAAAGAGGTGCATAATGATTTGAACACATTGTTCTCCTCTTCCATGAGCTTAAATGAAAAATCCCCTACAAAGAGTTTAGAACCTGGTGCTTCCCCTAGTTCGACACTTGCTCTTGTCCCTTTGGCTAGTTGCCCACCCTCATCATATCATGAACATGACTGGGAGGCAGATGACTTGCTTGATGGTTGACTCACATTTGCCTTACTAGTCTTTTATATGTGTTTGCATGTGCATAACATGTTCCCATGTGTTGTTATGTTTGATGTTCTCTCTCTTTTTGTCATTCCTCTATTTGTACCTTCATTCTTCTCTATGTCGTACATCACTTTTTCCTTTTCTTTGTTTTTTTTTCCTTGTGTTTTCCTTTTGGGGATGACGTATGGCATTGAGACATTCCATGTCTCTTTCATGTTGACCCAAAATGTCCTTTTCCTTTTTCTTTTCCTTTTCTTTTTTCTTTTGCTTTTTTTTTCCTTTTGGGGATGATGCAAGGCATTGAGACATTCCATGTCTATTTCATGTTGACCCAAAAGGATTTATTTTTCTTTGCCTTTTCCTTTGTATTTTGCTTGTGTTTTCCTTTTGGGGATGATGCAGGGCATTGAGGCAGTCATGTCTCCTTCATGTTGACCGAAAAGATTTTCCATTTTCTTTCACCTTTTCGTTTTCATTTGATTGTGTTTTCCTTTTGGGGATGACACAAAGCGTTGAGACATCATATGTCTCTTCTATGTTGACCCAAATGGATCTTTCTTTTTATTTTTTTCACTCTCTTTGTGTCATTCTTCTAGTTCTATGTATTTGGGGGATGATGACAGTTCCGAGCTCTCTAACACAACATTGTAGAAAAGAACATATTGACCCCAAATCCATAGATCCCTTATGTGTTTGGTGTTTTCATTTTGGAGGCAACCCCTTTCATTTTCTTTTTCCTTTCCTTTGCATGACGTAACCTTACTCAGAAACATATGACTTGGCATAGGGGATTTCCAGGTTGGCTCTCATGTCTTCTTCCTTCTTGTTGCATTATTTATTTTGCTACTTTAAAGTAATTTCTCACAGAATGGTGTGTAGCAATTCCTTTAAAGTGGGGGCATACATTAGCATTATTCTTTTGCATTTTACTTTTCTTGGTTCTTAGTGCAGCCTTCTTACTTCATATGATGCATTTGTCACTTTTTGGATGACATTGGGTGTGATGTCCTTCATGAGCATGATCTATCTTAGCATATTACATTCCTCTTGGTGGCTTGATATGACACATTGCATCCCCTAAGTTGTGAATCTTCTATTCTTTGATCGGTCCTCTCTTGGAGACATTAGACACAATGTTACCTAAGTTAAAGGCCTTGCATGAACTAAACAAGAATCCTTTGAACATCATTTGCATGTTGCATTTTGCATTTTTTATATGAACACCTTGCATAACACAGCTTGCATGCTTGTGGTGCCATCACATTTGTTCACAAGCTCCAAGCATATGAAGTTTTGCTTGTCTCATGAAGCTTGAAATGTCATTTTCTTTTGTGGCACCTTATTAAAGTTATCAGGAGGTATAACTTTGGTATGGTTGAGTGGGAATCCCATTTTGAAGCATGACTTTCCCCATAGTCACCTGTGTGTGTGTGAGTGCATACCAACCATGAGTGTATGTTTCTCACCTTTTTGGGCCTTCTCACCCGGTGGAAAACACCTTAGAGTGAGTATACATTTCTTTTTTCGGACAAACAACCTAGATCTAATCCACAACGAGATGGAAAAATGATCGAAGCTTGATCCAATTTTCTCTCTCTCTTTGATTCTTTTACATCATTTTCATGTGTGTTCCTTTGTACTTATGTTTAGCTTTCCATGGGATCTTCATCCTAGGGGCTTGATCATCCCTCTTGATCGTTATTGTCTCATCTTGCTAGCATTAGTTCATTGGAACCCTTCTTGATAGCTCGTGGGTCTACTTTAGTGTGAGTTTGAAGCAGGTTCATCCTCTCACTAAAATGGGGGCTAAATGTGGACATGAAAAAGTAACCCTTCTACTTTTTCTCATGTTTAGGCCCTCCTTGTGATTTTGGCTTGATTTTTTCTTGATTTAATGTTGTAATGTGGTCAATACATTCACATTAGGTCTTGGGTCCTTAAGAATAATTAAGAATTCTATGATGTCTTGTAAAAGTGTTGTGAAGTGTTGTAACCCACTTTCACACTTTTCTAGAACTTTTTCATTATAATTCACCTAAATAACCTCTTTTTATCACTTACCAAGCCTTATTTTAAAGTGTTGTAACAAACTCTCACGCTTTTCTAGGCTTGTCATCAATAATTTGACCCTTTCTTATGTTTAAATGGCCCCTTAATGCACTTGCAGGCCCTACTTAAGTGTGTTTCAAAGAGTAATCATGTTAAACATCATTAAATACACTTTAATTCTTGACACTCATTAAAATTTCCCTAGTGGGACCAAGTCACCACTAGGGGCAACTTAGTTCCACTTGACACAAAAATCAAAATTATTTCAAAATTCTAGCAAGATATTATTCTCTTAACCTTGACGTCGACTTGTGGTATTTTTAGGATTATTTTGTAAAATAAAGTATAAATAAAGGGTTTTCCCCTCATTTTTCATCTTCTAATCTCCTAATTTCCTTAAATCATTTACTTAATCATTCTCAAGCATTCTAGGCATTATCAAGCATACATTCATTGGAGCATCTACTTGTATATCTTCAGATTTCTACATCAAGGGTTTGATAAGTTGTAGCATTGCATGTTGTTCATTCATCATTCTCTTTCTATTTCATTTCATTTTCAAGGGTTTGATTACCAAATTGGGGTTTGACTAAGGCAACCCCTATTCACTAACCCTTAACCCTTTTTCCCCTCTTTGCATGTGTGTTTTGCATATCTTGTATGCAAATTTTTCAAAAAGAAAGGTGTTAAAAGGTGTCAAAATTTCATCAAAGTCATTCAAAGTAAAAAAAAACCCTAAGAGAAGTTTGGAGATCGCCTACAAATCAAATTCTACAGATTCAGAACTAGACACATGTTAGGAACCAGAGTGCAGACCAAGAGCTACAAATTACAACTTTGAAATTCCTGAAAGCTAAAGGTGGACTAAGTTTCCATCAGTGGCAAATTAGTCCCACTGCCTGGCTTGGAAAGTGTTTTCTGCATTTTTGGATACCCTTTTGGCTGAAACATGTTCCAATAGAATCTCCCCGAAATAGGATTAAGTCGCCCAACTTGGTGTAAGTGTCCTAGTTGGCTTCAACAAAAAATTATATAGTATTCCAAAGCCTCTCTACATCACATTCCAGTTTCCACATGCACCTCTTCAATCTCATTCATTTCCGTTATAGTTTGTTTGCATTCTTAGTCATTTTTGCATATCACAATGTGTTTTCAAACAAGTTGCATTTCATTAGTTTTGTATTAATAATCAATATCTTTTATCATTTTATTGCATTTAGAACAATAAATTTAGGCATATTTCATTCATATTTGTATTAGTCTTGAGTGAGGACATTTCCCATTTTGGCCTACCTCTCTCCTTTTAGGTGAAAAACCCTACAAGTGTTAGGGAGTCTTGTGGAGCCAAAATATTTTTCCACACTAAATATCACATAGAAGCATAAGTCCTACTTCCAAATGATATCCAAACACAGATACTAAATCCAATGGTAACAAGTATACATTAGTAGCCATCAAGAATAATCACCATAGCTAAAATAGAAACCATGGAAAATTACTAAAACATCTAACTAACCATGCCTCAAAACCAAGGTATACACATCATAATAGGTAAACCTCATGCCATCCACATATCCAACCCATGAAATATAATCATAAGCTACATGTATCAAACCTATCAATAAATAACATATACATCTAGTAACTCCCATTGTATCAATAATTTCAAATCTAAAAATGATCAAGGTATCCAAAGATCCTCCAATAACATCACATAGAAAGTGTAACATGTATCATGCAGTACCAAGGAACATCCACAAAGATATGCACAACTTGCAAACAAATATGCTTCAATACAA
Source organism: Sequoia sempervirens (assembly GCA_007258455.2). Taxonomy (NCBI): domain Eukaryota; kingdom Viridiplantae; phylum Streptophyta; class Pinopsida; order Cupressales; family Cupressaceae; genus Sequoia; species Sequoia sempervirens. Next base: position 283,748,589 of record VDFB02353493.1, on the reverse strand, counting down.
CTCTCATCACTAGTATCCATAACTCTCCCAAGTTCTCCACACAATAAAATAAAGAGATCAAGGAACCTTTATGTCGTCACTAAAGAACAATAAACAACACATTACCACAAACATGGTGATCACCATAGCTCCACACAAACCTCAACTCCAATATCATGTGAATACAAGCATCTAGGAAGAAGGAAAAGACCAAAGAGAGAACCTACAAATCAAATCATGTAGCATGTCCTTCTACACACACCTCTAAATTCTCTATCTATGATAAATATGATCTCCTTCATAAAACCCCAAAGAGAATAACATTATCCACATCTAACCATAACCAAGATGTATGTATCTCAAACCTAAGGAGGATCAAACCAAGTAATTCATTCTCATGTCAGGAAATAAGCCCAATGACATCTCCTAAAATTCCTCATCAATGGATGACATCATAAATGAAATCATGTGAAAAAGGAGATAAACATGTCATACATCCCTCAAATGAACCCTCTAAAACTAGAAAACAATAGCTAAAGATCCATATCCACGAGAAGACAAAGCATAAAACATAATGATAGGAATGGGAAAATACCTCTTAGTTGATTATCCATCGAGTAGACCAAGAGTGGGGATTGAGAACGATCCTCCAAGATAACCAATTCATCATGACTCACTCCAAGAATAATCTCCTATATAAGTCTATCATGAACTCATATCCATATCCAAGTGAATTCTCCTTGGACATTTTGCTAAAACCTCCAAAGATTAACCATCTCAACACATGTCTCTAATCCCAAGAGATCTCCTAACTTCACTCAAGTCTCCAAGTATCCATGAGCACTTGTAACTGATCAATCCATGCTAGGCTCCAAATATAACACAACACTCTCATGAAGCTCCAAGAAAATGACCAACGTACTCGATACCAAGAGAACCAACAAGATCAATTTCAAAGATCTAATCATGAATTAGGACCACATCATGACATCATGATCTATCATCTATTGGAAATAATATCATGCACTCCAATGAACATATCATGCTCCCAAGAGCACCTGTATCATGACAACACTCTAATGCATAATCAAAAGTACACCATGGAAAAATAACATACCATCCTATAAACAAGGATCACCTATCAAAACAAAAAAGTCAAGAAACCTCAATCAAAGACTAAATATTCCTCCATGGCTAATCAATATTTCAACATCTCTAAACCACGTGAAGATAACCATCTTGTATCAATGAAAGCCAAGATGTCAATGAACTCTCACTATAGAGGAAATAGGATTCAAGAGCTCCTCCATGATACCAACAACCACTATAGAAGATCATCAATTATCAAATGATGAATCCATATCATTTCCACAAACTCCCACTGAACCATGATACTAAGCTATACATGGAATCATGGATAAACATATTCTAACTAAAGATCCTACATGGCCCCAACATGATCTTGAAGAACTCAACACCAAGAGCTTCCAAAGGGTAGAATACAACCATGATCTCCAAACCAAGAAGATACAATGCCACCAAACTAGCACTATCAAAAGCTCCTGCTGAAGTGTGTAAAAAAGCTATCCATGACATCATGATAACCATCTCCTAATTGAATATTAACCAAAGGCTCTCAAATACTCAAATAAATCAACTGAAACACCAAGAGCTCCCAAAAGGAAAAGTAAAACCATGATCCTCAAACCAAGAAGATATTTTACCACAAACAATTAGGAGTCAATCCAACACCACCAATAATGCACGTGCATAAATAATTATGTCAGGTCAAAGTCCCAAAGTCAGAAGGAACATCCATGACACCATGATCACCACTAAATCTAATATCAAAATCCCATTGTGTCACACATGTCTACGCCACATAGTCAACAAGCATAGGTCCCACGTCATAATTATACCAGGTAACACCATCTCTCTACCTTATAATGACAACCAAAATAATGAAACATGTGACCAAACCAAGCCACAAATCTAAGATCTACATTAAAATTTAAACATCTATTAGTGCAAACAACCCACATTCAAGGCATATATGCAACCTATAAGTATATACAACCTACAAAACTACACAACTCATAGATCTCACAACACAACATACAAATTAAATAATATATTGATAACTATGTCAAATAAGGATAATCAAATATGTACAATAAGTATCCAATGACTCAATACCAAATCATTATAGATTCATTTTTCCATCAACTCACAAAATTACCATAGTCACAAGAACCCATAAATAAATCAGATGGAAATAATAACAAATAAATCACATCAAAACATCTCCAAACTTGATACAATGTGTAGTGCTCTGAACAAGATTTTTGTTGACTATAAGAAGTATAAAATTTGAATTTGTATGCACAAGTTATGACATCTCCAAGTCTGAAAATAATATCCAAATTCCAACAAGAATTTCTCTATCAAAACAAAACAAAAATGGAAAAACCATTGATACCACAACATAGTGCTTGAAAATACCTTTCCAATGACTATAAGAAGTTAAATATTTGAAACCTAAGGTGAAAGTTATCCCCTCTAGAAAAAACGGCCCAATTTGGCTAGTAGTGGGTGACAGGTAAGTGGATGGGCAATGGTTGGTTGAGTGCCTATTGGTGGTGTAACCCTCTAAGTGGCAGAGGTGGAAAACAAATTTTATAGCCCTGAAGGGCGTTGGGGTTGGTCCCCCATGGGATTGGGGGCTTGGGCTGGGGGGTTAAGCCCCACTAGTTCCAAAGCCCGTCGGTCAAGGGCCTCTCGATGACAACATGGAGCAATAATGATGTTTGCCCTGTCATACCCTATGGTAGGTGCAATTAGTATGAGGGGTCTGAAAACCCCTTGCCAAATTTTATTTTTTTAAATTTTTCAATCAGATTTTTTTGACCACAAGAATTTTTTTATTTTTTATTTTTCAGAACACGTTTTGTAGACGTATGACTAGGACATGGAGCAATTTTTTTTTGCATTTTTCAGTAACCAAAATAGGTTGAATTTTATGTCAATCTTCATCTTTCAAACTTTCTAGATCCAATGGTGAGGTATGTTTTGTCTCAAGGGTTCATCTATGAAACTTTCCCTACAAACCCTCATGGTGAACACCCAAAAATACTCATTTTTCCAACTTAGATTCATGAACCCAAATCTAAAAAAATATCCACAAATCTACCACCCAAAAACCATGAATTTGTAAAACACACTTGCATAAAACCCTCATACCTTGAAATATCTTCATTCTTTCTCATAATACACTGGATTCAACTATGCACTAGATCTAGTCATACACGGGTTATACCTGTTAGTGTAAATAGTATCTTTATCATATCTAGATAGGATATTCTCGGATTGACCTATTCACACCTAGCTTAAGTTTACTTAGGTTTCTTTTACTTTTGTCTCACTTCATAGCATTAAGACATGTGTCCTTATGACTTGAGATGCCTATTGCATGCACACTTTCCATTTGCTCACCCACTTGTCAAGTGAGCTCACAAGTGTCCCATCTTTGGAGTGGTAGTTATATTTTCACTCTTACCTTCTCACCTCCTCATCCTCACCTATATATCCAAGGCTTGATCATTGTATTTAAACACTCTTCATTTCATATTTGATAGACATAATATTGTGCATATTTTATTCACATGTGGAAGTTGTTTCATGCTCTCGAATCTTGGCATTCTCCAACATGGTATCAAAGACATGAGAGTGCATTCATTCCCACATTAAGGTGAATTTCACATTTATCCCTATCAAAGGAGTGTCATAGAGCCAAACAAACAATGCCATAGCATTTAGAAGGCTCGAGAAATGAAAAATGCCTTTCGTTTTGTCAATTTTGGTAATTTTAAAATATTTCAATTTTTTGGTCACTATGCCTATTGTACTGAATAGCTATAAAAATGAAAAAAAATTAGGAGAGGGTAAATCTACCCTCTTCCAATCTACCCATTTTATATTTTAGTGAAAACTATAGTTTTTTTCTTGAAAATTTTGGCCTATTTGACCTCTTTGGAGGGTTTCTATTGTTGTGTTGCAACACAAAATTGTAGTTTGGAAGGTTTATTAACATTTTGTGGGTTTTTGGTTACACCTATATTGTGTGAAGATCCTGGAAATTTTTTCTAGAGCCCTACTCCTTCATAGTATATGCCTCTATCTAGACCCACACGACCCTCCTCAAGCCCTCAATAGGCGCAAAAAAAGCAATGCACAACCTTTGTTGTAGACAAGCATTACTAATATGCAACCTTTGTTGTAGAAAAGAATTACAAGGGGAGGCCTCAATCCAGGCCAAGAAAAGGTGTTACAAAACTTGTGAAATATGAACTTTTAGTCTCTTGTGCAACAATCAAAGTGCTCATCCACTCATAAGCAAAATTCCACAAGTTAATTAATGTTAAACCTCTTAAAGGATGCATTATTGCTATTGTTGTTGCAACCAACGATGTAGCCATTGTAGAACCCACATGACTTGCATCATCTCTGGCAGACTCCATCTCTATCATTGGCGACTTCAAAGACCTTATCAATTTTTTATGCATCCTCTTTGAGCTTATTTCATCAATAGTTAAAGTTTTTATCTCCAAAACTTGCATAACATTTGCTCTCTACTAGTCACAACCTCCTGCAAAGTGTCTCCAATGCACCTTTTAATTCACCAAACTAGAGTTTGGTGATTCAAGAAGCCCTCTTAAATTCCACATCTCCTCCATCAAGCCTCAACATCCTACACAAATCCATACCCTTAAAATTTAGCAACCAAAGAATTAGATTCAACTCCTTCAACACAAGCAACAACTTCCTTTTGAATCGATCAACATAGGATAAGTTTACCTCATTTTTTTCTTATTCTTTGAAATTTGTTATAACTATCCATTTTAAAAATAAAAAAATTAAATTGTCACCTTTTTTTGTCAATCTAACAACTAGTGGTTAGTTAACTGCTCAAGAATTTGTTGATAGTTAGGCTTAACATCAAAGCTTCTAAAACGAGCCTTTTTTGTTTTGCCATAACTTGCAAATAGAGCATCAAAATTTGAAGTGTGAATAGTCATCAAAAATCTCTTTCCAAGATCAATGTTTTGATGTTAAGACATTTTCAAAATTGTATTTTTTCATCTGTTTTCAACTTTTAGAAAATCAATGTACTTTGTGCAATTTTTGATGAGGCATAATTTTCACCTTGTTTATCGAGAATTCACTTTTTTTTTTTAAAATCATTAGAATTTCACAAGAATTCTAGCTTTGTAATCAAATTTAAGTTTTGGAAAGCCTATTTTTCACTATTTGTAAAAATATCTAGAAGTTATAAATAAACAATTTGGCTTCAGAACTTCGCACAAACTTGTAATTCTTGTTTTGTATCTTTCTAGGGGGTTTAGATTAAAATATAATACAAATTTGGGGGGTTTAATAAGGAAAAATTCAAGTGCCTTTTTGTGTGTATCATGGATCCTAAAATCAACTTGTTAACTCCACATAATTTTCACACATAAAATTCAAAGTACAACAATTACTTCAATCTAAGGGATTATGGCGAATGGTTATTGGACAACAAATTCAATTTACTAGGGAGTTTGAGTAGTTTACGTATTGAAACAAGTTAGATGAAGCAATGGGAATAATAGGTCTTCTTATTTTTGATAATTTACAATTTCACATTTCTAGTTGTACAACTCCTAAGCAAATGTGGGGAAAATTTGAAGATTGTTTTGGTAAAGTTGATGAATTCAAGATTATATAATTAGATGTTGAATTAACAACATTGTCTCTAAATTCCTTCTCTTCTACTAAAAATTTCTTGGTTCAATTTAAGTCTTTTTAATTTAAGTATTTGATTTCTAGACTTCAAGCATGGTGGTAAAACAAAAATAGATAAAGAGTGTGTCTTCTTGATTTTTTCAAAGTTAAGAGGTCCTTATCAGATATTTGCTTCTTCCTTTTACTCTACCATGGATGCTCTTGAAACAACCATGTAATGTCATATTTTGAATAGTTTTGTGATAGATTCACAAGAGAACAATCTACATTAATCTTTATAGATTTTGTCACCTCTTCAAAAAGCCAGGCACTCATTGTCCAATCTCTAAGGGAAAAAGGAAAGAAGCCTTATTGTTGTGCCTATAGCACACATGCCCTATTTGGAATGGGGACCCCCTCATTCCTTCACCTTCGTCAGGTCATTTTTTCCTTTGCCTCATTTTGTGTGCCCCTAATTGAAAAATTAAAGTGGTCAGGACCATTAAAGTCATCATTCTCTAGTTGACCAAATTCATCGCCCCAAAATTCCCTAAGTCTTTAGCTCCTACAGAGGTTCCCATGCAGACTTCCCTTTGCCCTTTGCATCGATGTCCTCCAGACCCTGCGAGTCTGCAATTGTGGGTCTCCCTCTGTGTGATGCCACTATCCGTTCATTGTTCGATCAATGGCTGACCTTGGATATCTGCCTGCATGGTAGGTCCCACACCCTATTTTACCATCACCTCTTGGTCATTTTTCAGCGGAGAGAACCGGGGGTCATCCCGCATTGTGGGCCCCGCATTGCTCTCCGTTGATTCATCAATTTTCCACATCTCACCTACCCAATCGACCGTCGTACCAAGGATTTAATGTGGGCCATAAATACAACTTTTCCTATAAATAGAAGGCCACACCTGTCAACTTCACACCTGCCAATTTGAATTTTCAAGGAGGAGAAATGGAAAACAAAGCCCCCACACCAACATTGCACTTGCTAGATCAGAATCTTGGTTGTCATTGAATTCCCACATCTTTTCATGTACGCTCACACTTAAAATTGACAAGTGAATCTTTTTCTAGGGTTAGGGCTCATAGAATGATGATTAAATATTCAAGGCAAACCACTAAACATCTTGTGGCTATCCCAACAGTAAACTCCGCACAAAATTCACCTGCATGCACTCCAAACTCCTTTAAAATTATTCAAACAGTGCCCTTAGAGTGGTGTAGGACCCCATATTTTTGGCGTTGTTCTTTGCACATGGCATGAAATCCTTTATGGCCTGTAGCATTTCCCTTTCAACTCTGATTAACACTAAAACCTGAACGAGAAAAATCTAAGTCCTTCATCCTGTGCGAGATTCCTTATGCAGGTGACTGTATTACCATTGCCATTGATCAACTACCTAGCCTTTGTCACTCTTTGCACTGTGGGTCTTGCAATAATTGTCACCTCTTTGTCATTCCTTAGAATCTTGAATGAAAACTTAAAGTTTTAACCCTATTGTAGGTCCACTCATGCAGACTGCTGCTTGCGCACAACCATCTTCATGATTGTCGTTAGTTAACGACAAAACCCCAACTCCCTTTCGCATTGCAGACCCCACCAAGATAAGCTTTGCCAAGTCCTAAAGTGGTCAAGCCCATCAGGTTTGCGGTTTGTTCCTTGTGGGATTTTTTCCATAGCCCACGCGTTGCCTGAGTGTCATAGCCAAGCAGCTAAGCTAGCCCGTCCACCCGCAATGTAGATTCTAACCCTCTCACTATTGTTCCAAGTTTACTGAAAAATTGACCAAGTTAAAATGCTTTGTGGGTTGGTTCATGCGGAAGGCCGCACGCGGATGGTCATTCATTTGCCACTATTTTCCAGCACCCTTTAACCCACTACTTTTTGCATGGCGGGTTCTGCAGGGGGCCTCTCCCTCATCTAAATTTGAAAACTTCTAGTGCATGCACCTGATCCACGAGCTCATTGCGAACCCACCTACGTGGGTCGCCTTCGTTCTGGTGATGTTCCTAATGGCTAACACATGACAACGGCTCGATGGCTCACACTCGTGTCACCTCCTTTGATCTATCTATGGAACATGACAACCAACATCCAAGGAGCCCACAGACCCCGTACTGTGGACTTCCTCCTACAAGGTGTTGTGTTTTGATTGTCATTGCTTAAGGGTAGAGGTCCCAAACGTCCTTCGGCCTTCCTACCTTAGCATGTCCCAAGTTCACAAAGGCATAATGATCAATCAAACAACTCCAAGGGCCTTGTAACTGATTTCCACATGTGCCAAATTGCCTCATGAGGACTTTAGCTACCAAGTTCTTAATGCAGAACTTTTGCTACGAGTGGTCGCTTACAGGATTACATGGCCTAGCATCATCCTACTCCCAATCCTTCCTGATGGCTTCCAACCTAGGGAAACTCGCATCCCTGGACCCGCATTCCCGTAAATGGTCCAAATGAGCCTCAAATGATGGATATTGATAAATTTTATGATCTTCTAATGATATATTATTGGATCTAACCCTCATTTTGTAGGATTTAACTAATGCTTGCCCCGATTTCTATATGAATGCACAAACTACATCTTTGTATACATAATTTATGGAACCTGTTGCAGGTCCATTGAGGAAGTCTTCCAAGAAATGAAAAAGGAAAGAATCTTGCACATGCATCAAGAGGAAAAGAGGAGAAAGACCAGATGAAGTACCAATTTTGTAGAGTAGAGTGCACCTCCAAGATTACTTCCACCTGGGATTCCATGTCAGATACAAACCTTGAACATGTGGACATTGACGAGTTCTAGAAAAGGGTAATGATCCACCCCAAAATTGAGAATGTGTGAAAGATTCGAGCGAGTGGTCTCGCTAGGGCAGCCGGCTTCCCTCTCCCACTCATTGCCCTAGAGTTGGTTATGGTCTGCAGGGAATGCTACCACATACTAGGAAAATCATTGACCATGAGGGAAGAGTATTAGCAAACCTATCTGCTAGGTCTATTGGCAAGACTTTCCACATCCCCACATTCGATGTCATGGAGGAAGCTACAAAAGGAATATTCCAAAAATATGTGGAAAGAGGACTCATTAAGGTGCAAACGGTTAATCAACCAACATTGGTTGAAGGAGAAGAGGGGAAGCATTGCCAAGGTACCTCAAGAACTATTCAGAAGTGACTTCCATGAAGAATACCATGACTTGGTCACCCTACTAAGCAGGGTAATGAGTCTACTTGTCATTGCTTTCTTTGAAGAATGGATGTTCTACTTCATCGAGGAAATCATATGAGGCAAGAAAAAAATCCATTGGGCCAAGATCATCAGTGATAACATGCATAACAAGCTCATGACTATAAAGAAGACTTCAAAATTTTATATGACCTCATATTTGGTGTACCTTCTAGCAGAAAAGTTCTTGTACAAAGGACTCTTCGTCGCAAGCAACCTAGAAGCAAAGAAAGGAGACCTCAAGGTATACGATCGCTACCCTCAGTTGTAGTACCAAAACTTCAAAAGGGAATACAAGAGGGTGAATGATTCCTTCATTGGGCACATCATCGGGCTACTTGGGGGAGACTTTGAGAGAAGAGTGTCGCATAGCACCAAGGCCTTGATTCTACAGTTTGGGTACCTGTTCATACAATTCCAAAAATTCACATACATTCAAACAGAAGGATTCTCAGGGGGACCATACAGGCTTCCACGGTACCCCAATGATAGCATGATCTTGTTGGAAGTTACTCAGAAATTTTAGGATTCCCACACACTATTAAGCGACAAGCATAGAGCTGGAATTCCATATCCACTGAATTTTTGGCAAGGAATGTATGCCTGTCCCGCTACCCAATGTGCAGAGTATTCAGAAAAGGAATTGGTGGAATACCACTTGGACCTCCACATCCACCAAGGAAGGATGGACCCTTATGGGAAACTGAAGAAATGGTTCAAAAGACAATATGCTTACAAACCTCAAGTCGAAGACTTATGGGCTAACTGTGCTGATGACAAAGAAGTGAAAATGAGGCACTACATGAGAATGGCAACCCAATTTTTGAGGTCAGTGAATCTGTTCCCTGTGCCTAGCCAGATAGTAGAGGAAGACAATAATATTGTGGATGATTGATACAATGTTGTGATTGACTTGCCCCTGCTAGTGATAGATTGTAGTGAAGAAGAGGTCACTAACCTTGATATACTAACACAACCCATTGAGAACAGGACAAGGTAGTGGATAGATGCCTAGATTGCTTAGCTCAAAATACAGGGTGCAGAGTTGACCTATGGTGAGCTTGAGGATGAGCTTGAGAATGAAACAGACAGTGGAGTAGCTGCTTCCCCAATAGAGGAAGCACCCAGGTCCCCTCCAATGACAAGGTCAAATAAAAGGAAGAATGCACTTGAGCATAATCCTAAGCATAAAGTATACTCCAAGAAGACTACAGAGGGGCAGTCCTCCAAGAAAAGAAAGAGAATAGGGGGATTGATGAGTGAAATTCCCATCGTAGAGGAGGACCCCTAGCATGAAGGAGAAGAATAAACTAAATGGCCACGTTTTCCACCTACCACTTCCACTCCCACTACTAATTTTGTCATTACCACCCCTTCACTCTTTGCCTCTCAGGTAATGCCTGTTTCATCTCCGCCCGCCGTGGATATCTCGGTCCACCTTGCCTCCACCTCACCAATGTCTTTAGTAATGGTTCTTGACTCCTCCTCCACCACATTCCCATTGTCCTCTTCCTCACTTCCTCCTCCATTGCCCACTCTCTCTACTCCAATGCCTGTAATAACCACTGTCACTATGATGTCTCTTACTTTGTCGCATTCTTTCATGACATATATGTGAAACATACCCATTGAGGTTTCTAGGGTGATCATGGACCCCACAGTTCAAGCTTTGATGGTACAATTTGCCACTACCTTGTCTCTTCCTCCACCACCTATAACTCCACCTAAAATGGAAGCCACGATGCAAATATCAGAGGAAATGAAGAAGCGTCACACATAATGACAAGAAGAGGCTGTGAGATGTAACTGAAGAGCCCAAGGTCTCAAATCGAGATGATTATTTTGAGCATCTAGAAGGTAGACTAAGCATAAATATAGAAAATGTGGCATCTGATGAGTAGAGGTCACACTCTTCAAAGGAGGATATTGAGGCCCTCAGTGAGTGGTATATCATAGAGACATCGGACCAAGAATTGGAAGAAGAACTGCCACAATACTCCAAGTATGTAAATGAAGGGGCCAATCCTGAGGGGCATGTCTCTAAGGAGAGGGTTGAAACTGGTATAAATGTCGAGATACTCAAAGAGCCTCCATTGATTGGACAAGATAAGGGCCTGGTTCAAGAAGAAATGGTACCTCTTGAAAAGGAGGAAGAAAAGGAAGAGGAAGAGAAAAATAAGGAAGAACAAGATGCACCAAGCAAGAGCCCCAAGCTTGAGCATCATGCTAAGCTCGAGCATGTAGAAGAGAAGCTTCTCCAAGAAGAAAGTGCCACTGAAGAAAATGTAGCATCTACTGAGTTGGAAAAAGAAAAGACTGTACAAATTGAAGTCTCAGATGAAGAAGAAAGGATTGATCAAGAGGCTCTTGGCCATGAAGAGGAACAACCTTGAGGTGAAAAAAGAGAGGAAGGTGATCATGAATCACCCAAGGGGAAAATTGAAGTGCCTGATTGGTTGGAAAAACAATTGCAGAAGAGGACTCCCATGACTACTAATCCAAAGGCTAGACTTGAAGCAATACTAGCTAGAGTGCAAACAAAGATAAGAAAATATAGATCCAAGACAATATAGATTTCTAGGGTCTGTTCTCATATTACGGTGGATGCCTATGGATCTAGGACAATATAGATTTCTACCCCTATAGTGGATAAAGATATGGGCATCATGCAAGGTCAAGGTTATAACATATCAACAATCAATCTAGGCCTAGCAACCCATGGTCAGAAAATAGATGAATTCTAGGGATTCATGGCCACCATCATGCAATAGATGAACAAAGATCAGTCCACAAAAGAACTGAAGGTAGAAGTGGCAGATCTCACTGACTATATCCAACATTGGACATCTATAGAAGAAGAGTCCCAAAAACATCATCCACACCCACTCTTCTCTACCAGGAAGAGCTAAATAGAATAAAAAGATGAAAATTTTGATCAAGGCCATAGCAGATTGGTTCCAACGGGTAATGTATAATGGCGACATGGGTATCTGTCACATTGCCTAGATATTTAATAAATTTTGGGATTTACAAAATTAGTTGAAGGCCATGGTGAAAACATGCAACAGGTTTAATGAGTTGTATAGGATTACATATCCTAAGCTCGAGAGCATTCTCAAACTTCCTAAGAAAGTATGGGAAAAGCAGTCGAGGTTCATAGAAGATGACCATTGGCTAGTAGAAACCTGTCAAATGGGTTTGGACCACAGGAAGGAAGTCCTAGAGAGGGTCTTGCATGAGGTGGAACTTGACCTTGAATGGGTTACGAAGCACCGAACTGACAGTGAAGACTACTTAAAAATGATGACAGATTATGAAATGCCCGCCCAAGAACTAGATCCAGAGAGGATAAATCCATTCTTTCATAAGAAGATGGAAAAGGGGTTGCAGATGCGCTGTCAGTAGATTTCATGGACTTTGCTGCAAGAGATTTTACCCAGTCCAAGTAGGTTATTAAAGCCATTCCCAAATGCACCAAACACTGGGAGAAGATCACTGGAAGACTCCAGAAGTTGACCTTTTAGATCCTCCAATTTGACATCAATGTGGAATGGGATAAGCTCCAGGTTCTGATGGGAAAATTTATGGAGTATGCCACCCTCTAGAAAAGTGTAGGAAAACCAGTCATTGATGATGAATATTTGACAGTGTAGTTAAAAGAGAAGGCATTCACTAGGAAACAAAATTACTACAGTGTTAGAACCACTAGATGACAAATTAAGGAAGAGACAAAAGATGTATTTTTATATTGTTATATTTTGGGGGTAGTAAAACCCTAATGTAAAATGAATCTTGGCCACACAATGAAAGTAAATATTGGCCATTCATTTCACTTTTGGAAAACTATAAATAGGGGTCTCCTCTCATTTTAAAAGAGAGAGTTGAGTTGTTGTATAAAGGCATGCTATAGAAATTTAATGAGAATTGCATTATTTTGATAGGTTCTTGTGTTTCTTCACATGTATGCATGATTCTTCTTATAATATTAATTTTGAGCCTTGCTTTTCTATTTCCAAGTTGCTTTAGTTGTTAGTGTTATGTTGCACTTTAATGGTGAAGAATGTTATGGTATTGATGTCTCCCTTGTTCATACTTTTTGTTGTTTATTGATAACGAACAATAGTGTAAAGTTAATCTGAAAATTACTTTATTGATGCACTTAGAGTTCATCTATTGTTCACGCTTAATGGTAAATAGATAGTTGAGAATATGTAGACCTTAGAAGAGTGCACTAGTTTCATGAGACTATAGGCTATTTTGGTTAAGTGGAACTTAGTTTTAGGAAGGTTGTCTACTGTAGCATCCTCCATTGTTACTGTTGAACATTAGTTGCAGGTCTAGGAAACCTTCTATTCCTTTTCCCTTTTGACTTTTCTTTGAAAATTGAAGTTGAGGTAAAGTTTTAGCATCATTGTAAAGCCAAATCTGATGACAAACATGGAGTTTTAGACTACTATTTTGAACTTGTAGTAATTGCACTTCATTTCTAGAATTCCACAAAACTCCATTTGAAGATCCAATTCCCTCTGAGCTTAGTCAACTATTAATGCCCTTTGTGCTTACCAATAAATCACATCAATCAACTGAGCTATTTTTGCAAGTCATGACCTGACACCCAAGAGACCTTTGGGTGATTTTCTACAACTTAGTTATAGATTTTCGGCTTTCAAGAGAGGTGACATACTTGTGTGATGTCCATGTTGAGAAACTGCAAAAAAATCCATCAACAAAACTAGTGCTAGAAGTAGGTCCTCTTAGCTAAGCTAGATCGAATTGGCTCCTTCTCCCTTGAAAAGTTCTATAGAGTGTTAAGATCCACACTAGGCAAAGGGGAATCCCAAGAGCTCAAAACCCTTACCAAGGCTAAGAGAGCCAAGAAAGGGGAAGCATCTACTTCAACCCCATTTGGTCAACCTCCATCCCCTCCATCTCCCTCCCTCCATCCATCCCACTCTTCCCCTTCACCTCCCATAACCCCTTCTTCTCCTCATCTATTCCAAACTGCCCTTCCACCCTTCTCCTCCCACAGCCAAGGCATTGCCCCTATCCCAACACTTCACTTCCAAGGTGCTGTCCTAACTAATCCTTTGTAACCATAAGTTATTGTAGCACAACAAACACAACCCCTTCCTCCCACAATGGCTTGGCTGGGAAATAACACATCCCCTTTGTCCTTCAACAATTATCATGACATGCTAAAGAATCTGGTAGGATTTTGCAGTAAATTTTACCCACATGATCCACAAAGGACAATAGAGGAGCACATCAAGGTCTTTCAAACAGCCTTGATGGATATACAAATAGAACATGAGGATGTGGCTTGTAGGCTCTTTCCCTACTCCTTGGGGGAAGAGGCCTTTTATTGGTACATCCATCTGCCGACTGGATCCATTACCACTTGGGATCAATTTAAAGACACATTCTTGTAGAAGTTCAAGATCTTGGTCAGCCTTTCTGAGTTGTACCAACAAATCATGTTTGTTCAGAGGGAAGTCAATGAGCCTATTAGTTCCTTTAATGACTGGTTCCATTGAGCTTACATGAAGTTGCATCCACCCTACATGGTTGATGATGCCTCCGCTCGACTGGTGTACTATGTTGCCTTGGATAATATTACATCTACATTGGTGAAGAGAATGCACCCACTGCCTGCTACGTTGGTAGATGTGTATGTAGAAGCAATCAAGACAAGTACCGACTTGGGGCAGCGTATCATAGGTCCCTTGCCCCCTTTAGGGATAGCTTCCCATCCAACTCAAATCCAAGGACTTACCCATGCCCTGGTTCATCAAACACCAATGTTGAATCAAATTATGCAACTGCCAATAGTGCCTCATCTGGGGTAGCCATTGAATCAGGTGCCTCCCATGCCTCATTACTTGCAACCTCAACAACAACAGACTTACACTCAATAGTTGCAGGTGCCATTATACCTACAAAATTCAAAATTCCCACCTACTCAGTAGAATCAACCCATGATGCAACTGATTTTCCTTCAGAACTCAGCTCCATAGCAAAATAGTACAAAGAAGGATTGGATTGATGAGCTGATGAAATTAGTGAAGAAACTGTCTACTAAAATGAAAAATTTGAGGAATCAAAATAACCAACTATAGGCTTCTCAAAGAAGCGTTCAAGCCAACCTCAACCAAGACAACTGTGATGAGAGTGTCCCCTCTAGACAAAACTATGAGAGACGTCAAAATTTAGGCCAAGGCTTCGAAAGGAGACCTACACAATGACAAAATTGCACATGGAACACCAGGCTGAAAAATGGAGGCATTCCCACACCCCTCAATCAACTAGATAGTAGTGAAAAATCGACAAGTGGAGTGTATTTGGCTGAGGCTACTTTGTTCGGATGGTGCCAGATTCACAAAACAAATAGGCATTCCGAATTGGATTGTCCAAAATACCAAACTATAGCAAAAAAATTCCAAGTGGAAGTTCAAAATTCCATTAATGGTGCTAGATTTAGGGACCTAAATTTGTCTGAACCATATGATTCCTCAGTATTGGTGGTTAATCAAGCTCCTTTCCCGTGAGGTGAAAGAAATGTACTTGAGAAGGAGACTGCTACCCTAAAGAACGAAGAAGTAAAAGAGGTGAGCAACGAAAGCCCATTATCCTAGCTCTTTGATTTAGTAGATAATGGTCAAGTAGATAAGGAAGAGCCATGTGGGGATGAGGTTCAAATGTTCCATCAAAGGGAAACCCCTTATAGCTTGAGAAATAGACAAGTAGGTGGTCCTTTCACAACCTCTACTCCTCCCAACAATTTTAGCACCCCGCATGATCCCAATGCTAGCAATAATCTGAGCTACCCTCATGTACCTACCCAGTACTTCAATAAGAATAGGCAGTCAAACCAAACTTAGAGTCAGCTTACTAGCTCTTCTCAAGATAAATCTTTCGAAGCAGAGGTTGAAAAAATGGGAGAATACGTGGCAGAACAGTTCAAGAAAGTTAAATTGAGTCTATTAGCTTATGAATTACTCAGAGTCCTAGCGGTTAGAAACGCCTTCTTTAGAATGCTCAATGGGACCACTTCATCCAAACTATCCCAAGAGGTGTCCACTAAAAAGGTTTCCTTTGATACCGCCCATAATGAACCTATGATCAAGGAGATCCTAGGGAGGAAACCAAATTAGCTTCCAAATCAACAAGTCAACAAAAATCAGTCACCAGACAAGATTTCGACTAAAGAATCAAAAAAATCTCAATCCAAGGATAAAAAAATGGATAAGGACAAGGCCCAAGTAGCTCAGGCTGATGTTTCAGTGGGGTTGTTCCAGGGAAAGTTGGAGACTCCTCCCTTCCTAACCATAATTAGAATATTTGGAAAAAATATACATAATTACCTGCTTGATTCTAGAGCCTTAGCCAATGTTATGCCTTAGGCAGTATGCAAAGCCTTAGGAATAACTCCAACTCCTTCCCGACGGAAGGTAACCTAGTTGGACAAGAAAAAAGTGAACATAGTTGGGGAAATGAACATGATACCCATGTAGATTGTTGCTGATTTGAGGGTGCAATAGTGGATTAACATTCAAGTTGCTGACATTCTCGACACATACAATATTATACTAGGTAGAGACTTTACCCATGCTTTGAATGGGTGTGTTTCCATGGATTATTCTCACTTGTGGTTTCCTAATCAGATCCGCATCGATCGGGAGCCTCACATGAAGTTCACGATCATGAAGTATAACAATACAAATGAGATACTGTTTGTAGAAATAGAATTGGGGAATTATTGTCCTATGGCTTATCAGGATGAGCAAGAATTTTGGGAAGAGGAAGTGGTCAGAGGGGTCCTTCTTGTATTATGCAGTGCTCCTACCAACCCAACCCATGCACTTGAGAGCATAGAGGTGTTGATTGAATCCAATGATCAAGAATCCTATGAGGATGGTAACCTTGGATTGTTGGATGGATTCCAAGAATTTATGCAGAAATGTGTTCAAGACCAGCTTAGCCTAGGAGCCAGAATGGATTTTTAGGAACTACTACTGCCAAGTTGGTGCAGGGTACACAATGCTGCCCACTCAGAATTTGAATGCTGCCTGTGCCAAATAGCAATTGAACACATCAAGGGATAGGTTACCCTAGAAGGGGTTGCAAAGGAGGAACAACCGGATCAAGGCTAGTCTGAATTTACACCACCACTCAGAGATATGGAAGTAGATGCACCACTAGGGAAAGAGGCGCATTCAACCAACCCCGAGGTTAAAGAATCTTCTAAATATTGGATGTTGTGCTTTGATGGGTCCAATTCTAAACAAGGGGTAGGAGCCAACTTCAAACTCATCAGTCCCACGTGTAAGACGTATTTTGTTTCCCATAGAGTTTAATTTTATTGTACCAATAATGTAGCAAAATACAAAGTGTTAGTTCATGGGCTCTTAATGGCATTAAGAAAAAAGGTAAAAATGCTCCAAGTCTTTGGTGATTTTGAGTTGGTAGTGAAACAAGTTAGGAAGCTCTACTCTTGTGATCATGATAGAAGATTAGTAAACTATAGGCATAGGGTATGGGATCTTATAGAGGGACTGGATGCACTTAACATTCAACTGATCCCTCAAGGCAAGAATCATATTGCTAATGCACTAGCCCAAGCAACAAGCACCCTTCAGCCCCTATCCTTAACCGGCTTGAGGAAATTCATCGTAGAGCTCACCTCCACCTCATTAGTCCCTGACAATTTTACCAACTTCTAGGTCTTTAATGATGATAAACATATTGTTGGCCTCCTCTAATGGTTTAATAACTAAGCCCTTAGAGATGTGACTTAGAGATTGGACATATACACTAAGTAGCTATCTTACTCATCATGAAGGTGCATTTCATTGTCAACCCAGGGATGTAAACTTGAAATGGGTCAGCATTGTATGTACACTAGGACTCTACTGCAGTCATCCATAAACTAGGAAAGAAACAATACTAGAAATGCAATGGTGGAAAGAAATCAACTTAAGCACTGAGCATAAATCAACATTTGCACTAAGCATTAACAACTAGACTATAAATGAAGGATAAAAATGGAAATCTCAGCAAACAGACATGAAACTGCTATGTCTGCCTTGGCCACAAGAACAGTCACAAAAGAAAATTTCAGTGGCTGCAGGAACAGACAGTTGTTGAAACTAAAACTAATTACTGAACAAAAAATAACTTCTAAACTAATTGGGTGGAATTCTCAACAAGTGGGCCCCCTTGAGTGAGTCTCCCATAAGCTGACTCAAATGCAACAACTCAGAATATCATATTATTTCTTGAAAACATGATTACAACATCTCAACGATATGACTATATTACTAAAACTAGAAAATGCAAGTACAATCTCAGAACATCCAACCTTATCAAAAGGGGCATCTAACCATTATTTATAGAGAGAAAAAATATTGATTAACCCTAACTACCTAGGTAGTTGACTCCATCAAAATAGGAGGATGCCACTTAGTGAAAGCATAGAAAAAGATGGAGGAAGTTATGCATGTGCCAAATTGGTCAAAGCAGACTTGCTCCAATGAGAATCTAGCACAACACACTCCCTAGATTTTCTCAACAAATAAACATGACCATTTGAAAGGTAGTTACATTCTTTTATTCAAACTAGGAATTTCTCTCCATTGAGAGTTTTCCCTCTTTTGACCTCTTAATGATCATCTTAACTTTCTTCGCAACCGACTAGTTGGCAAGAGTTCCTTCCACTTTGCAAGCTTTGTTGACATCAACATCTTAGTGTAAACCTGCATAATAACATTAGCACTCACAAACAATTGCATATCTATAATTACCTTACAATAGCATCCATTTAACCACATGCAAAATTAACATAGATAATTCACATAGCATGTTAATGTCATTAAAAGTCACAAGGATAAACTTATGCCCAAGGTCTATGGTGTTAAGGAAATAACATGGAAAATGTCAACAACCAAGTGCCAAAGTCTATGATAACAACAAAAAATATATAATAAACCCTATCAAAATTGAGCCATTAATTGGACTCATCATTCTTCCCCAACCTAATGTTTTGCTGGTCCTCCAACAAAGGGAGCACTATTCTTTTTCCTAGTCAATGCTCTGAAGTCACCCACTACTAGTTGTCCCACATTGGTCTTTGCAGTGTCTAAATTGGGATCCCAGTAGAATCCTTGGTTGCTCTCCAATTTGTTCCATCTTGCCATTTTTGCAGCTATGTCATACCGATAAAAATTGTAATCTAGCATAGGCCACAATAGAGTAGGTGGCTGAAATGTTAATGGAAGCCAAAACTACTGCCTCATTCTTCCAATTTGTATGTATCTATCAACTCATTTGCATGTTGCAACATAATTCTATAAAGAGTGGGGTTCAACTTTCTTCAACTCATCTGTCAAACTGTTCCACCTTTGTGATAAGTACCCCATTACCGATTTTCCTATAGTTTCAACTACCTTCTCATATTCATTGTAGGCTTCTTCCCTAATAGGCATGATCCTATTCTTGTAGCTTGGGTGATAAAGAATTCTATGCCATGTCTGGAAAATGTTTGCAGGGTTACTAGATTCAACCCTGAGAGGCAAGGGAGTATGAAATTATCTTTCCCTATAAGATATAAACTATTGTTTCCAACTAATTTCATTATGAATCTAGGACATAAATTCCCTCAAATGGAGATCTCCAATATACAGTAAGGGATTCCAATCATGATCATTGGTCACAACATAATGATGCAGGTATAGTTCACACAACAATTTTTAACTTTAGGAGAGCACAACTGATAAGCCTAGAAAAATTCATGTGGAGTGTCAAGAGAGGGGCTGAAACCTAAAATAATCCTTGACAGTTTAAACGAAAGATTTCTCTCCTTCAAATGCAAGGCATAAACTCTAGGAGGAGTTCTACATGCCAACATTTGTGGTGCTAAAGATACCACATTGTCTACTTTTTCCTTCAAGGCAACAATCTCCACATTTTTTTTTCAATTTCTATATTTTTCTTTTTAATCTCATCCTATAGCTTGTGTTTTTCCTTTTTCCATTCCTCCTCTTTCCTTTGCATCTCGCTCCATAGGTTCAATGCTACATCATTCCATGAAAAGGCAGGAGGTTTATGTGTTCCTACCAAAATATTCCTTTGCACTGATTCTTGTTGTTCAAATAACACTAGTTGTAGTGATTCTGGTTGTTCATCCTACTCTGGTTGTAGCGGTTCTTGATTCTCATCTTGCTCTTGATTCTCAACCTATTCTGCAATAGCAGCAAGCTATGCTAATCTTATATTTACTTGTTCTTCAGAAATATCTTTTTCTTCAATATTTACCTACCCCATTGGGGCCTTTGTCTCCCCCCTAGATGTTTTTCTAAGCCTAGGGCTTATCTTTGGAGGTACACCAGTGGCTGGCTCAACTGGTTTTAATTTCTTAGGAGGGTTTTTATCTTTTTCTTCAGTTGTAGGAAGAACAGTGTTATCATCCTTTCATTTCCTAGGACTTGGTGTTTCCCCTTTTCCATTTCTGCCTCTTTCATTTGTGCCTCCTCTCTCCTAAGGGAAGCCCTAGTTTGAATTGGAGTTTTGGGAAGAACATTAATGTTAGAGTCTGAGGATGAACTTTCCTCATCTGAATATTCTAAATCAGAAGAACCAATTTCTATAGCTTGTTCGGTTGTAGGAGGGTTTATGCTAGGGTTTGCACCAGAGGTTGAAGCTCCAAGGGTGGTTTCAACAACCCTCTATTCCCTACTAACCCTACGAGGTTGAGGTCAACCTCATGCACATTTTCTGGTCTAAACTGATCAATGTTCAAAAATTCCTCCCATGTCATATCAGACACCTCTTGCAGAGATTTCTCTACTAACAATTTTATTAAACAATGGTGAGAGACAAAATTATCCCTACCTTTTTGCGTTTCAACCACCATGATTCTAAGGAGGTGATACAACACATTGGGCACGTTCATTCTTCTTCCATGCCTCATATGGTTCAAGAGCTTGAAATGCACAGAGTGGAGGCATGACTGGTGAGCCTCACAAGTAATATAATTGACAATGTGGATGAATACTTGTTTCCATGGCTCTGGTAGAGAAGTTTTCTTCCTACCTTGCTTATCCACAACCAATGGAGGGTCACTGGGTTCAATAAATTTAGCCTTGATTGACCTTTCATCTTTAGTAGCAAGGTATGGCTCCCCATCGATAGGTAAAATCTCTACCTCTGCAATTATCTCCTCAGTAGCAATCACCTCTAACCCTTTTACCATTGCCTTCCCCTCAGAGAGTGTTTGTGAAAATTCTAGCACAATGTCCTCGTTGTAGCTATCAAGTTTTAGGAAATAATCTAGCCATCCACAATTCCTGAACTCAGCCAGAGAAAGTGCATCTTGCATTATCACATCATGAACCATGGGTTCATTCCTAATTAGCTGGCCTCCCATTGTTTCAGCTACCTGCAATCAAATGAGCACTTCTGCTAAATTTCCTTTTCCTGCAATCTTTCTTTGAAAACTCAATTTCTTCTTCCTACAACTCTTCTGAAGTCCTAATGCCAATGTCGTATTAAATTTTCCTTTTTGGTGACTTAAGATTATGACTATGGCAATAAGGAATCATAAATGAAGGGTACCATCAAGAAAATTGATGGCGGTTCAGTGTCCTATCACACATGCAAGCCGCCATTTCATTCTATCATTCAAATTGGCTTATTTCAAATTTGCTGACATGGATGACACGTGGACTTGTGAGTTGACACTCCCCCCCCAAACTAAATTAGAACATGTTTCTGCACAAGTTGGGTGGTAATTATGATTTGACAAGGTAGGGTATAATTATATGCCATGTGAAATATCATCATTAATTTACAGTAATTAAATAAATGCACTAAAGATAATTAAGATATAACAGATTGTCATGCACGTACCTGAAAATGTGGAGTATATTTTGCAAGGAATGTAGAGGAAGTACTGGTTACCTTTTAAAAGTATAGTTAAGCAATTAATGCAGTGGTGATGGAATGGAATGATGGCGAAGTGAAGTGATGGTGGAGTTATGGAAGAGAGAGAAGATGGAGATGGATGGGCAGATGAATTTATTAGTGAAGAAGTGGATTCCCACGAAAGTGAAAATATTTATTATGAAGTGATTGCATGTGTACCTAGATTAGTTAGAAGGAGGGACACTAGGTCTGCTTCCTTTGGCTGCAGGAAGTTTAGAGGTTGGGTGCTAAAGAAATTATTGCATGAATTCTTCCTTGGATGCTGGTTTATGATATAATCTTAGATGGTTGCCATTGACCAAAAGTTTGAATCTAACATGGTTAATGGTTGTGAGTTGTACAAAACCATTGGGGAAGACTTTTGCAACTTCATACGACCCCAACCACCTTGTCAACAACTTGCCTACATTATCTTGATACCTGGAGTCATAAAGGAGTGCCAGTCACTTGGTTGGAACTGCTTTTCCTTTATGTACTTGTCATGCCATTTGACCCTCTGATTTTGCACTACCTCAGTATGATGAAGGACTCTCTTTCTCATTTCATCCAAAGCATTCAGCTGCATGATTTTGTCCTTTTGTGCCTCAGATATGTCTATCCCAAGATCTAGTGTAGTCTTAAGAGTTTTATGCTCAAAATCAATAGGCATCATAACTGTCTTCCCATACAGTAATTCAAAAGGAGTGAAACCTGTGGTTGTCTTCTAGGTGGTCCTATAGGCCCAAACAGCTTCTGGAAGCCTGTTTACCTAGTATTTCCTATGAATAGCCATTGTTTTGGTCAGAATTACCTCAATTTCCCTATTGGTCACCTCAGATTGGCCATTGGCCTGAGGATGATAGGGGGTAGATTTCCTGTGCCTCGCATTATATTCATTGACCAGTGCTATGACAAGGGTTGATGTAAATTGAGTCCCTTGATTAGTCACTATCTCCCTTGGGACCCCATAATGAGTGAAGATCTCATAAAGAAATTATGCAACCTTATTATCTCTGGCATGCTTCATAGCTTTAACCTCAACCCACTTGGTCACATAGTTAGTGCAAACAAAGATGTAGGATTTACCATTTGATGGAGGATCAATGGGACCTACAAAATCAAGCCCCCATTTATCAAATGGAGTGATGACTACCTAGGGGTAAAGAGGCATCTCATCAGATTTAGTTGGTCGGCCCATCCTCTGACATCTATCACACTTCCTAGTATACTTTTTTGCATCCTTATGAAGTGTGGGATAGTAATATCCTGTATTAAAAATTTCCATTGTTGTCCTCTTGGCTGAAAAATTCCCTCCATAGGGTTCATTGTGACATGCATGCAGTATGCCATATGTCTCATCTTCCCTTACACATCTCCTCATGACATGATCTGGTCCAGTGTAGAATAAACATCTTGCAATCCATGAAAAAGGAAAGGTTTTCTCAATGAGCACCCTTCTATCTTTTGGAGAGAAATGAGGAGGAACTCTCCCTATAACCAGGTAATTGGCTATGTCAGCATACCAAGGTGTATGCACATTGATGGAAAAAAATGTTCATTAGGGAAAGAGTCATCAATGACTTGAGTGTCCTCTGATGTATTCAATCTAGAAAGAAAGTCTACTACAACATTTTCCTTGCCTGGTTTGTCAACAATGGTTATGTCAAATTTCTACATCAACAACAACCACCTTGTTAGCTGACCTAAATTCAAGGGCTTATTCATGAGATATCTTATTGGTACATGGTCTGTATGAATAAAGATCTGATATCCTGTTATGTAGTGCTTGAATTTGTTAAGGGCATAGATGACTGGCAACATTTCCTTTTCTGTCATTGTGTAATTAAATTCAACTCCTTGTAGGTTTTTGCTAACAAAATAGATTGCATTCTCAATTTCCCCTTATTTCTGTCCCAAGACAGATCCTATAGCATAGTCTAATGCATTTGTATGAATATGAAAAGGAAGCTCCCCATTAGGGCCTTTGAGTACAAGAGCATGGGTTAAAGCTGCTTTCAAATCAGAGAATGCTTTGTCACAGTCCTTTGTCCACTGGAACTCAACATCTTTAGTTAGAAGATTGTATAGTGATGCTACCATTTTACAGAAATCTTTGATGAAACACCTATAGTAGTCTGTATGACCCAATAAACTTCTAACATCTTTTTGCTTTGTAGGAATAGGCAGATTGGTAATCACCTCAATCTTGGTTGGGTCTACTTGAATTCATTTTTGAGAGATGTAGGGTCCAAGGGCTACTCCTTCCTGCATCATCATGAATCATTTCTCACTATTCAAAACTAGATTATGGTCTTCGCATCTCTATAAAACCTTCCTTAGATTCTCTAATGCTTCTGCAAAATCAACACCATATGTAGTAAAATCATCCATATAGATCTCCATGCAATCATGTGAGATATCTGAAAATATTCAAATGAAAGCCCTTTGAAAAGTTGTAGGTGCATTACACAAACCAAATGGGAGTACTGCGTAGGCATAAGTCCCCCATGAATATGTAAAGGTGGTATTTTCTTGATCCTTAGGTGTAATTTGTATTTGATTATAGCCACTGAATCCATCTAGAAAAGAAAAATACTACTTGCCTACAAGTGAATCTAGTAGTTGGTCTACGAAAGGAAGGGGAAAATGATCCTTTTTGGTGGCAAAGTTGAGTTCCATGTAGTCAACACAAACTCTCCATTTACCTCCCTTTTTAGGAACAATTACGAATGGGGACACCCACTGGCTATCTGAGATAGGGTAGATAAATCCTACATCCAATAATTTATGTAGTTCCCCTTTAAAAATCTCCCTCAATGTAGGATTGATTCTCCTTTATGGCTACCTTATTGGTGTGCATTCATCTCTGATATATATCCTATGAGTACAGAGCTTGGGGTCCAATCCTTTCATCTCATGGTAGTCCCATATAAGTGCATGTTGGTGGGTCTTCAACAGGTTTGTCAGGGACAACTGCTGCTCTTGATTCAACTTGCTATTGATATTCAGATGTTTCCCTTTTGACACCTACACTTGTGTGGTTAACTCAATCATAGTTGTTTCACTAATACTTGGAATTTTTAGTTCATGTGGCAGCAATGTATGAAGCATATCAATTGTTGCAGGAAGAGAAGGAAAAACTGTCTTCACTGGACCTACAGAACTAGATTCATGAGTGGATGACACCTACACTTGTGTGGTTAACTCAATCATAGTCATTTCACTAATACTTGGCATTTTTAGTTCATGTGGCAGTAATGTATGAAGCATATTAGTTGTTGTAGGAAGTTCAGTTGCAGGAAGAGTGGGAAAAAGTGTCTTCATTGGACCTACAAAACCAGATTCATGAGCGGGCAGAAGTGTCTTCATTGGACCTGTAGAACTAGATTCATGAACCTCACAATGGTTCTAAATTATGCAGGACAACACTTCATCTTCTTCCTGAAGCTGCATGAAAGGACTTCTACCTATCATCATGAGTTGTGCCACTGAATTGACTTCCTCGACCTCTTTTCCAACATGTGGCCATATGGGGTTATCCATATCATGGGATGGTTGAGTAGGAGGGTAGAGAACAAGATTTTTAGTGCTTTTTGCATCAGAAATAGTCATTTCCCCTGACCAAAATCCAATGTAAGCATCTGTTGTGGCTAACCATGGCCTTCCTAGAATAATGGGATACCTACTTAGTGTAGCTTTAGGAGAAAGAATCATGAAATCTACTGGGTACTCCCAAGAGTCTAGAGTTACCACAAGGTCTTCTACTATCAGCGAGCTGCATGACAATAGGAGTAGGTCTCATGTTTGCAATATTCAATTGTTGCAAGATATCCTTAGTCATCACATTTATTGCCGCTCCTAAGTCAATTAGAGCATTCCTTATTTGGATCCCATTTATAACAAATCCTACCATAGGACTACCTGGGTCAGTGTATTTGGGAACAATAACTTTCCCAAGCATGATATCTACTAACTATCCCACCACATGAACCGTAGTGGGGTCTTTCTTTTTCCTCCCTGGCTTTTTGAGGCATGCTTCCTTGATTGCTTTGTCATATATAGGGACATCTTTTATGGCTTGAAACAAAGGTATCTTAATGCATATGTGCTTTAACTAATACAAGATGTCAAAGGTTGTTTCCTCCTTCTCTTCCTTTATTTTAACAACTTTTAACCTTTGAGGAAATGGTGGATCTTGATCAATCTATTGAACGGGTTTAGGATTTTTAGGCATAGTTGGCTAAATGGGGATATTTTGAGGCTCCTCTTCCTCCACAGGAAGCTCAGTGATGATAGGAGTGGAAGGAGTTGGAAAATTAGTTCCTAAATGCAGATGGATGTCACTCACACTACAACATATGCAGGGAATTGATTAGGATTTGTAGAGTATATTGATTGTTGTTGTGGTTTGTTATTTGGGTTAGGTGTGGGCTGAGCTAGTAATTGAGTAGGTCTAGGTGTGCTTGAACTTGAGCTAGTAGGAGGAAGCATTATGGTAGGCTGTTGAGGTTGTGAAGGTGGTTTCATGTAGCTAGTTTTCTGATTTGGCCATTGTTGTCCTCCCCTCCATTGAGATGTTTGCTGCCAGTTTCCTGGAGGTAGCTTCCAATTCCCCTGAAACTACTGCCAATTCCCCTAAAGTTGTTGCCACTGGGGTGGAGATTTTTGGTGATTACGCCAAGTATTTGGAGGGTTATTCCAAGGCTATGGTGGATATCCTCCATAGTTAGATGGTATGGGGGTTTCCATTGATTACCAGATGCATAAGAATTGAAATAAGACCCAATAAAAGATAAGGGATATGGAGGCATACCTTGTCTTGGGGCCCATGGTCTCCTTTGTGCAATGTAGTAGACTTGATCATCATCACCCTGGATTGGCTTGAACTCGAGTGGGATCTGCTTGCTATCAATGTTAGCTACCATTTTCCATCTACAGTCCTTCTTTTTTCTATAATGAGGGCAATATTCTGCCAACATTGCCTCTACCTCCTCATGTTTCTTCTTTACTTGAAGTGTATCTAGCTAAGTAGCCAGATTGTTTATGATGTCTTACTTGAAATCTACCAACAAGTGAGTAATCTCCATCCTTGAAACTCCATTGGTAGATGATTTAACCATAGAGGATTGGTAACCTCTTCCTTTCTTTGAAGTTGCCTTGGAATAGTTCTAACAGATCTTCTTAATATCATCTCAAGGAACTTGGGTGATATCTCCTCCTCCCATTAGGTCCAAAGCATCAATGTAGCTGTCATTGACCCCTCTAAGGAAGAGAAACTTTTGGGACTCTTGATTGAGTGTATGATGTGGATATTCTACAAGAAAAATAAAAACCTTGAAATGTAATCTTCCAAACTCTCATCTTCCTTCTGTTGCATCCTAAAGATGTCATCTCCTCTGATATTAGTGCCCCTACAATATTCTTTGTACTTCTCAAGAAATTTTGTTTTCATATCCTCCCAAGTCTCCACAATATTCCTACCTAAGCTCATAAACCATCTTAATGCAACTTCTTTCAAGGTGGTAGGAAACAACGTAAGCCTATGAGCATCAGTGGTATAATCATAGCTTCTGTAGAGGATATCAAACTCAAAAAAGAAGGTTTTAGGGTCTTCTATGACAAGCCCATAGAACTTAGGAATGACTAAAGCAGGGATGTTCCTGAGGTTGTCAACTTCATTTTGATGAGTGATAGGAAATTGAAAAGATGGTTGGTTGGGTCTATTTCTATTTGCATCAGCCATGCCTACTTGATGGAGTTCCAAAGCAAATGGATTTTCAATCAGATTTTAGTCTTCAAAGGAAGTGTCAGAACTGGTCAAATTGGGAAATGCATCAACAAAAGGGTGTGCCTCTTCCTCTTCTTTATCTCTTTGTATATTTTGATGCTCAACTAGCTGAAATCGGTCATTAGGAAGGAATCTCCCATAAGCATCTCTTCTCCTTCCTCTATGCATGTGGTATCAACTCAATATCAACCAACTCACACAAAGAATTGGTGAAAGAATAACAGGTCATTACTTTCCTAAATGAAGGGTATGCTAAGAACAAACTTCAGAGATACTTCAGCAATAAAGAAAATATCAATGACTCCAAAGAGCTTCCTAGTTTGACACCATCCCCCACAATGTTGCCAAAAATGTTGGCCTCCTCTAATGGTTTAATAACTAAGCCCTTAGAGCTATGACTTAGACATTGGACATCTGCACTAAGTAGCTATCTTACTCATCATGAAGGTGCATTTCATTGTCAACACAGGGATGTAAATTTGAAATAGGTCAACATTGTATGTGCACTAGGACTCTACTGCAGTCATCCATAAACTAGGAAAGGAAAAATACTAGAAATGAAATGGTGGAAAGAAATCAACTTAAACACTGAGCATAAATCAACATCTGCAATAAGCATTAACAACTAGACTAGAAATGAAAGATAGAAATGGAAATCTCAGCAAACATACATGAAACTGCTCTATTTGCCTTGGCTATAGGAACAGTCACAAAACAAAATTTCAGTGGTTGTAGGAACAGACGGTTGTTGAAACAAAAACTAATTATTGAGTAGAAAATAACTTCTAAACTAATTGGGTGGAATTCTCACCATGTGGGCCCCCTTGAGTGAGTCTCCCCTAAGCTATCTCAAATGCAACAACTCAAAATATCATATTATTTCTTGAAAACATGATTACAACATCTCAATGATATGACTGTATTATTAAAACTAGAAAATGCAAGTACAATCTCAGAGCATCCAACCTTATCAAAAGGGGCATCTAACCATTATTTATAGAGAGAAAAACTACTAATTAACCCTAACTACCTAGGCAGTCGACTCCATCAAAATAGGAGGATGCCACTTATTGAAAGCATAGAAAAAGATGGAGGAAGTTATGCATGTGCCAAATTGGTTAAAGCGTACTTGCTCCAACAAGAATCTAGCACAACGCACTCCCTAGATTTTCTCAACAAACAAATATGACCATTTAAAAGGTAGTTACATTCTTTTATTTGAACTAGGAATTTCTCTCTATTGAGAGTTTTCCCTCCTTTGACCTCTTAATGATCATCTTCTTAACTTTCTTGGAAACTGACCAGCTAGCAGGAGTTCCTTCCACTTTGCAAGCTTTGTTGACATCAACATCTCAGTGTAAACCTGCATAATACCATTAACACACACAAACAATTGCATATCTATAATTACCTTATAGTAGCATCCATTCAAGCACATGTAAAATTAACATAGATAATTCACATAGCATGTTAATGTCATTAAAAGTCACAAGGATAAACTTATGCCCGAGGTCTATGGTTTTAAGGAAATAACATAGAAAATGTCAACAACCAAGTGCCAAAGTCTATGATAGCAACAAAAAATAGATAATAAACCCTATCAAAATTGAGCCATTAATTAGACTCATCAAATATCCTAGATTTTATCACCAGTTTTGATGTATTTGCAACTCAAATCATTGATGAAGTGGAGCTCAAGGAAGCTAAATTAGACATAGAGGGGGTCATTAACCTAAAAAAAATACAATACCATGAGGCATGGTTCAACTGGAGAGAATATTTGATTTGTATCAGATAAGGGATCAAGATCAGCAAACCAAAAATGACTCAATTGATAATCAGTGTGATACACACAACCTAGGAACAACTGAAGAAATCAAGAACGTGTTCATTGGAAAAGTGTGCACACCAGACGGAAGAAGGGGGATCATTGATGCCTTGTGCATGTACCATGATGTGATTGCTTGGAGCTATGCGGATTTGAAAACATATGACACTTCAATTATCACTCACACCATTCCCCTCAAGCCATTGTGAGGCCTTTTTGACAACATTAGCGCCCAATCAACACATTGTTGGAGCCTATTATCTATAAAGAAGTTTAGAAATTACTATCCGTTTGAATTATCTTCCCAGTTAGGCACTACACATGGGTAGAAAATCTAGTTTTGGTTAGAAAGAAGAATGGTGAGATCAGATTGTGCGTGGATTTTTGAAATTTAAAAAGAGCTTACGCAAAGGACAATTATCTAGTACCCTCACTGGATGAGGTATTGCAAATAGTCAACGGATCCCAAATGATGTCTTTTTTGGGTGGCTACTTGGAATATAACCAAGTAATGGTGCAGTATGAAGACAAACACAAAATTACTTTCACCACAAAATGGCGAACATTCACATACAAAAGAATGCCATTTGGATTAATCAATGTTGGTGCCACATTTCAGTGTACAATGGATTGGAAAATGCATCATCGTATATATGGATGACCTCACTATGTTCTCTAGGAAAAGAGGAGACCACATCTTCGATTTGTGCAAGGTCTTCTGGAAATGTAGAGATTTTGGCATTTCTCTAAACCTGAAGAAGTACATCTTTGGAGTAACTGAAGGAAAGCTATTAGACACGTGATCTTGAAAAAGGGGATTTAAATTGATCTAGAATTCATCTAGGCTATATTAAAGATTTAGCTCCTAGGCAGTAAGAAGGAAATGAAGTATTTCTTTGGAAAGATCAACTTTGTCAGAAAGTTCATTACGGGTTTTCCTGAAATTGTCAAGCCGTTGAATGCTATGCTTAAGAAACACACTAAAGTGGAATGGACACTGGAGGCCAAGTAGGATTTTGAAGAAATCAAGAAATCAATTGTGGATGCACTGATGCTAGTTAGTTTGGACTATCTGAAGTCATTTTATATTTACTCATTTGCTTTAGATCATTCGTGTGCTAGCATGCTAACGTAAAAAGATGATGAAGGGAATGAACACCCTATTGCGTTTATGAGTGCTCCACTTAAAGATGTAGAGTTAAGATATCACAATGTTGAAAAGAAAGCCTAAGCCTTGGTTAGAGGAGCTAAGAAGTTTCAACATTACATCTTGAGGAACAAGGTATTTGCAATCATTCCAAATCCAACAGCCAAGACCCTGTTGCTGTAGAATGAGTTAGGAGAAAGAAGAGAAAAATGGGTTATGCTATTGCAAGAGTACGACATGGAGATTCAACCCATTAAGCTAGTTTGAGGACAAACCCTCACTCGTACAATGGAAGAAACTAGGCCCGAGCTTACAATGTAACAGTACCAACTAGAGGACGTCTCGCTAGGAGAATGGTATGATGAAATTGTCTACTATTTGCTGAACAAAAAATTCTCATCATGATTACAAGGACTACAAAAACGTGCCTTGAGACTGAAGAGAAACAACTATATGTTGATACTGTATAAGAGAAATCATGAAGAGATCTATCTTCGATGCCTTGGAAAAGAAGAAGCAACTCGAGTTCTGAGAGAGTTTCATGACAAATTCGACACTGGTCACAGATTTGGCCCTTCAACCGCTCACCAAATATTATGAGTTAGGTATTACTATTTGGTGTTGTTTAAGGATGCTCATAACCATGTTAATCCTGTCATGTTTTCCAGACTGTTGCTACCAGAGAAAGGAATGCTACTATCCCATTACAACTAGTCCTGGAGGTAAGGTCGTTTGCTCAATGGGGACACAACTTCATTAGTCTGGTAAGCCCACCATCCTCTGCAGGCCACAGGTACATTCTGACTGCTTCTAAATCCTACACTAGATGGACAAAAGTAATAGTGTGTAGGCAATGCACTACTGAAGTTGTTACTAATTTTTTAGAAAGTTTTATTTTAAATTACTTCGGTTGCCTATTTTCCCTTGTTGTAATAATGGCCTTGCCTTTTCATCCCTTAAGTTTGCTAGCTTGGAATTTGATTATGGGATTGCACTCAAATTCTCATCTAATTATTACCCTCAGGGAAATGGCCTAGCTGAGTCAACAAACAAAAATATGCTAACTGTAATCAAGAAATTGCTTGATAGGAATCCAAAAGACTGGCATACCCAGTTAAATTTTACCCTTTGGGTAGATCGTACACACCATAAGGCTACATTAGGTAACTCCCCATTTCATCTCGTTTATGGCCTAGAGCCTATCTTCTTCATTCACCTCAAGATTCCCACACTCTAGTTTATCAACACATATTATGAGGAAGGAGAACACTGAGAAGCCCGTTTGGCTGAGCTGTTGCATTTAGAAGAAGTCCATGATCGAGCAATAGAAATTTTTTACAAACACCAGGGCATAGTCAAAAGATGGTTCAATCATCAAGCCAAAGTAAAGGCCTTTAGGATTGTTGACTTAGTCCTTTGTTGGGACAAGGCCCATGAAAAGAAAGTAGGACATGAAATATTCGACAAGCTCTAGTTTGGCCCCTTTCAAATTTCAAAAATTCTAGGAGATAATGCCTTTTTCCTCAAAACACTCACCGGGAGGATGTCCTGTTGCCCATCAATGGGCAATACCTCAAGCATTATTTCCTTTCCTGAGCTGCTCAAGCTCATTCTTTTGTATATAGTTGTATATAGCTTAGCTTAGGTTCTTTTTGCTTTGCTGCTTCTCTTTCACTTCACTTTTGCTCGCTTTCTTGGCTCTTGTTTTTGCTGAGGGTGTCTCTCTATTTTGATGTAGTGGCCATGCTTGGCTCATCAAAAGGACCACTCTAATGTTCACTCCTATTTTTTCTAAGTTTCCTTGAACTTTGATTTAATCTAGGATAGAAACCTTATTTGAATCTCCTCACATTTATCTCAGATCACACATGAAAACACATCTTAAATATTTCTGACAAGCTATATGATAGTCGTTATGAGGTTTCAGCAAGTAAAAATCCTAAGTCTACTCCAGTGACCATTGTGATTCCAAACCCACTGTAAGCTTTACTGCTTATGCAATTGAGTAAAGAAAAGACTATCAAAAGAAAATATCAAAAGAAAAGAAAAAAGAAATTGATGAAACAAGCAACTATGTGGGTGTGCAGACAACTCTATTAGGGCTATGGATGCCCAGCTAGCAAATAAGCAATGTTCGTGGGGTCACAATGATAACTTTGTTGGGGCTATTAACGCTTGACTGGCAGTGTAACAATATCTAGGTTACTTTTGGAGTTATATAATTTATGTAGCTTGCATTGACTGATTAATTGTTGTTTGTTGTGGTCTCCAAAGGAAGGGAATGACCTCATTATGCACACACCTTTGAGGTATCCTATGATCAAATTCAATTAAGGATCCCCATCCTCCTTTGAGTTCCTAGTTCGCTTATGGAAACTAGCTTTTGTTCTACAAAACCAGAGATTCTGGGTTTTGGATGAATCCTTACCCTTAGAACACTCAGGAGCGTTCTCCCAGTAGAGTTGCCATTTGTTGTGCCTATAGCAAACACGCCTCGTTCAGAATGGGGACCCCCTCTTTTCTTCACCTTCGTTGGGTCATTTTTTCCTTTGCCTCATTTTCCATGCCCCTAAATGAAAATTTAAAGTGGTTAGGACCATTAAAGTCATCATTCTCTAGTTGACCAAATTCATCACCCTAAAATTCCTTGTCTTTAGCTCCTATGGAGGTTCCCATGTAGACTTCCCTTTGCTCTTTGCCCCGACATCTTCTAGACCCTACGGGTCAGTAGTTGCGGGTCTCCCTCTGCGTGACACCACTATCCCTTTGTCGTTTGATCAACAACTGACCTTGGACATCTGCCTACATGGTGGGTCCCGTACCCTATTTTGCTATCACCTCTTGGTCATTTGTCAGTGGCGAGACTCATGGGTCATCTTGCATTGCGGGCCCTGCACAGCTCTTTGCTGATTCATCGATTTCCTGCATCTCACCTACCCAGCCGACCACTATACCAAGGATTTAATGCGGGCCATAAATGCAACTTCACCTATAAATAGAAGGCCACACTTGTCATTTTCACACCCACCAATTTGAATTTTTGAGGAGAAATAGAAAACGAAGCCCCCACACTCACATTACACTTACTAGATTAGAATCTTGGTTGTCATCGAATTCCCACATCTTTTTAGGTATGCTCATGCTTAAAATTGACAAGTGAATCTTTTTCTAGGGTTAGGGCTTTTATAATGATGATTAAATCTTCAAGGAAAACCATTAAACATCTTGCAGCTATCCCAACAGTTAGCTCCACACAAAATTGCTCGCATGCACTCCAAACTTCTTTAAAATTATTCAAATGGTGCCTTTGGAGCAGTGCGAGACCCCATATTTTTGGCATTGTTAGTCACACACAACACAAAATCCTCTGTGGCCTGCAACATTTCCTCCGCCGCTCTGATTAATACTAAAACCTAAACTAGAAAAATCTAAGTCCTTCATCTTGTGTGGGATTCCTTATGCGTGCGACCATTTTCCCGTCATCCTTGATCAATGGCCTAGCCTTTGCTGCTCTTCGCACCACGAGTCCCACAATAATTGTCACCTTTTTGTTAGTCCTTAGAATCTTGAATGAAAACTTAAGGTTTTTACCCTACTGAGGGTCTGCTCATGTGGATCACCGCTCGCAGATGACCGTCTTCATGATTGTTGTTAGTTAACAACAAAACCACAGCTCCCTTCCACATTGCGAAGCCTGCCAAGATAATCTCCACTAGGTCCTAAAGTGGTTAAGATCCTTGGGTCTATGGGTCATTCCTTTTGGGCTATAGTCTGTGGCCCACCATTGCTTGAGTTTTGTAGCCAAGCAACTAAGCTAGCCCATCCACTTGCAATGCGGATTCTGACCCTCTTGCTGCTATTCCAATTTTACTGAAAATTGACCAAGTTAAAATGCTTTGTGGGTTGGTTCATGTAGAAGGTCGTGTGCGGATGGCCATTACTCTACCACCATTGTCTAACACCCTTGCACCTGCTACTTTCTGCATGGCAGGTTCCGTAAGGGGCCTCTCCCTCATCTAAATTTGAAAACATCTAGTGTATACACCCAGTCTGTGAGCTCACTATAGACCCACCTACGCTGGTTGCCTTCACTTTGACACCATTCCTAATAGTAAACACATGATGATGACCCAATGGCTCACACTCGCATCACCTCCTTTGATCTATCTGTGGAACACGATGACCAACATCCAAGGAGCTCGCGAACTTCGCATTGTAGAGTTCCTCCTGCAAGGTGTCGTGCTCTAATTGTCGTTGCTTAACGACGAAGGTCCCAAACATTCTTTGGCCTTCCTACCTTCGCATGTCTTGAGTCTATAAAGGTGTAATGATCAATCAAACGATTTCAAGGGCCTTGTAACCAATTTCCACACTTGCCAAATTGCCTCATGAGGAATTTAGCTGCCAAGTTCTTAATGCAGAACTTTGGCTGTGGATGGTCACCTGCGGGATTCCATGGCCTCAGCGTCGTCCTGTTCCCAGTCCCTCCTAATGGCTTCCAACCCAAGGAAACCCGCATCCTAGGGCCCACATTCCTGTAAATGGTCCAAATGAGCCTCAAATGATGGATATTGATCAATTTTATGATCTTCTAATGATATATTATTGGATCTAACCCTCGTTTTGCAAGATTTAACTAACACTTGCCTTGATTTCTATATGAATGCACTTACTGCATCTTTTTATGCAAAATTTATGGAACTTGTTGTGGGTCCATCGAGGAAGTCTGCCGAGAAAGAAAAAGGAAAAAAACCTGCATGCCCACCGAGAGGAAAAGAGGAGAAAGACCAGATGAAGTACCAATTTCATGGAGTGGAGTGCACCTCCAAGATTACTTCCACCTGGGATTCTATGTTAGATACAAACCTTGGACATGTGGACATTAACGAGTTCTGGCAAAGTGTAATGATCTGCCCCACAACTGAGAATGTGCAAAATATTTGTGTGAGTGCTCTCGCTAAGGCAACCGGCTTCCCTCCTGTACTCATTTCCCTGGAGCTGGTTATGGTCTATAGGGAATGCTACCACAATAACAGGAAAATCATTGACCATGATGGAACAGTATTAGTAGACCTGTTTGCTAGGTCTATTAGCAAGAATTTCTGCATCCCCACATTCGATGTCATGGAGGAAATCAAAAAGAAATATGTCAAAAATGTGTGAAAAGCGGACTCATTAGGGTGCAAATAGTTAATCAACCAACATTGGTTGAAGGAGAAGATGGGAAATGCTGCCAAGGTGCCTCAAGAACTATTCAGAAGTGACTTCCATGAAGAATACCATGACTTGGTCACCCTACTGAGCAGGGTAATTGGTCTACCTACTACCACTTTCTTTGAAGAATGGATGTTCTACTTCATTGAGGAAATCATACGAGGCAAGATAAAATTCCATTGGGCCAAGATCATCAGTGATAACATGCATAACCAACTCATGGTTGTAAAAAAGACTTCCAAATTTTATATGACCTCATATTTGGTGTACCTTCTAGCAGAAAAGTTCTCATATAAAGGACTCTTTATCGCAAGCAACCCAAAAGAAAAGAAAGGAGACCTCAAGGTATACGATCGCTACCCTCAGTTGTAGTACTGAAACTTCAAAAGGGAATATAAGAGGGTGAATGATGCCTTCATTAGGCACATCATCAAGCTACTTGGGGGAGACTTCAAGAGAAGAGTGTTGCACAAAACCAATTCATATAGTTCCAAAAATTCACATACATCTAAACATAAGGATTCTTAGGGAGACCACACAGGCTTCCACGGTACCCCAATGACTGCATGATCCTACTGGAAGTTACTTGGCAATTGTAGGATGCCCACACACTATTAAGTGACAAGCATAGAGCTGGTATTCCATATCCCCTGACTTTTTGGCAAGGAATGTATGCCTATCCCACTGCCCAATGCATAGAGTATTCAGAAAAGGAATTGGTGGAATACCACTTGGACCTCCACACCCACTGAGGAAGGATGGATCCTTATGGAAAACTAAAGAAATGGCCTGGAAGACAATATGTGCATAGACCTCAAGTTGAAGACTTTTGGGCTAACCATGCTGATGACAAAGAAGTGTAAATGAGGCACTACATGAGAATGATTTCCCAATTTGTGAGGTCAATGAATATGTTCCCCGTGCTTGAATAGATAGTAGAGGAAGACAATAATATTATGGATGAATGATACAATGTTGTGGCTGAATTCCCCCTTCTAATGATAGATTGGAGTGAAGAAGAGATCACTAAACTTGATATGCTAACACGACAGATTGAAAATAGGACAAGGTAGTGGAAAGATGCCCATATTGCTTAGCTCAAAATACAAGGTTTGAAGTTGACCTATGGTGAGCTCAAGGATGAGATTGAGAGTGAAATAGATAGTGGAGCAGCTACTACCCCAATAGAGGAAGCACCCAAGTACCCTCCAATGACAATGTAAAAGAAAAGGAAGGATGCACTCGAGTGTAATCGTAAGTATAAATTATACTCCAAGAAGACTGCAGAGGGGCAGTCCTCCAAGTAAGGAAAGAGAATAGGGGAATTCATGAGCGAAATGACCACCATAGAGGAGGACCCCTACCATGAAGGAGAAGAAGAAACTGAATGGCCATGTTTTTCACCTACCATTTCCGCTCTCTCTACTATTGTTGTTGTTACCACCACTTCACTCTCTACCTCTCAGGTAATGCCTGTTTCATTTCTGCTCACTGTGGATATCTTGGTCCACCTCGCCTACACCTCACCAACAATTCTGATAATTATTCTTGACTCCTTTTCCTCCACCACATCCCTATTTTCCTCTTCCTCACTTCCTCCTCCATTTCCCACTCTCTCTACTCCAACGCCTGCAATAACCACTGTCAGTATGCCGCATCTTACTTTGCTGCATGCTTTCGTGGCATATATGCGGAACATGCGTACTAAGGTTTTTGGGGTGATCATGGACCCCACGATTCAGTCTTTGATGGCCCAAATCACCACTACCCTGTATATTCCTCCACCGCCTATAGAGCCGCCTAAAATGGAAGCCACGATGCAAATATTGGAGGAAAACGAGAAGCATCACACAAAACAATAAGAAGAGGTTGCGAGAGATGTAACTAAAGAGCCTAAGGTCTTAGATTGAGATGATTATTTTGAGAATCTAGAAGGTGGACTAAGCATAAATCTAGACAAGGTGGAATCCGATGAGGAGAGGTCACACTCTTCAGAGGAGGATACTGAGGTGCTCAATGAGCGGTATATCTGGTCGCATCCACAAAAGGATATAAAAGTCATGACAAATCCTAACCTAGGAATTGGACATTCCAGCAGGTGATTAACATCTTCTTATGGTCATTCATTTACATTGTCAAACCAGGGAACATATACTTGAAATGGAGCGACACTGTATGTGCACTAAGAACTAGTTTCAGTCACGATTTACCAGAAATAAATGCTTGGAAGGAATTCTACTTATGCTACAGGAATGTAATGTGAAGTCTTCTTAACTTAAGCGTATCTTAATCAAAGCAGAAATCATAACGACTATTACTAAGAGACAAACTATGAACTAACCTTATGCTGCAGGAACAAACACAGGGATGGATTCCCAATACTGCAGGAACAATATAAGACTGAGTTTGCACTAAAACCTTTAAGAATGAAATCTAACTTATAATCAACAAAAGATAAACAACTAACTAACTACAGATACTCACTAAGTGGGCCCCCTTAGCAAGCATCAACCAGTTATGGAAGAATTGAACTCAAAACTTCATCAGCTTTTATTCATAAACTTGGAATCATATACATTGATTGCTCTGCTTACAAGAAAACTAACACAAAACACTATTTCTCATTATAATCTAACTTTTACACACCCTATTGCTCACTTGCGCAGGAGGAACACTTATTTATATCAGAAAAGCAACTAACTACCTAACTCTAATAGAGAAAGACGTGGACATAATTGCATCCTAAAACTGAGGAACATACTTCTCATAAATGAAAGCATATCCGTTCAACATGATTCAGAGAGAATTTAGCATTCAAATCTTCCTAGATTAATGATCATTTAGATTTCCTCCCAATGACCCGGTCAAGGAGTCTTTGCTGGAACAACTCCCTCAATGCCGTGCTAGAAATGGACTTTACTGTAGGGCCGAGATCTGCTGCGCTTTGACTCGTTCATGCTCCCTTCAACAACCTATGATGCACATGGCAACAGAAGCGAAAGAAAGCACGCATGGAAAATAACATGATACACATTCATTATTCACATATTAAATCTATTTCATTATCCAAAAACCACATGCATTATATCAGTCATTCGGGAGGTCAAACAGGGCAATTAATACAAACACATAGAGATGTTAAGCTGTAGGAATATAGGAATGTATTGCTACAGGATACTACCCGATTTTAGATAAAAAGTCTTTAATCAAAGAGTTAAAACAACCATTAGCAATAAGAGTAAGGATATTAAAAATACATCATAATACTCAAATTATGAGCATATTTCGAGCTCATCAATATCATAGAGACATCGAACCAAGAATTGGAAGAACTGCCACAATAGTCCAAGGATGTAAATGAAGGGGCTGATCTTGAGGGGAATGTCTCTAAGGAGAGGGATGACACTGGTATAGATGTGGAGATACTCAAAGAGCCTCCAATGATTGGTCAAGATAAGGGCTTGATTCAGGAAGAAATGGTACCTCCCGAAAAGGAGGAAGAAAAGGAAGAGGAAGATAAAAATAAGGAAGAAGAAGATGCACCAAGAAAGAGCCCCAAGCTTGAACGCCATGCTGAGCTCAAGCATGCAAAAGAGAAGTTTCCCCAAGAAGAAGGTGCCACTAAAGAGAATGTAGCATTTGCTGAGTTGGACAAAGAAAAGACTATACAAATTGAAGACTCATATGAAGAAGAAGGGATTGATCAAGAGGCTCCAAGCCATGAAGAGGAACAGTCTTGAGGTGAACAAAGAGAGGAAAGTGATCATGAATCACCCAAGGGGAAAACCGAAGTGCCTGATAGGTTGGAAAAACAATTGCAGAAGAGGACTCCTGTGACTACTGATCCAAAGGCTAGACTTGAAACAATACTAGCCAGAGCCAAACAAATACAAGAAAGGAGAAGAAGCCTAGGGCCCCTTCTCATATTACAGTGGATGCCTCTAGATCTAGGATGGTATAGATTGCTACCCATATAGTGGATAAAGATATAGGCGCCATGCAAGGTCAAGGTTATAGCTTATCAATAATAAATCTAGGCCCAACAACCTGTGAGCAAAAAATAGATGAATTCTAGGGATCCATGGCCATCATCATGCAACAGATGAAGAAAGATCAGTCCAAAAAAGAAGAACTAAAGGAACAAGTGGCAGATCTCACTGCCTATATCCAACAATGGACATTTTTATAAGAAGAGGCCTCAATGACATCATTCGCACCCACTCTTCTCTCCTAGGAAGAGCTAAATTGAATGGAAAAGATAAAAAATTGGACCAAGGCCATAACAAACTG
This sequence comes from Sequoia sempervirens, assembly GCA_007258455.2. NCBI lineage: Eukaryota > Viridiplantae > Streptophyta > Pinopsida > Cupressales > Cupressaceae > Sequoia > Sequoia sempervirens. Next base: position 283,708,400 of record VDFB02353493.1, on the reverse strand, counting down.
GTTCCAACGGGTAATGTATAATGGCGACATGGGTATCCGTCACGCTGCCTAGATGTTGAATAAATTTTGGGATTTACAAACGTAGTTGGAGGCCACGGTGAAAACATGCAACATGTTTAATGAGTTGTATAGGATTACGTATCCTAAGCTCGAGAACATTCTCAAATTTCTCGATAAAGTATGGGAAAAGGAGTTGGAGTTCATAGAAGATGATCATTGGTTGGTAGAAACTTGGAAAATGGGCCTGGACGATCGGAAGGAAGTCCAAGAGAGAGTCTTGCATGAGGTGGAACTTGACCTTGAATGGGTTATGAAGCACTAGACTGATAGTGAGGACTACTTAAAAATGATGATAGATTATGAAATGCCTGCCCTAGAACTAGATCTAGAGAGGATAAAGCCATTCTTTCATAAGAAGATGGAAAAGGGGGATGTAGATGTGCTGTCACCAGATTTCATGGACTTTGTTGTGAGAGATTTCACCTAGTTCGAGCAAGTTATTAAATCCATGTCCAAATACACCAAATACTAGGAGCAAATCACTAGGAGATTCAAGAAGTTGACCTTTCAGATCATCCAATCTGGCATCATGGAATGGGATAAGCTCCAAGATCTGATGGGAAAATTTGTGGAGTATGCCACCCTCTAGAAAAATGCAAGAAAACCAATCATTGATGATGAATATTTGATAGTGTAGTTAAAAGAGAAGGCATTCACTAGAAGAAAAATTGCTAAAGTGTCAAAACCACTAGAAGAAAAAATAGGGAAGAGACAAAAGATGTATTTTTATATTGTTATATTTTGGGGTTAGGTGAAACCCTAATGTAAAATGAATCTTGGCCACACAATGAAAGTAAATCTTTGCCATTCATTTCACTTTTAGAAAACTATAAATAGGGGTCTCCTCTCATTTTAAAAAAGAGAGTTGAGTTGTTGTATAAAGGAATGCTCCAAAAATTTAATGAGAATTGCATTATTTTTTATGGGTTTTTGTGTTTCTTTACATGTGTGCATGATTCTTATTCTTAATATTAGATTTTAGCCTTGCTGTTTTATTTCCAAGTTGCTTTAGTTGTTAGTGTTATGTTGCACTTTAATGGTGAAGAATGTTATGGTATTGATGTCTCCCTTGTTCATACTTTTTGTTGTTTATTGATAATGAACAATAGTGTAAAGTTAATCTGAAAATTACTTTATTGATGCACTTAGAGTTCATCTATTGTTCACGCTTAATGGTAAATAGATAGTTGAGAATATGTAGACCTTAGAAGAGTGCACTAGTTTCATGAGACTATAGGCTATTTTGGTTAAGTGGAACTTAGTTTTAGGAAGGTTTTCCACTGTAGCATCCTCCATTGTTACTGTTCAAAATTAGTTGTAGGTTTAGGAAACCTTCTATCCCTTTCCCCTTTTGACTTTTCTTTGAAAGTTGAAGTTGAGGTAAAGTTTCAGCATCATTGTAAAGCCAAATCTAATGACAAACATGGAGTTTTAGACTACTGTTTTGAAATTGTAGCAATTGCACTTCATTTCTAGAATTCCATAAAACTCCATTTGAAGATCCAATTCCCTTTGAGCTTAGTCAACCATCAATGCCCTTTGTGCTTACCAAAAAATCACATCAATCAACTAAGCTATTTTTGCAAGTCATGACCTGACACCTGAGAGACCTTGGGGTGATTGTCTACAACTTAGTTATTGATTTTCCCCTTTCAAGAGAGGTGGTATACTTGTGTGCTACCTATGTTGAGAAAGTGCAAAAACACCCATCAACACTTCTAATAAATCCAAGGAATATTCAACTTAAAAAATGAGTCATCATCTAAGCAAAAGAATCTAGTCGACACACAAGCCACATCTTCTAGAAAGCCAGGAAAGAAGCCTTGTAAGTCTAAAAAGACACTCAATTGTACCTTTTATGGATTACATAATCATGATAGCAAAGTTTCTCATAAGAGGATTGTAGCTATGGAATAGGCCATGCAGAGGCACCACATTGGTATTCCAAAACCTACTAAGGGACATGCCCTTAAAACTAGAGGTTTGGATTCATCCAAGGACAATTGGATAGTTTTTTCATGAGCCTCGCACCACATGAATCACTCATGGGATCTTCTAGCATCTATTTCTAATAGAAATACTCATATTTCAATGGGAAATTTTTCACAAATTCTAGTTATGGGGTTAGGTACAATACAATTGATAGAGGGTAGCATTGAGGATGTTCTCTATGTTCCCAAGATTTCAGCTATTCTTCTTTTAGTTTACCAAATTTTTCATACTGGTGATGGAAAGGTATTTGAGTTTTCACCACATAATGTAGTTATTCAACAACTACACCATTCAGAGATGATTGTTGCTTTCGAAAGAGTAGACCATGGGTCTAGGTTGTACATGTTTCATGGATTTGAGTCATCTTGTGGAGCATCATTACTTCCATGTCAACTCTTTGAGCAGACTTTTGCATGAGAGGTTTGGACACCTTTGATTATAGGTATCTTTAGCAATTGAGTACTAAGAATATGGTACTTGGAATCCCTAAGGTATCTTGCACATAAGGCATTTTTTGAGGTTGTGTACTTGACAAACATCATCAAGAATCCTTTGCAAAGGGTAAGGCCCATCATGATATTACCTCAATTGATTTGGTTCACAGTGACCTCATGTCATTTCCAAATTCTTCATTTTCAAGAGCCACGTATGTAGTCACTTTCATTGATGACTACTTGTTGGAAATTGTGCCTCAACTTGTTGGCTTGTATCTCTGTTCAAGTCTTCATTGTCGGCCGATCGTTGGAGTTCCTAAGTTTGTAACCTTGTCGTAGAGTTTGGAAGTTTCGTAATTTCCCAACTGACTGACTTCCTTCATTGTCGCGGCATCGGTGATTTTTGTAACTTAAGAACCTTGTCGTGGAGTTTGGAAGTTTCGTAATTTCCCGACTGACCGACTTCCTTCGTTGTTGCAGCATTTGGGAAATTTCTAACTAGTAGTGGGAGTTACGAAGGTTTTGTTTTCTTCGACTGGGAAATAGTGGTATCGGCTTGTCACAGGGATCGATAAATTCATAACTTGTATACGGTGGTTATGAAGTTAACATTTTGAGCGACATGTCGATGGATGTGGTCTCGCTGATAGATATGCCTTCGGTGAGAACTCTTGCTGATGGATGTTTCTCTTACCGACAGGTTGGTGCATTTGGTATGAACTCTTTGCGATAGCGTTTCTCTCACCGACAATTTGTGTTCGGTTTAAGCTCTTGCTAATAGAGTTGGTCTAGCCGATGGTTTTGTATTTGGTATGATCTCTTGCCGATGGATAGTTGGTTTTCTTGTGATATCGGGGAAACTTGTTTTGTTATCGGTCTAACTTCTTAAGGTGTTGCTAATACCTTTGGTCTTGCTGATAGCTATGTGTTTGGACATTTTGGCATCGGGGAGACACGATCTAGTGTCTCACCAACATACGATTCAGTTAAAATTTTTGACCGAACGTCTGTCCTGCATGGTGTGTTTTGAGCCAATGAGAGAAGCGAAATGTGAACCGTTGGAAGTTGAACAGTTGTGACTATTCTATTGTGTAAAATGAACATGCCGTGTGTAGAATGGATTACACTCTACAATGGTTGATGATGAGAGAAGTGTGAGATAATGAAAGTGTTGCTCGACTGAACACGAATTGATATGAGTGGATTCATAGGATGCTTCTGAGAGCATTGTAAAATTACTATTTTGTACAAGATTGATCAGTGAATATTGCTGCTGTAAATTGACATCAGAAAGTTAAGTCTGATCTCTGTATGTAATTTTCCTTACTATAATACAAAGATGATTTTCTTGGAGTGGTGGGTTTTTCTCCCATAAGGGTTTTCCCATGTAATTCTGGTGTCCAATTGTGTATGTGTTCATTTCTCTTTTCTGTTAATTCTTTTCAAGTGTATCTTATTGAACTGTAATTGCAAAATTTAAAGTCATATCTGCATTCTTCCCTGAGGTTTTGGCGTTAGGAGAGTTTGTTCCACACCTAATCTTTCCTTACAAGTGGTATCAGAGCCTAGCCAGTTGTGTTATCCTTGTGGGTACGTTGGGTTTTTTTGTGTCAATTCTGTTCAATGGGAGTCTTGTAGAAGTCTGGTAATTCGAATTACAGATTAAGATGGCAAGCGCGTCAAGAAAGATTGAAATTGAGAAATTCAATGGCAGCAATTTTGAGTTGTGGAAACTTAAAATGGAAGATCTATTAGTTGACCATGATCTTTGGCTTGCTTTGTCTGGAATGAAACCTACAGGAATGAAGCAAGAGGATTGGGACCTTGCAGATCAAAAATCAAAGGGGCTGATAAGGCTCTGTTTAGTAGACTCTGTTCTTCTAAATGTTCATGAAGAAAAGACATCTTCTTTTTGGAAAAGATTGGCAACTATTTATCAGGGAAAGTCCTTGGTGAATAAGTTGTTCTTGAGGAAGAAGTGTACTCTTTGAAAATGCAGGAAGGAGTGTCTGTTGCTGATCATTTGAATGCTTTCAACATGCTGATTGCTCAGTTAGCATTTGTGGGTGTGAAGATTGATGAAGAAGATCACTGTATGCTATTGTTATGTTCTTTGCCAGATTCTTGGGATCACTTGGTGATGGCTATTGGGAGTACAACATCCACTTTTAAGATGGAAGATATTGTTGCTTCTTTGTTATCAGAAGAGATGAGAAGAAAATCTTCTGAGATGGCGAAGGAGGCTCTTGTTGTTAGAGGAAAATCGAAAGAAAAAGGCAAGAAGAAGGACAAGAAGTCCAAATCAAAATTAGAAGGGAGATCAAAGTCTCTTGGAAAGAAGTCCAAGGTGTAGTGTTGGAATTGTGGGCAACTTGGTCATGTCTGAAAGGATTGCGAAGAGGAGAAAAAGAAGAAGAAGAATAATTCTTTCGACAATGATTCTTCTCGAGTGATGTAGACGCTTTCATTGCAAGCTTGGCTACTCGGCATCAAATGATGTCTAACCGATTGATTATGGAGCATCTTTCCACATGACATCTCATAGATCTGGTTCACTAAGTATGAAACATACGATGGTGGAAGGGTATTTGGCAAGCGATTCATCTCTAGAAATAGTTGGCCATGGAAGAGTCAGGATTCAGTTCCTTGATGGAAGAGTGAAGGGAATCAATGATGTAATGCATATACCAGGTCTGGCTCAAAATTTACTTTCTGTTAGTAAGCTGAATGATGTTGGAGTGCAAGTCACGTTCTCTGGAAATAGCTGCAAAATGACTAGAGGCTCAATGGTGCTAGCTAGGGGTGCTCGTATTGGTACCTTGTATAAGCTGGATGCATTTGTTGTGCAATGCAATAGTGTCTCTACAAAGTCACAGAAGGCTACTCATGGAGAAAAGGAGGAAAAGTTCCTGATAGTCCAAAATCTATGGGAGTTAAACTTCCAGCAGAAAAGACTATGCTCTGGCATCATAGGCTAGGCCACATTGGAGAAAAAGGTTTAAAAAACTTGAAAAATAAAAACCTGGTTGAAGGGCTTGATGATTGTAACCTCGAATTTGAGTTTTGTGAACATTGTATATATGGTAAACAACACCGTGTTTCATTCTACTCTAGTCCTCACAAATCTTCTGGTTTACTTGATTATATACATTCAGATGTTTTTGGTCCAATAAATGTTCCTTCTTTGTCTAAATCAAGATATTTTGTATCTTTCATTGATGATTATTCAAGAAGGGCATTTGTTTATTTTTTGAAAAGTAAATCAGAAGTGTTCAGTCATTTTAAGGAATTCAAAAACCTTGTGAAAAATCAGACTGGAAGAAAAATAAAATGTTTAAGGATTGACAATGGCGGTGAGTTTTGTTCTGATGAGTTTGAAAGGTACTGTAAAGATCATGGGATTAAAAGACATAAAACTACACCCTACACTCCGCAAAAAAATGGAGTTGCTTAAAGGTTCAACATGACAGTAATGGAAAGAGCACGAAGTATGCTAAGCAGTGCTAGCTTGGAGGAGAAGTTTTGGGTTGAGGCAGTTGCAATAGCATGTTACTTAATAAACCATTCTCCTAATTCCGCTCTTGTTGAGAAAAACCCTTTGGAAGCATGGTCTGGAAAGAAGCCCTCTCTGAGACATATTTGTGTCTTTGGCTATGAGGCATATGCATATGTGCTAAATGAAAAAAGGTCTAAATTGGAAAACAAGGCTGTTAAATGTATTTTTATTGGTTATAGTGCTGGTATAAAAGGATACAAGCTTTGGAATCCTGATACGGAGAAGGTTCTATGCAGTAGAAGTGTTATTTTTCGTGAGTTGATGCCTTCTACTTTGGATCTACAGTCAGAGACAAAATCAAAAAATAAAAAGGATGTAGTTGACAATAAAGAGGAATTAAAATTCAAAATGTACCTTAAACTGAGGAGAGCTCAAGTAGTTCTGAGAGTTCTGAAGAAGAAGAACAACCTCAGCCTCAGTCTGTGAGGAGGTCAACACGTGAAAGAAAGCAACTTGATAGGTATGGGTTTTCTTTGTTAGATTCTACTTGTGCCTATGCTTTAATTTCTAGCACTGATGAGCCTAGGACTGGAAGCGGCATTTAAAATGTCTGATTCAAACTCTTGGTTGGAAGCCATGAATGAAGAAATGGCATCATTAGAAAAGAATGATACTTGGAGTTTGGTGCCCTTGCCTGAAGGTAGAAAAGCTGTTGGTTGCAAATGGGTATTGAAAAAGAAAATAGGTCTGGATGGCAGTGTGGAAAAGTATAAGGCGAGGTTGGTTGCGAAGGGGTATTCCCAGGTAGAGGGAATTGATTATGGAGACATTTTTTCTCTTGTAGCTAAGTTGACGTCTATCATATTTCTTTTGTCACTTGCAATAGCGTATGACTTAAAGGTTGAACAAATGGATGTAAAGACAACATTTCTTCATGGTGACCTTGAAGAAGAGATTTATATGTCCCAGCCTGAGCACTTTGTGGAAAAAGGTAAAGAAAATATGGTTTGCAAGTTAAAAAAATATCTATATGGATTAAAACAATCTCCTAGAATGTGGTACTAGAAGTTTGACACATTTTTTTTGTCATTGGGATTTGTAAGATCAAAATCTGATCATTGTGTGTACTACAAGGCTAAAAATGATCGTGTTCTTATTATTGCTCTCTATGTTGATGATATGTTGTTCATAGGCAATAGTAAGTTAATGATTTCTGATCTAAAATATCAGTTGTTTGCAAAGTTCGAAATGAAAGATCTTGGTGCAACCAGGTATATTCTGGGAATGGAAATAACCATGGACAGGAAGAGTAGAAAACTTTGGCTTAGTTAGAGTAAGTATATTAATACTGTTCTGGAGAGATTTTGTATGACTGAGTGCAAGTAGCTAGTTGTTCCAGTTTTGCAGGGAACGAAGCTATCTATTGAAGACTGTCCAAAATCTCCTACTGAGATGGAGGACATGACCAGAGTGCCTTATGCTAGTCTAGTTGGCAGTTTAATGTATGCAATGGTCTGTACAAGGCCAGACATTGCCCAAGCAGTGGGAGTACTTAGTTGTTTTATGGAAAATCCTAGGACACATTGGGATGCTGTGAAAAGAGTGTTTAGATATTTGAAGGGCACTTCAGAATATGCTTTGTGTTACCATGGAAATTTAGTTGAATCATAGAGGACTCTCAGCATTCGAGGCTATGTGGATTCTGATTGGGAAAGGGACATTGATAGCAGAAGATCCACCAGTGGATATATTTTCATGATGAATGGTGGTGCAGTTAGTTGGATGAGTAAGCCATAGGCTATAGTCACTTTGTCCACTACAGAGGCAGAGTACATGGTAGCAACACATGCCTGTAAAGAAGCAATCTGGTTAAAACGTTTGTGTTCTAACATTGGGTTTGATTTAGGGAAAATTACAATTTACTGTGACAGTCAGAGTGCTATTTGTTTGGTGAAAAATCCTACTTTCCATGCCAGGACAAAACATATTGATATGCAGTATCATTTTGTACAAGATATGGTGGAAGATGGAAAGGTCTCTTTAGAAAAAGTGGATACTCTAGAAAATGTTGCAAATGCATTGACGAAACCAATGAGCATAGACAAGTACAGGTGGTGTACCAGTTCGATGGGCCTTGGAGACCATGAACTTCATTAACTTTGAGTTTGAAGGAAGCCAGTAAGTCTTTGTCAAGTGGGAGATTGTTGGAAATTGTGCCTCAACTAGCTAGCTTGTATCTCTGTTCAAGTCTTCATTGTCGGCCGATCGCTGGAGTTCCTAAGTTTGTAACCTTGTCACAGAGTTTGGAAGTTTCGTAACTTCCCTATTGACTGACTTTCTTCGTTCTCACAACATTTGGGAACTTTCTAACCAATAGTGGGAGTTACGAAGTTTGTGTTTTCTCCGACTGGGCGACAGTGGTATCGACTTGTCGCAGGGATCGGTAAATTCATAACTTGTATGCAATGGTTATGAAGTTAACATTTTGAGCGACATGTCGATGGATGTGGTCTCACCGATAGATATACCTTTGGTGAGAACTCTTGCTGATGGATGTTTCTCTCACCGACAGGCTGGTGCATTTGGTATGAACTCTTGGCAATAGCGTTTCTCTCGTCGACAATTTATGTTCGGTATGAGCTCTCGCCAATAGAGTTGGTCTAGCCGATGGTTTTGCATTTAGTAAGATGTCTTGCCGATGGACAGTTGGTTTTCTTGTGATATCGGGGAAACTTGTTTTGTTATCGGTCTGAATTCTTAGGGTGTTGCCGATATCTTTGGTCTTGCCTATAGCTATGTGTTCAGGCATTTTGGCATCAGGGAGACACGGTCTAGTGTCTCACCAACATGCAATTTAGTTAAAAATTTTGATCGAATGTCTATACTGCGTGGTGTGTTCTAAGCCAATGAGAGAAGCAAAATGTGAACCGTTGGAAGTTGAATAGTTGCGACTATTCTGTTATGGAAAATGAATAGACCGTGCATAGAATGGATTACACTCTGCAATGGTTGATGATGAGAGAAGTGTGAGATAACAAAAGTGTTGCTTGACTGAACACAGATTGATCTGAATCGATTCATAGGATGCTTCTGAGAGCATTGTAAGATTACTATTTTGTACAAGATTGATCAGTGAATGTTGTTGCTATATATTGACATCAAAAAGTTAAGTCTCTGTATGTAATTTTCCTTACTGTAATACAAAGAGGCTTTTCTTGGTGTGGTGGGTTTTTCTCCCGTAAGGGTTTTCCCACATAATTTTGGTGTCCAATTGTGTATGTGTTCATTTCTCTTTTCTGTTAATTCTTTTCAAGTGTATCTTATTGAACTGTAATTGCAAAATTTAAAGTCATATGCATTCTTCCCTGAGGTTTTGGCATTAGAAGAGTTTTTTCTACACCTAAGCTTTCCTTACACTACTCTCATTGCACTTGGGTGTAATTTCTTAAGTTCAAAAGTGATGTATTCCACACTTTTAGGACCTTCAAGGTGTTTGTGGAGAAGCAATCAGGTTCTTCTATTCAAAAGATCCACACAGATAATGGGGGAATATGTGAACCAAGCCTTTATGGAGTATTGTGTTGAGCATGCCATTCAACATCAATATTTAGTTCCCTACACTCCTCAATAGAATGGTGTGATTGAAAGAAATAATAGATCATTAAAAGATATGGAAAATTGTATGCTTTAGTCTAGGTTTATGGCCCCATCATTTTGGGTTGAAGCTATTGATTGTGCCAACTATATTCAAAACCACACTCCCCACAAGGTAGTTCAGAATCTCACTCTAGAGGAGGCTTACTTCATAATCAAGATTGATGTTTCCTTCTTCAAAGTATTTGGTAGTGAAGCTTGAGCATTCATACCAGATGGTCGACATAAGGAAATCGAGAGGAAGAGTCAACAATACATTTTTATTGGTTATTGTGAAGATGTAAAATATTTTAGGTTATTTGATCCTATCATTAGGGATGTACACTTTTGTAGAGATGTCTAATTTGATGAGTCTTTAACACATATAGATCCTCCATCATCTTCTTTTTCCTCACTACCTACTCTTCCTTCTTCATCTCATGATGGTACCTTAGTTCTTGAGGATACTTCATATGATGGTCTTGAACCACCACCACCACCACAACCACCACCACCACCACCACCTCCTACCACTCATGTTTTTCCCAAGTGGGCTAGAGGTTTTGTTGAGGAGGTTGGTTCTTTAGATAGTGATCCTACATCCTCTAGATGCACTTGTTCACAAATGTTTGACACTAGTCTTTTGAGTCATACTATATCTCCAAATTTGCAAAGTATTTTAGAGGCTCCTAGTATCCTAGATTGGGACAGTGCTATGGAAGAGGAGTATTCTTCATTAATGAAGAATAATACATGGGATTTAGTTAATCTTCCTAAGGGAAGAAATTTGGTTTGGTGGAAGTGGGTGTACCACACCAAATATGCAATTGATGGTTCTATTGAAAGATACAAAGCATGTCTTGTGGCTAAGGGTTTTTCACATATTGAGGGTATTGAATACTCTAAGACATTTTCCCTTGTAGCTAAGATGGATTTAGTTTGCCTTATTCTTTCTATTATTGCATCATAGAGATGGCCAACTTATCATATGGACATGAAGAGTACCTTTCTATATGGCGATCTTTATGAGGATATCTAGATGGAGTAGCCTCTAAGTTTTGTTTAGGACTTTACTTGTTTGTAGGTTATATCATTCTTTATATGGTCTCAAGCAAGCCCCTAGGACTTAGTGTGTGAATATTGATGGTTTCTTGCATTTGGTTTCACTCATTGCCACTTGGATCACATAGTTTACATTCAAAGACATGGAGATGAAATTTTGATACTAGTCTTATATGTTGATGACTTGATCCTTACTAGTAGTTGAAGGGAAGAATTTTGTTATGGGGATCTAGGGTTTGAGACCTAGTGTGTGCAAGTGTGAATTCCTACTCTAAGATGCAAAACTAAACTAATGCAACAAAGGAAAACACAAAAAAAAAAACACTCGGATTAGGCCTAGTTAAATCTTAACAAAATAAAAGAAGCAAAGAATAATTTTACCTTGTTTATATGATGGTCTTGGTTGGCCCTTTAGATGTTTGAAATGTGTGCTCATTCTTTGGAAAAATAGCTCAAAATGGTGCTTGAAATGATCATGGAGAGGTGAGGATTCTAATGATGAAAATGGGTATGTGAATAGATGCATTATGGAAGCTCAAATGCTGCAACAATGGTGGATGCAAGTGATGGATTGAGTGCTAAGTGTGCTTGATTGTGTATTGTGCAAATGGAGACATTTTATCCAGTTTTAGGGGAAATTTCTCTAAAGGAATGAAGGTCCAAGATTGATCCATGATGGAAAAGATCAAGGGCCAAGGTGAGTTGAGAACTCACAAGCCCTCACAAGTTGACATGTGGTGAGTGATGTGGAAGGGAAAGGATGATGTGGAGGTGACATGGAGGTACTAGGTTGTACATTGGGAAGGGACAAGATGTCCTCATAAAGGAGGTCCTTGTCCACATGTGCTTGAGAGGACATTTTGAGGAATTAAAAAATCCTCACGAATCCTCATGGGGATGGGAGAAGGAATTTAAAATTCCTTAAAATGCATTGGATAAATAAACGTGAATTAAAATTTCACATGGTTAGCCTAAGTGGGTGATTAAGGTTGTGTAAACATGGGATTAGGTAGGTTAATGAAGGATTAGGGAAAGTGGGAGATTATGGAGGATGTGACCCTAATGATGATTAGGGGTGTGCACATCCTAATCATAGATTAATTAGATTAATCTGGATTAAAGAGGATTATGGAGGATGTGACATGAGGGGAGATAAAAAGTTGAATTAATAATTGATTTAATTCATTTGGGCTAAAGTGACCAAATTAAATAAATTGGAATATTTATTTAATTTAGAGATGAAAGGGGTAAGGTATCTAATTGATTTATTAAATACCTTAGGGATATTAGACTGTAGGGAAATATTAATCAAATAACAAATTATTTAATTAATGTGGATAGGGATGCAAGACAAAGGAATATAGGGGTGAATTTGACCATATGGGAGTGGTCAAATTCAAGTGTCTATATTTTCCCCTCTTCGAAATACTGTTAAAATAATAGTATTTCAAAGAAAAATAAGATACAAACGATTCGATAGAAGAAAATAATGTTAGATGATGCCCTGGTATCATAGGGAAGTGGATAGAAAATAATAATGAAGAAATATGGTAGGGTATGTCCCTTGAGAGGGTGGATGGGAAAAAAAGGGGGCCTGAGCAACTTCTCAATATGGAGAAATGAAGGATACCACATGATAGAGCATGAAAATCCATGAAGAATGGCTTTTGAATGAAGGAAAACAGACAAACGTGGCACAAATGGAAGCCCGCAGAAGAAAAGGGTAAATGAATTAATAAGGGGTTAATTAAAGGATAAAAATTACCCAAAAATTAAAAGGCTAATTAGGTGAAAAAATGAAAATTATAAATAGTAAATTTGAAAAATTACTATTTACCTAATTCTCATTTCCACACTTGGTAGCTGACTAGAAGACAGAGAGAGAGAAAGAGTGACAAGGATGGCTGATGGGTCGAGTGGTGATGAGGCATTCATGGATGATGATTTGATCCACCAAGGGGAGGAGGTGCGACAGTACTATTACCAACAAATGGTACCCTACTAGGTAGGATTTTGATCCTACTTTGTGATTTCAATTTGAATTTTAAGCACATGATTAATTTTGGGTCGAGTATCCAGGTACACAAACTCACCACAAAAGGGTGGATTCACCCTTCCGAAAGGAACATTCACCCATCTAAAGGATCAGCGAAGAAAGTGGTAGACCTGTGCACTGTAGGAGCGGGTACACTCGGGGAGGGGCGATTGCGAAATTGCCTCTCCCCGAAAAGGGAGATAATACATTATGCAGGGGCGGGAGTGAGTTAGGATAGGTGAATGCAAATTTTCCAAGACTAGAAAAGGGTGAATGTGAATTTGCGAAAAGGGGGAACAGGAGGATACGAATCCGCCCTTTGGGGAAAAGGGAAAATGAAAATTCACCACTCATGGAGAAAAAGACATAGGGGTGATTATGAAATCGCTCATTTGGGAAAGGGGCGAATGCAAATTCACCTCAAAGGAAAAGAGGGGTGAATCCACACCCAGACAAGAAAGGTGTGGGTCTTCTTAGAAAATAGGCAAACCCATTGAAGAAAGACATAGGGGAAAATGCGCTAGGGAGGGAAATGGGCGAACTCGCCTTGCACAGAGGCGAACTCACCAGACCGGGGTAGGGTTGAAAATGATAGAAAAAGAAATGAAATTTGAGGAAAATTGATAGAGTGGTCTGCATGGATGCAGAACTTTGAAATTCTAAGGATGTGCAAGAGGCACTCGACGGTGTTAGAGGTGACACGTAGAGCAATGAACGCCCACGATAATGGATCACAAGTGCAGACAAGATTACTAAATATGTTGGGGTATCCTAACATCAAAGTGCACAGAGGACTACTAATCGCACTGATGGAGCGATGGAGCTTAGAGACCTCGACCTTCCATCTCTCGACAGAGGAGATCATGGTGACACTAGATGACGTGTGGAGGATCCTTAGATTATCGATCTGAGGACACTTGATTAGTTGGACCCATAGCCGAGCAGAGGGCAGGATCCTATGGATTGTATTTGGACCTATTGAGCTTCCCATCCATGGGAAGGAGTTAGATCTTGATGCTTGCTTGGGGTTAGAGATACCAGTTCTACCATTATACCTCTATGGCCTAATCAGTCAGATTTTTCTTTTGGACAGGAGTGGATGTTTTTGCAACCTAAAGATGATTGAGGTGGTCAGGCATATTGTGGAGAGATGGGAGGGAGAGTTTTCCTGGGGGGTTGTGTGTTAGCATAGTTGTACTGGGATATGCACGCATGTGCTATAGATGAGCATTCAACACCACACATGTGACTTAGCTCCAGGTATGGGCCTAGGAGAACATTAGCATGATGAGACCATAAATTTTGATTGTTGGGACATAGGATGAGACACTTCCAGTGGCATACTAGTGGGGGATGGAGTATGGCTGAAGGTTGCACTATCAGGATGTGAGTGGTTTGGAGGCTTGGCGATGAAGGCTAGATGGGTTGAGGGGAGAGGACATCACCTAGAGGCCATACATGGCATGATAGTTTATGAGGTGGAGAGATGATGATAGGAGATGGAGAGGCTACCTATTCTCCCAGTGTTACTTGATTGGCTGGGATCTATTCATTGTGGAGTTGCATAGACCAGATAGGGTCACCCATTAGTATAGGATATATCAGGATATTCTAGCAGGACCCCAGAGATTTAGAAAGATCAACCGAGAGTCGACGACTATATGGTGGGAGTATATTACAATGTATTTTTCTCAGCATATGTGGGATATAGTCCCCTTGACACAGTATCCATGGAGGAGAGGACTAGCCAACGGAGGTACCATAGTTCAATATTCTACATGGTGGGCAAAGAGGAGACTAGGGTGGATCATGATAGTGCACCTGATTGTAGGGGCGTTGGGATTTTGATTTGATGATGAGAGAGAGCTGATGAGACTGCAAAGGAGGAGGAGAGCTAGGAGACAGAGGAGAGTGGGATATGGTGATGTGGAGATGGAGGATGCGAGAGGGGAGGAGTAGGTGATGGAGGTGGATGCTCCAAAGGGTCATCCATTAGATATAGTACTGTACGTACCACCACCACCCAAGGACCCCATAGTGCTACTCACAAGAGCCCTGGCTCAATTGGGGATTGTAGAGCATCAACTTAGAGAGTCTAAGGAAAATAGAGATAGACTACAGAGGGAGGTGGATAGATTATAGGGTCTGTAGAGAGATGGAGATGGGGATTACGAGGCATTGGCAGATAAAGTAGGGAGAGAGGTACTGTAGATGGAGAGGGATGAGCTCTAGAGGCAGCTAGGGGAGATGAGAGGAGAGAGGGATGAGGCTCGGGATAGAGTTGAGTGTGCAAAGACAATATTGGGAGATGCGGGGGGATTATTAGAGAGAGTTGAGATAGCAGAGGCATAGGTGCAGGCACTGCAAGGTGAGCATGATGTAGCAACACAAAGGATATCTCAGTTGGAGTCACAAATGGAGCATATACGAATGGTACAAGAGGTCTGGGAGAGGGAGAGATGACATATTAGTGGGTTGGGAGTAGGTATCATATAGAGAGAGATTTGGCAAGGGAATAGGTGGCAAAGGTGGACGATGCTAGGATAGAGGCTGACTATTACATGTTTGCTTATCTTCAGGTCATCCCAAATTTGGCACGGAGGGTGTCGCCATACATCAGAGTAGCTCCACAGATGCCAACACCATCACACTCAGGGGATACACATACATGAGGATACAATAGCTTCTATGAGACACCCCCCCAAGGAAAAGGTTCAGTGCCAGACTCCCCCCAAAGGTCAGATGGAGCAAGCATAGGATAGAGGAGAGAGGAGGAGATAGGATACAAATTTTGATAGGTGCAGGGTGGATGGATAGTACAGGAAAAAAAAGACTACAAATTCTACAACACAAATTTGACAGATTGATTCATTCATTGATTCTTTTATTCTTTATTCTTTATTCATTACAAAGATGTAGTCTTTGTACTTGATTAGAGCTCCACACTTGTATCTTATTCGATGCATGTTCATGGATATTATGATGGACTTGTTATTATGTTATTATAGTCTTGTTATATAATTTTTATTATGGATTACGATGCACATATGATGGACACTACATTTTATATATATATATGATATGCGATGGACATTGTCAACACTATGTGGTTATTATGGGATGTCATGGATGTTTATTATGCTCATGTGTATGTTGATGGTTATGAGATGTGCATATGGTTATGATGATTCTGGTTTATGCTTATGTTTATGTGGACTACATGGATTATATACATTATTTCTAATGCTTTGTGATGCAGGATGTGATGGATGATTTATGATTTTATGATATATGCTATGGATGTGATACTGATGGTGTGTGATGTAGGTGGTGATGTTAATGTGATTTATTATGTATGCATATGAAATATGATATGATGATTGAATGTGCTATGGTAACCATGTATGTATGATGTGAAATGAAAATGCAATGTGATGTAATGGATGAAAATATGGGATATATGCATATGTGACCATGTTATGGATGGATGTGATAAATGTAATGTAATGCAATGTATTTGGTGAAATGAACTAATATGTTTAGAATAATAACTATAAACAACCTAAACTGGTAATGCAATAAAATGATAATGGAATGGAATGAACTAAAGATGCTTAGAATAATCAATCTAGATTAATCTAATCAACTTAAAATGAATATGAAAATGATGATGCAATGAGATGAAATGATATGAAATGAATTTAAGATGCTTAGAATAATCAATCTAGATTAATCTAAACAACTTAAAATGAATATGAAAATGATAATGCAATGAGATGCAATGATATGAAATGAACTTAAGATGATTAGAATAACCAATCTAGATTAATCTAAACAACTTAAGATGATAATGAAAATGATAATGCAATGAGATGAAATGATATGAAATGAACTTAATATGCTTAGACAAATAAATCTATATTAATCTAAACAACTTAAATGATAATGCAACAAATAATGCACCTAAGTGAACAATGATAGGCATGACAATGTATTGCATAGCAAGATGAATGATGATGGGTGCGATACTGCACCTATCAAAAACCATAGGAACACTGATAGAAAAAAAGGATAAGGGAAGAACATTCACACAACCACAATCACTAACCATAGGCTAGGGAAAGAATGGATGGAGATAAATGCGATGCAACGAGATGATAGAATGAAATGCAATCCTAATGCCATTTTTCCATTTTAGGAGCACTAATTTTTGCTATAGCATAGTACATGATACACTAGGGTACGAGGAACCAAGGAAGATTAGTGTAAAATGCATAAAACAAACATAGTAAACAAGAAGGCTATCCCAACAACCCAAATCTACAAGGGATTTGGTTAGGCAAGGTATTGGGATAACCCCAAGCACAAAGGATGCCCCAACATAACACAAGACCACGAGGATCTTGGTGGGTACTACATGGGACAACCAAGGAGACAAGAACACACAAAAAATAAAGATATACCCCTATGTTTACTAGTCAAAGTGCACCACGATATGATGGATCGTAGCGACCCTAATGAGGTATAATAGGGAGATCAAGTGATAAACAAATGCCAAAAGCATCAAAAAATCACAATAAAGTTTAAATGTACTTTTCCATAGGATCAAAAGGGTGGATGGGATTGATGTGGTCTAATTTACGAAGGATACATGGGCTATTAAGACCAAAGATAGAGGATAAATTAGATGATTGAGATGACTTAGGATACTCAAAATGGATTGGGACGTCATGATAATAATGGATTTTGTTCCCAACCTTGCTACAAGCCTTGATCCAATCATCATCGTCGTCATCATCATCAGGATGTATCCTTCCCTATCCTTTTATGTTTTTTTGGGATGTATCCTTCCCTCATCAACAACACTTTCATCATCACATCGAGATGTATCCTTCCTTATCCTTTTGTATTGTTTTGGGATATTATTCCCTCATCAATAACACTCTCGTCATCATCATTGGGATGCATCCTTCCCTATCCTTTTGCATTTTTTTGAGATATTATTCCCTCATGAACAACGCTCCATCCATCATCAATCCATTTTGGCTTGTAGCTTGACTGGGGCAACATCACATTTGTCCTTGAATCCACTTGTGCTTGATTACTTCTCATCTTCTCCTTTCATTATCTCTTCCTTCTCCCATTCCATATTTTATCCATCATTTTGCATCATCTTCCCCAACTACCCTTTCATCATCTCATCCATTTTGAGAGCACACCCGTGTTCTCTTGAACTTGAATGTCCTCTCGAGTGGGAATCCTCAATCCATAATATTTATCTTCACTCCCATCATCTTTCTTCCCTGTCACTTCTTTGAATGACTAGGGCATCTCTCACAATCCAACCATCTAATTTTAGGTGCTATGTTTTAATTTTCTTTGAAATGATGCTACTTCGTAACACCATCTCAAAGAGGGGAAAAATGAAAACACTGAAAATTGACCACTTTAGTTTGGTCAATTTACCCCCAATTCAACTAATGTCATATCCTCTATATTAATCAAATAATACCCTATTATTTAATTAATATTCATTATCCCTTATCCCTTCATCCTAATTTATTTCTTCTATCATCTTTAAATCCTAGCCTAAAGTAAATAATAACCTTTAATTATTTACTTCCATCCCTTATCCCTTTTTCCTCTAAAGAATAAAATAAATAATTTAATTACCCTCATGTCACACCCTCCCTAACCTTTTTCTAATCCTGATTAATTTTCATAATCCTAGGTTAAGGATGTGCACATTCCTAATACCTAAGCATTGATTAGCTATCCTAACCTATCTATTGGTCAACCCCCTAATAAATACTACCCACATCCCAATGAAACTTTAAATTCCATTTTATTCTCCCAATACCCCTCATGGAATTTTTAATTCCATTTACAATCCCCATGTCCTTCCCAATGGAATTTTAAATTCCATTTATTCATCCAAGGTTTCTAAGGAATTTTTAATTCCTTTGATCAACTCTTGATCTCAACCCTTGAACTACTTCCTCCTTTCAATCGCCATCATCCATTCCCATCTCCCTTGCTAAATGGCTAACACTTAGCCATTTTTCTAGGCTAACCACAATATACCACATTCAAGCTCTCTCACAATCTCTCACACTATCACCATAACCAAATCCTTGCAACCATAGCCATCTTGCATCCATCTTGTGACCAAATCAAGCAAAATCAAGCCATTATGCTGCTGAAATCGATCTAGGAGCACACATATCAAGCCATCAAAAGGGGAAAACAAACTCATGAAGCTCAAACAAGGTAATATTTTGGTATTTTATTTGCAAGTTTTTGTTTCAACTTTAAGCCCTAATATGAGTATTTTTTTTGTTTTTATCATTTTGCTTGAGTTTATTTCTTGTATTTTAGATGGGGTAAAAATACTACACACAATGCCATTTCTTCATCCATAGCAATCTTCTAGGATTTTTCATCATTCATACCTAGTGCCTCTTCTATAGATCTAGGTTCATCCATGTTAGTATTTAAAGAAAAAATATATCTCCAATCATTAGGTGTATACCTTTCAGGTGGTTGTCTATGTCTTGTAGACCTACGGACAAGTTGAGTTGGAGGTTCTTCCTCCTCTTCTGAAGATCCAGAGCAAGATGAGCTCTCAACTTCTTGTCTATCCCTGGGCCTCGATTCAACTTTCTCAGGTGTAGAAGGAAATTTAATCACATCTTCCTATTTATTTTGTTATGTCTACAATGTAACAAAAGAAGGCTTAGTTTCTCTAAAAATAATACTTATACTATGTATTACGTTTTGTGCAACAGGATCCCAAAGCTTGTATCCTTTCACACCATAACTATATCCGATGAAGATACATTTCATAGCCTTATTCTCCAACTTTGTTCGCTTCCCCTTTGGCACATGTGCATATTCCTCACAACCAACTCTAAGATGTCTCAATGAAGGCTTGCAACCCAACCATGCCTCTATAGGTTTCTTATCAACAAGAGTTGATGTAGGAGACCTATTAATTAGGTAACAGGCAATGACAACAACTTCAACCCAAAACCTTTGTTCTAGACTAGCACCACTCAACATACTCCTAGCCTTCTCCATCAGTGTCCTGTTCATTCTTTCAGAAAACCCATTTTGTTGTGGAGAATATAGAGTTGCCTTCATCTATGAATACCACAATCTTTACAAAATTGATCAAAATAATTAGAGAAAAATTCATCAACATTATCGGTCCTCAAACACTTTATTTTCTTTCGAGTCTACAACTCAACCATTGCTTTAAGTTCTTTAAATTGAATGAAAAATTCAGATTTACTCTTTAGGAAATAGACCCATGTCCTACTTTAATAATCAATAAATGAAACATAATATGTGGATTTACCAAACAAAGGAATATCTACATGACCAAACACATAAGAATGAATAAGATCTAATACACCACAAGATTTATGAGAACTCAAGTAAAACTGAATGCGGTTTTTTTTTTCCATAAATGCAAAGCTCACAAAAATCAAATTCAAGATTACAATTAGATAAACCTTCAACAAGGTTTTTTATTTTTCAAGGTCCTTAGACCCTTTTCTCCAATGTGGCCAAGTCTCTGGTCCCATAACAATTTTCTCTATAGGTAACTTTGTCTCAGAAGAAAGAGCACCCTTGGGTACCCAAAAGTCATGACCATCTACTAAAGGTGAAACCCTCACTTCTTCCACATACTTACTTTTTACAGAAGTACTATTGCAATCAACAATGCATGCATATTAAAGCTTATACAATGTGCCATATCTGACACCTCTAGAAATCACCATAGCACCTCTAATCGTCTTGTATCCTGCATCAAAAAATACTACTTGCACACCTACATGTATTAGTTTTCTCACAAATAACATATTTCGTGCTAATCCAGGGATATGCAACACACCATTAATCCTTTTAATTCTACCATTAGGAAACCTGATTTTAACTTTACCACGACCAACAATGTCTAAATTAGAATCATCACCCAAGTACACCTTACATCCATCAAATTCTTCATATTCAGAAAACCAATCTATATTAAAGGTCATATGAAAATATGCACCTTAGTCAATTAACCATGCATCATTACCTGCATGAGTTGCCAAAGCTGCAATGAATGCGTCACCATCTTCCTTCTTAGAATAATAATCAAAATCAAATTTCTTCTTTTTCTTCTTCTTTTCTTCTTTGCATTCCTTATGAACATGCCTAGGCTTACCACAATTCCAACAAATAACTTTGGACTTTCTAGGAGATTTAGATCTCCCCCTAGACTTGGATTTGTCATGCTTCTCATTCTTCTTTCCTTTTTCCTTAGGTCTTCCATGAACATTTAGGGCCTCCTTAGTAGTGATGGATACCTTCCTCCTCATCTCTTTAGAAAGCAAAGAACCCACCACATATTCAGTCTTCAAAATAACAGAAGTACTCCCAATAGCCATAACAAGAGAATCCCATGAATTAGGCAAAGAACAAAGCAGGATCTGACATTTCTCCTCCTCAGCCATTTTGACACCAATTGATTCCAACTAAGCCACCAACATATTGAATGCTTCCAAGTGGTATGTGATTCATCCACCCTCTTCCATTCTCAAGGAATATAACTTCTTCCTTAAGAAAATCTTGTCTACTAAATATTTGTCTTGATACATCTTGGCAAGCTTCTTCCATAGTTTTTGTGTAGAGGTATCCTCATGGACATTAATTAAAATAGAGTTTTCCAAGCACAATATTATTAGACCCGTGGCTTTATGGTCCATAACATCATATTGAGCAGTCTGACTAGGATCTGCAGGCCTTGAAATGCTCTCATCAGCAACATCCCACATATCTTGATCTATCAACAAATTCTCCATCTTTAGCTTCAACATCTCAAAATTATTTCTAAAAAATTTCTCCACCTCTATTCTCCTTGATGAACTTGTCATCGGAAAAAATCTTGCAACAAGATCACAAAGTATCTTTTACACAAGCTCCCACTCAAATCTCAATTAGTTCAAAAAACCCAAAAACCCATAATTGAAACCAAAGGTGATCAAGCTTTGATACCACTTGTAAGGAAGCTAAGGTAGCAGAACAACTTCGTACACTAATCTTGAGAGGAAAATAATGCAAAAAAAATATAGATATTTAATAGTTACAAAAACTTAAATAAAAATAAACATAAATATCATGCATACCATGACACCATGATTTTTGTGGGGAAAACCCTTTCGAGAGAAAAACCCCACACTCCAAAAGTTCACCAATATATTATTTAGTAAACAACAGATATTACAATATATTTGCAGAGCAAGCTTCTCATAGGAGTATCACCACTCAGAGATCAAGAGACAACACGACTGTTATCAGACTCTCAAAAATCATCACAATCTCTATCACAGTCATAACACAACACCCTCATAAAATAGAGTTACATTCTAGGGAAAGACAAGCCAAAAAAATATTTTCCATTAGATCTAAAACCTAATAATGAAATGTCTAGATTTAAAATATATCCTTTATTTAATGTATGTTGGCCATTCTAGAAGTTTTCTGAAAAAGTTAACACGCTCAAATTTTGCTCCGTGTTGCCATTGTATACACCTATCGGTGTAACTAGGAAACATATACATATATATATACATACTATCAACAATAAACCACATATAATTGCAAGGTTGAGACACATTTTCCCAACACCATCAACCACTTGATTTTATTCCCTATAAGTGTGAAGGGAAACATGGCTCTCAAAGTTCTCCATAAGCTCTTGGATATCCAATATAATGTCAATGAGGTTCCAAGGTAGGTTTATGTTTATAGAAATAGCATCAAATAATAAGTTTGGAGTCCCCCTCAAGATATAGGTGCTTGATTCCTATGGATAGAGCAAGTTTGATTCCCCATAACAAGGGCACAAGAGCCTCAGCCTAATTGTTGGACTTCACATTGAGACCACCAGAATAAGCAACAACAAAGTTACCTACATGTGATCTCAAAATACCTCCCCCACCAGTAGGACCTAGGTTCCCTTTTGCAGAAAGCATCAAAATTCAATTTGCACTGACCAACAAGATACACACATGTTAACATATCACTACGAGACCTTTTGAAACCAAACAAATTTAAGATAAGTAGTTTTAAATAAAAAATTAGCTAATCCATGGAAGCTTACATCACCCTAAAATTTCTCTTCATCTAGTTTAATAATGATTTTAGTTCTACTTTATTTTTAGAGAAACATTTGACAATTATTTGAAGTCAAAATTTATAAAAGGATTTCATATGTGAAACCCTTTATACTCATGTTGATTATAGTTTCAAGTTCATGTTTCAAAAATTCAACTCACCAAGACACATGAAACTATAAGATTGACACATGTCATACCCAAGTACACTCTAAAGAGAAATGATGAGAAATAAGATGGGATCTACATTCACAACTTAGTACATTAGATAGTTTAACATAGGTCATTCTATGGATAATTTTGATAGGACCATTAGTTAAGATTCCAAAATTCTAAAGTTGCTTGAGATGATTTTAAAACTAATTTTTGATCTAATTTTTCTAGGATATAATTTAAGGATAATTTTGAAGGGAAAAACTCTAAAGAGAGTTTAGACCTAAAAGGACCATATCTAGCTAGTTAAGAACATGTATAAATCTTAGAAATTTCATAAATTTTTGACTAATTCAAAGAATTCCTCTCTTCATGATGGGCTTTAGAGATGGATTCAATAGAGAATATGAATGTGAATAAGGAATGGACTTTATTACTTGGATCGGTAAATTAAAGATGTCCAAAATATGACACATTGGTCACCAAAACTATTGAGTACTAGCTATATTCCAATATGAACAATCATCTAGTTCTATAGGAGTGAAACCACAAACCACTATTAGAGATTTGTAATTGTGATCAAGTGAAAATCCTTGTTCCTAAACGTGCAGCAACAACAAGAATGCAAGAAACAACAAAGAACACCTAACACCTCAAGATTGGGAAAATGATGAACTTGAACAAAGAAGATGGAATGAAATGATTATACCTTATCAAGTTGTTCCTTGGTTGGCCCTTCGATCTTCGATGTTGTGTATGCTCCTTGGATGGAAAATGAGATTAAAGATGCAAGATGGTTGAAAGTGGATGATTAATGGATTTAGGTGCTATGATGAAGGCAAAATGTGCAAATTGGCTAAGTATGGATTCAAATGGAAAAATGGAAAGAGTTTGGTATCAAATGCATAAGGTCCTTAAATGAGAGAAAAGAGGGGGTATTTATAGAAGAAATTGAATTCTCTAGAGAAATGGACAGTTAAGATTGAGCCACCATGGCTAAGATGTAGGGCCATGGTGAGTTGATAACTCACAAGCCCTCACATCTTGCCATGTGGAGGATGAAGTGTCCAAAGGTCATGATGAGATGGAAGGAGGGTACATAATGTGGAAGAAGGACAAGTACTTTGAAAGTACATTGGGAGAGGAGAAGATTTCCTTAAAAGAAAAGTTATTGTTCCCAAATGGTTGGAAAGTGACATGAGAGGAATTTTATTATTCCTCAAAAATCTCCATGGGGAAGAGGAAAGTAGTTGGGAAAATAAATGTGAATTAAAAATTCACATGTTTGGAAGAATCCCATGGAAAAGACAAGATTCTAAAATTGAAGCACTTGTCCACATGTGACTTGATGTGACAAGTCAAAGATTCTAGAAGATGCATGGAAAAAGGGGATTCTAGGAAGAATAAATGTGAATTTTAAATTCACATGGGAAAGAGGGTCAATGCTAATAAAGGAAAATGAAAAGGTTGACTGAAAAGGCATGTTAAATGTGGCTAATGACTTTGATTACGGTTGTGCAAACACATGATTAGGAGGATTAATGAAAGATTAAGGAGAAATTGGAAGATGTGACATTAATTTTTAAATTAATGTGTGCACATCCTAATCTAGAATTAATTAAATTAATCTGGATTAGAAGAGGGTTATGGAGGATGTGACAATGAGAGAAAAAGAGGAATTAAAAATTGATTTAAATTCAAAGAGGCCACATGACTAAATTAAATAAAGTGATGTATTTATTTAATATAGAGAGGAAAGAAGTAAAAGGTAAAAGTATTTAATTATTGAATTAAATACTTTAGGAACCTTATACAGACGATGAAATATTAATTAAATGAGTGATTTAATTAATACCGACAAAGAGGATGAAATAGATGAGTAAAGGGATGAATAAGGAAATGAATTTGACCATATGGAAGTGGTAAAATTTGGATGTCTACATTTTTCCCCTCTTTGAGATGGTGTTATGATGTAGCATCATTTCAAAGAATATTAAAATATAGAACCCAAAAGAAGATGGTCAGATTGGGAAAGATGCCCCAGTCATCAAAGGATTGAATGGGAAGAAAGATGATGGGGGTGAAGATGAAGGTTAGGGATGAAGGATGCCCCCTCGAGAGGACATGTGGGTTCAAGAGAATTCAGGTGTGCTCTTGAAATGGATGAGACGATGAGAATGGAGATGAGGAAGATGATGCAAAGTGATGGGTAAGAAAGGATGAAAAGGCAGCAGGAGATTGGGAAGCATAAATGGATGTAAGGACGAAGGTGATGTTGCCCCAGTCAAGCCACAAGCCAAAGTGGGTTGATGATGGATGGATTGTTGTCAATGAGGGAATGATATATCCTGAAACAACATGAGGATGGGGAGAATACATCCCGATGATGATGATGATGATGAAAGTGTTGTTGATGAGAGAAGGATACATCCTGATGATGATGATAATGATGATGATGATGATGATGATGATGACGATGATGATGATTAGATCAAAGCTTGTAGCAAGGCTGGGAATAAGACCAAGGATGTGATTAGATGATTTGTGCGAGATATGAGTTGATGAGGATAGGATTGGGATGGGAGATGAAATGCAATCCTAATGCAATTTGCCATTTTTGGAGCACTGATTTTTGCTATAGCATAAGAGAAAAGATGCCAGGGTATGGAGAACCAAGGTTGATTCGTGTCTAATACATAAGACAAACACAACAAACAAGAAGGCTATCCCAATACTCCAAAATCGTGAAGACGTTGGTTGGGATAGGTATTGGGATAACCACAAGCACAAGAGGATGCCCCAGCATAACACAAGACCTCGAGGATCCTGGTGGGTACTACGTGGGACCACCAAGAAGACAACAAAAAAAAGAAAAAGATCAAGATATTCCCCTATGTTAACTGATCAAAACACACCATAATATGATAGATCATGGCGGCCTTGACAAGTGAGACAGGGAGCTCAAATGATAAACAAAAGCCAAAAGCATCAAAAGATCGCAATCAATTTCAAACATCCTTTTCCATAGGATCAAGGGGATGGATGGGATTGATGAGGTCTGTTAGGAATGATGCATCCTGTTGAGACCGATGATGGATACTAACTAAAATATTGATATGATGTAGGATATTCAAAACTGATTGGATCTCATGATACAAATGGATCTCATTTGTTAAGAACTAGCTAGATAAGGGCATAGCTTGACAACACGACAAAAGAGAGACAAGACATGAGACTAACACACCCTAAGGACCTAGGGGATCGGGGGCCGATCAAAGATTAGCCTTGCCTAAGTGAAAGTGCAAATCCCTCATAGTTCAATAAAAGACTGACGACTGACCATGGATAAAAGCGGGAAGAGGACGATGGAGACCTCGATGATGGATGACAAAGACTAGATGAAAAAAAGAAGAAAGACTGATGATAGACAATAAAGGAGACCCGAGGGTGGATCAAATGATCAACCTTGCCTACATGAAAGCATAGGGGCAACGTAGTTCGCCTAGAAGACCAAAGACAAACAATGGATAAGGGATGATGAGATAACCTTGTTAAGGGGATAAAATGATGGAATCAAAACGATGAGTTAGGGTAGACTTGGTGGATTGGAAAGGATGATGGTGACTACACAAAGATTAGGGATGGGATAGTTATCCAAATAATCAAAAGATGAATTGGGAGGATGATATGATGGAGAGATGAGTGATAAAAAGTAAGAGGAGACTGAAAAAATGTGCAAAAGAAGTGAGAGTGATGACGATGAGATAGATGGAATTGGGTTGCATGGGGAGTAGCCTATAGCTAGATACTAATGACAAGGGATTATGAGATGGGATGAGGATAGAGATAAACAAATAGGAAGATAAGGATGGGGAGACAAAAGGGATGCTATGATGGATCGATAGGGGGATAAGGATAGGGAGGTTAGAAGGATTGTGTGGAGGGATTGGAAGATAAGGATGGGGAGGTGAAAAAGGATTAGTGGATTGAGGGATGAATGATATCTCCAAGGAATTTATCACAAAGGAAGAAAGATTCCCCCACTCTAAATATGTCATGTATAATGAGGCATGAGGGATGGGAGATGGAAAGATGGGAAAATAAGGGAGTGATATGGATATGGAGAGGATGAATGGATAAGGAAGGGAGATTAATGGTAGCATGATGGGTGGACAAGGAAGGTAGAAAAATGAAAATAAGGATTAGGATAGTGTGCGGATGAGGGGAATGTATGCCAAGAGGTTTCCAAAGAATATATATATATGTTTTCTCGTATCTGTATCAAGATCACAAGGAGGATGGAGGGAGTAGGATGAATGGGATATGACAGATAGGATGAATTGGAGGGATTTGATGGGGGAGATGGGTGAAGGGTTTTCAGTTGCCCCCAAGTGTGGAAGTAAGATGGATGGGGGGGTTACACATGACACTTGTTTTCTAGGTTTTCATCATGGTCCTGATCCAATGTGCTTGTTTGCCAAGTTTTCACCAATGGACGAATTATTTCTCTTTACTATTTTTTTTTTTTTGGATTTTTGGATTTTTAGGATTTTTGGATAGAATGTGGATGGAAATGGGCAAGGATAGGGATGTGGATAAGTGGATTTGGAAGAAATGTGATAAGGAGCTGGATGAAGGACTCAAGCATCAAGTTCCATATGAGGTATTAAGAGCCCATGTTTGAAGTGACTATTGGATGTTGGTACAACCTTATTAGGATAAGTGGATTATGCAAGAGAATGGATTAAAGGGATTTGAGGTGAGAGATATGTGGGATAATGGATGGGATGTTGGAAAGTGTAGGGATGGAATGATGGGGTAATGAGTTCAGGACCAACATTGGCACATATGGTGGTGGATGTGAAATGATAGGAGGATTAATGGATCGAGAATGTGGGGATAATGGAGGAGATGGGATAAAAAAATTTGGTACATAAGGACCCAAAAAAAATTTAGGAGATGGAGGGGGTGTAGGATTAGATTTTGGATTAGCAACTTTGGATGTTATTACAGATTTTTCATGTGAAGGAATTGCATCTTTTTTCTTTGGGATCCACATGGTTTTGAATTTTTCTTTAGTGGGCCTTTGTGGATGATGGGTTTGATTTGGATTTTGGATTTGATTTTGGATTGGATTTTTTTTTTCTTCGCCATGTCTTTGAGAGGGGACATGGGGAGATTTTGAGTCATGTGGATGTTTAGATTTATGAATTTTTACTTTGGTATCCAAAGTGCTTTTGACAACAATGGGATGGGTGCGATGAGGTGGATGATGTGGTGGGGATGTGGATGGAGTGATGGAGGTAGGATTTTGGGGATGATATGTGGATAGAGTATGTGTTGATCTTGATTAGGGGACATAAGCGTGGGATGTTTATGATGGGTGACATGGAGGGGTGATGGATGGATGAAAGGATGAATAAGATGACATGGAGGAGGTGATTTTGGGATATAAGGGCCCAAAATAGACGTAGTGGGTGGAGGGACATCAGGACCCAAAATGGATGGAGAAAATGAGGGAGGAATATGGATGGTTGTTTTGAGGTGATATGATAGAGGAGGGGGGATGGAAGTGAATGATTTGGCAGGGCGATGGGAAGAGCTTGCATTTCTTTTGGAAGAGGCTCATTGAGGACATATAGAGGTTGTACCAACATTTTTAGCTTGTGAGTCTTGGGAAATAGGTCCAAGACCTCACATACAGAGTTGTTCTTTGACCTGGATGGGCTCTAAAATACCTTGCTCATGAAGGCCTAAGCCTTTTCCTTGATAATTCATGCTCTTAAGCATTCGGTCCATGATAGGATTTTTGTTATTGTGGAAGAATGATGCGAGTCTATTATTAGGCGGAGGATGATGGGTGGTATATATGCTTTGTTTTTCTTCTACAAGGAGACCACCATGGAAGAATGTGAGGGTACCAAGGGGATATACAAGTGGTGTGGGGATAGTAGTTTTAGGCAATGATAGAGGATAATGAGATGGAGATGATGGGATAGCAACATCTGGATGGGTGGTATCAGGAGAGGGATTAGGGGATATGATAGGATCTGGATTAGTGGTAGTGGGTGATAAGGGCTCATGCGATGGAGATGGAGATAAGGGATCATGAGATGGAGTGGTGGAATCTTGAGTGACAAGGGGATCATGAGATGGAATAGATGGGAGACTATGATCTTGAGAAGGGCTAGATGGGATGACAGGATCTTGATGTGGAGGAGGGGATATTGCATGCTTTGGATCAAGATCTTGGCATGAATCATTGTGTGTAGGAGGGATGATAATGGAGGAATAAACAAGAGAGGGGATTTTAGTGATACTAGGGGTAGGAGAAGTGGATTGGATTTGGGTGTCTTCGATGGATTGGGTGGATTTAGGAGTAGAAGATGGTGATGGGGTTTGGTTATCTTCGATGGGTTTGGTGGTTCTCAGAGTAGGAGATGGGGGCTTAATGGATTTGTGGGTTTGATGATTTCAGCAGTTTGAGTGGTGCTAGGGGTTGTAACATCAATGATAGGTGTGATACGGAGAAGGGTCTGATCACTAGTGACCATGGATGATGGATTGGGATGGCATGGCTCCACGACTTCAAGAGGTGGAGTGGGGAATGTCTTCTTTGTCATGAGTCCTCGAAGAACTTCTGGAGTGAAAAATTTGCATGCTCGAGGCTTAGATGGTGAGGTAGGAGTGGATGAAGGATTAGGGATTGATGAAGGATTGTATTGAGGAACGGGATTGGATGGAAGACTAGGAGTAGATGGGAGACTAAAAGTAGATGGAGGATTAGGGTTGGATGTAGGACTAGGAGTAGATGGGGGATTAAGATTAGATGAAGGGTTAATATAGGGATATTGGTATGGTGAATTAGGATTGGATGACATGGATGGTGGATTGATGCTAGAGGAAGTAGATGGGGAACTAAGATAGGGATATTGGGATGGTGGATTAGGACAAGAGGATATGGGCGGTGTGTTGTAATAAAGGTATTGGGATGGTGGATTAGGATGGGAGGATTGAAATGGAAAATTGAGATAGGGAGATGTGGATGATGGATTAGGATAAGAAGATGTGGATGCTAGATTAGGATAGGTTGATGTGGATGTATAAGTAGGATGGGCAGATTGGTATGGAGGATTAGGATAGTGGGCATATGTAGATGAAGGATTGAGATAGGAGGATGTGGATGGGGGATTAAGATAGGGATATTGTGATGGTGGATTAGGATAGGAAGACATGAATGTTGGATAAGGAGATGATGCAAGTGAAGGATATGATGGGGATGCAGGTGAGGAAGATAATGGATATCCCTTGTCAAAGGTAGCATAAGGAGCATGATTAGGCATGGATGAAGGCATAATAGGATAGCTTGAAGGGGTGATTGGATTGCGGGAAGTGGATGGAGAAAGCTTACTAGTGATGATAGCGTCAAGGGGATCTATGTCATATTCTTCTTGATCAACAAGAATTTCATTATCATCGTCGACGTAATTAGGG
The DNA here is from genome assembly GCA_007258455.2 of Sequoia sempervirens. Taxonomy (NCBI): domain Eukaryota; kingdom Viridiplantae; phylum Streptophyta; class Pinopsida; order Cupressales; family Cupressaceae; genus Sequoia; species Sequoia sempervirens. The sequence continues at coordinate 283,677,875 of VDFB02353493.1, read as the reverse complement.
TTTCCATTGATTACTATTGATGGAGGATAAGGATTCATGATGATGAAAGGATAAATAGGATGGATCAAAGATTTTGAATGGAAATGGACTAAATCTCAAATTGGGATTGGATTAAAGCTCAGATTAGGATGATTAGATGATGTGATGGGATTGATTCTGATGATTGAATTTGATTATCAAAGGATGATCACAACACCGAATCTATTTCAAGATGGAAGTAGATTGATTGGGTCGAAGGTGATCAGATAGGGATGTGATTAGATTAGATTGGATAAGATCGATCGATGAGATGATTGATAAGATTGCATAATGGATCGGAAAAGGGACTGTAGGCCCCGTTCGAAGATTACCCTAGGTGACTTAGGATACCGATTGATCGAATTTAAGGATAAATAGATGATTGTGGCATCGAATCCACCTTGAGATTGAAAGTGGATTGATTAGGTTGATGATGATGGTTAACTTAGGACGAATGACAATCCTAAGTAGATGTTGACGATGACGATCAATTCAGGCACTTAGGTCAATTCGGCTAATAACTTGAAATGAAGAGGATTTGGATGGGGAAAACGATGATCTGGTTGGGGAGAAAAATGATAGAAGTGGATGAACAACTACTTGGAATGAGAGAAGGAGATTTGGAATAGATGAAAGATTACTCATAACAAGTAAACGAATGATCGAGAGGGATAAACGACTACTCAGAACAAGTAAACGACTGCTAAGAATGGATGAACGACTCTCAGAACAAGGAGATGGAAGCTCAAAATGGATGGATGAGTGATTAGAATAGATGAACGACTCTCGAAATGAGGGGATAAAGATTCAAAATAGATGAATGAGTACTTATAACAAGTGAATGAGTGCTAGGAACATATGAACAAGTACTCAGAATGAGTAAATGATTGATCAGGACGGTTGAACGAGAGCTCAAAATGATAGAAGGAGGTTCAAAATGGATGAACGTTTACTCAGAATGAGTAAACGAATGATCGAAAAGGGTGAACAAGAGTTCGAAATGAGGAGAACAAATGCTCGAAATGGATGAATGAAAGCTTGAAAAGAGTAAACGATTGATCATAATAGATGAATGAATGCTTAGATTGGGAAATTGAATCTTGGAGTGGATGAAAGGATACTCGTAATGAGGTGAAGAATGATCGAGATGTGAAGAAGGGTGCCCAAAATGACTGAATGAAGGGTGAAATTAGCTGCTTGAGGGGCAGGTTCGCCCAAGGTAGGGCAAGTGCAGATTAGGATTTTGGTTAAAGCTCAGATTAGGAGTAGATTAAAGCTCAGATTAGGATTGGATTGAAGCTCAAATTAGGATGATTGGAGGATGTGATGGGATTGATTCTACACCAAGTTTAAGGGTTTTAACGAGAGGATATAAGATGCTAACAATCAAATTTTCCCAGATTTGGTAGTTTTCAAAAATTGTTAAATTTTGCTATTTTAGGAAAATTCACAAGCATACCTTTGAGAGTCCAATTTTTTCTCAAAAAATACCCAAATCTAAGATAGGATGAATTGCCAACTAACATCCCAAATATGAGACATGCATTCTGAGTTATTAATGAAAATGATTTTTCAAAAACTGAAAAAGAAAACACTAAATTGTGATTTTGAGGGTCAAGATGAAAGTTTGAGGCGTTGAAAATGTGCTGAAATGGGGGCCAACTATCTCAATTGGGAATCCACATGCCATCTCATAACACAACCACCCGTAAAATTTCAGCCCAATCAGACACCCGAGTCAAAAGTTATGGCCTTTGGAAGTTTCGACATAAAAATCAAAACCCTCAAAATGAAGTCTAGGTGATTGGGATGGATGATTTGATGATAGATATGGATGCTAATGATGTTCTAAGAAGCATGTATGTGGTTTGGTCAATGAAATGATGACTTACGAAAAATGTTTATGGATGCCCAAAATGAGGAAATGACTACTCAGAACAAGCAAACAGAGGCTCAAAACGATAGGATGAAGACTCAGAACAAGTAAATAGATGTTTGATTGGGGAGATTAACCTTCAAAATGTGGAGAGGAATGCTCAAAATTGGTGAAAAGTGATTTGGAATGGGAAAACGGTTAGTCAGAACGAAGGAACAACACCCAAAACGACTGAACGGAGGATGAAAACAACTGTTTGAAGGGAAGGTACGCCTATTCATGGGCAGGTTTTCCCATCCAAGGGTAGGTCCACCCAACTGAAAGGGGCAAGTCCACCTATCTAAGGGCAGGTCCAACCATGCAAGGGCAGGTCCACCTATTTAGTGAAAATGGGAAAAAATAGCTGTTTGAAGGGCAGGTACACCTATCCAAGGGTAGGTCCACCCAACTGAAAGGGGCAGGTCTGCCTACCCAAGGGAAGGTCCCCCCATCCAAGGGCAGGTTCACCCAACTAAAAGGGGCAGGCCCGCCCATCCAAGGGCATGCCCGCCTGTTCAGTGAAAAATGAGCCAAAATAGTTGTTTGGAACAGGTAAACGAGTGCACGAAATGAGGAAATGAATACTTGGATTGAGGGGATGAATGATCAGGATAGGGAATGGATTCTCAGAATGGATGCATGAATGTTCGAAACAGAGAAATGAGTGATCAGAATGATAAAACGAGTGCTCAAAACGATGAAATGGGTGCTCAGAATGATGAAACGAGTGGTAAAACTGACTATTCAAGGGGCAGGTACGCCTATCAAAGAGTAGGTTCACCCATCCAAGGGAAGGTCCACCCAACTGGGGTCAGGTATGCCCCTACTAGGGCAAGTACGACCCTTTGAAGGGGCAAGTCCACCTATTCAAGGACAGGTTCGCCTGTTTGACAAAAAGTTGGGCAAATATGACAAAAACAAGTTGAAAAGGGACTGAGACAGAGGGTAGGTTCACCCATGGTAGGGTAGGTCCACCCCTTTGCACAAATATGAACTTGAATTTCACAAAAATGACTATGGAAAAGGACCCAAAATACAACAAACAATAATCAGAGAATAAGGCTGACTTAAGTAAACAAAAAATCACTAGTTTTGCACAAAGAAAATAGTTCAAGTAGCACGATCCTAAGATTAGTAGAATGTGTATGGACAACAAAGTCCTCTATCTAGGATAAACAAGGTGACTAGGGAGTCCTCGATATACACCCGACACATGAGGCCCAAACCGTGAACACCAGCCCGTCACAAGCATGAGTTGGGAACCTTAGCGAGATACTAAAGGCTTTAACCAACTCTTTACGTCATTCCAACACTTCACCAATAATGACGTAGCTAGATTGGGGTACAAATTTGGCCTCCCCCCTTTGTATACCCCGCTATTATGTGTGGTTGGGATTGTCCCTTGGGGTGATGAAATCCCCAAGCAGGTCCCCTAAGAAAAAAATGAAATGGGCGACTTAAAGGACTTGGTAAGCTATGATTTCTTATCACCCAGGATTTCCAAATGGTGCAAGGGGATTGGATACATCAATAGCCTACCACAAGCATGACACACAAAGTAAATTTGACTACCCCTAGTTAAGCTATGTACCTAAACTAATGAAAAATGATTACAAGTAGCTGATAAATGATTTAAAAATGGATGGCCCTACAAGAAATTTGCTAGTGATTTGTTTTTCATTTTTCACCAAACGCTAATCAAATCCTTGCATAGACACAAACAACACATGTTAGGGGGTCAAAAATACTCAAAACAACAGAAAATAATGCTTAAAATGCAGTTTTTACCTTCTAAAAAATATTGTTTTGGGCGGGTCCGCTCCTCTGTTTTAGGCAGGTCCACCTATTGGTGGGAAGGTCCACCCCTTTGTGGGCAGGTCTGCCCCTTGGCAAGGGCAGGTTCGCCCCTCTGCTAAAAGTTTGAAAAACTTGCTGTTTCTAGGCTCTGTGGAGGGCAGGTCCGCCTCTCTAAGGGTAGGTCCACCCCTCTGCAAGGGCGGGTCCACCTCTCTACAACCTGAACCTACAAACAATGAAACAATAAAAAATTTGAGAGTAAGAGACCTGTTTGTGGGTCCCACCGGGCGTGCCAGAAATGTGATCAGGTGAAAATCCTTGTTCCTAAACATGCAACAACAATAAAAATGCAAGAAACAATGAAGAACACCTAACACCTCAAGATTGGGCAAAACATTGAACTTGGACAAAGAAGATGGAATGAAACGATTATACCTTGTCAAGTTGTTCCTTGGTTGGCCCTTTGATCTTCGATGTTGTGTATGCTCCTTGGATGGAAAATGACATTAAAGATGCAAGATAGTTGAAAGTGGATGATTAATGGATTCAAGTGCTATGATGAAGGCAAAATGTGCAAATTGGTTAAGTATGGCTTCAAATGGAAAAATGACAAGAGTTTGGTATCAAATGCATAAGGTCCTTAAATGAGAGAGAATATGGGGTATTTATAGAAAAAAATGAATTCTCTGGAGAAATGGACGGTTAAGATTGAGCCACCATGGCCAAGATGTAGGGCCATGATGAGTTGATGACTCACAAGCCCTCACATCTTGCCATGTGGAGGATGAAGTGTCCAAAGGTCATGATGAGATGGAAGGAGGGTACATGATGTGGAAGAAGGACAAGTACTTTGAAAGTACATTGGGAGAGGAGAAGATTGCCTTAAAAGGAAAGTTCTTGTTCCCAAATGGTTGGAAAGTGACATGAGAGGAATTTTAGTATTCCTCAAAAATCTCCATGGGGAAGAGGAAAGTAGTTGGGAAAAAATGTGAATTAAAAATTTACATGTTTGGAAGAATCCCATGGACAAGACAAGGTTCCAAAAAGAGAAACACTTGTCCACATGTGACTTGATGTGACAAGTCAAAGATTCTAGAAGATGCATGGGAAAAGGGGATTCTAGGAGGAATAAATGTGAATTTTAAATTCACCTAGGAAAGAGGGTCAATGCTAAGAAAGAAAAATAAAAAGGTTGACTAAAAAAGCATGCTAAATGTGGTTAATGACTTTGATTAAGGTTGCGAAAACACATGATTAGGAGGATTAATGAAATATTAAGGAGAAATTGGAAGATGTGAGGATGTGACATTAATTTTTAAATTAATGTGTGCATATCCTAATCCATAATTAATTAAATTAATCCAGATTAGAAGAGGGTAATGGAGGATGTGACAATGAGAGAGAAAAAGAGGAATTAAAAATTGACTTAAATTCAAAGAGGTCACATGACTAAATTAAATAAAGTGATGTATTTATTTAATTTAGAGAGGAAAGAAGTAAAAGGTAAAAGTATTTAATTATTGAATTAACTACTTTAGGAACCTTATACAGACGATGAAATATTAATTAAATGAGTGATTTAATTAATACCGATGAAGAGGATGAAATAGACGAGTAAAGGGATGAATAAAGAGACGAGTTTGACCATATGGAAGTGGTCAAATTTGGATGTCTACAGTAACTATGTTTAACTCTAGCCCACTATAGTGTACAATAGTTACACCTCTAGGCAATCTACTTCAAGCCTGACATTCTAGGAACTTAACTATATTGAACATAGCATCTCATACAATAAGTTAGAAATTAATAGTATCCATAATTATCATATTGAGGACTCATTTCACTATAATTTATTATTATAATTATACACATTACTAATTCATACTCCATGAAATCTAGGATTATAGATCCTATTCAAATCCTAATTTTTGCATAGAAAGAAATATACATAAAATAGTCAACATATCACTTATATTTCAAGAGAACTTATTCAATCATTCACATACATTCATGTGAGGACAAAAATAAATTATTTAATGTTGATACTAAACGATATCTCTCTTTTACACTATCATGAATCTCACAAGGACATTCACAACTAGTTTATTAGTTTTACATCTACATTGTTAATTAAATCAATATGTTTCTTGAATTCCACATGTAATAAATATGTGTACCTCTCATTCCTTTCAAGAAATTTAATATCATCCTCCAAAGGATTATGGAGTTGTACTACTCTTTGTTATGCAACTCTAATTAAGTGGTGTAAGCTATCAATATTAATTAATGGAAATTCTTGAAACTTGCTATTGGTGTTCTTTAATGTAGTAACCCTAATTCTAAAGAACTTATCGAAATACACAAACAAGTGAAGTAACCTAATTTAGACAAAGGGTGAAAGCTATGCTTAAATCAAGGGTTAGAAAAGATCAATGAAAAAGAGGTCGATAAGCCTCTTCTACACTTTGAAACCCTACCAAGATTGAGAGAGAGATCAACAAGTTAATACAATACAAAAAATAATAAATCTAATCATAAAGACATTCGTAGAGCTATCCATGACAATATTTATTTGTAGGTTTCTTGCACCTACAAGTCACAAATCTCTATTCATGGTAGTTAGGTTATATGATGCATGACGAGATGGAAAATTTATCAATAATTCCTATAGATACATGCATTTGTGGTCACTTACAATAGATCATTAACCCAAGAAAATAAATTATACAAAAATTATCTAGTGGTTTTTATCAACTGCAAGTTCACAAAGTTCTTACAAATATTTATAACATTGAATTGTGCACAATGATAGGACCAAATTATAAATAATGTATTAGCACTAGAAATTTAATTTTTAGTTTTAAAGATATGTAAGATCATCTTCAACTTTCAAACTAGTGCCAATTCTTATAGCAATAGATTTAGATCTAGAAAAAAAACCATAATGGTAGAGTAAATCAAATATTTAGATGATCCTAATATGCTTGGCCTTGTCTTACGAATCTTAGGATCTCAACTGCCCTCATATCCCAAAAATACACCCATTATTAATAATCCACAATAAATTTAAATGTCCTACATATCATTCCTAAAAGAGTTCCTATCTTGGAATAGAAATGAATAAGTAGAGTAAATGTATTACACCCCTTGAATTCAAACTAAATAAGAATTGATATGAAGAAAAAAATGTGAACCTAGAAGCTCCTTGAATCCCTTAAAGCACTCAAATAGAAATGGAGACAACATGTAAAATAACAACAAAAGTAATGTCTTATAATTGTTACCCATTTTTTTCACTCATAGGTTCAATCATGTGGAGTTTATTTTAAACTAAGAAAATGAGGTATTCATTTTATTATCTTTCCTACATCACATTCAGATGTATAAATAAAATATCTAGAAAATATTACAACTACAGATCATTGCATTCATACACATGCATGTAACAAAAGAAAGATTCAAACCTTTTCAGAGCAAAGTAATCTTTATTGAATGTATAAGTGTACATTGTCTCATACAAGCCATGAGACTAACCTTTTCATATTCAATACAAATTATAAACAATATATACATGAATAAGTAAAGAGAAAAAATGAACGTGCATAGAAGGAAGGTAACCAAACATTGCTTGTGAATGACTGGTCTTGACTGGTGTCATTTTATTCTGCTGTTGTCCCAACCTTCATCTGTCTATCCCTTCTAGCTCCATTCTGCTTCAAGTCCTGAATATGACATTAAGAATGGTGTTAGAGCATGCTCTAGGAAATGAACAATTACAAACATTACATACACATTCACCCTATCCATGTATACACTAATCATAATCTGCATTAAGTAAACTAAGTATAAATTTTAGGTGTTCCAAAAAATCATTAAAGAGTCATCAAACACACCTAAAATATACATATTTTTCTTAACTTGTTTTCTTCATGTGCAACTATAGGTGTAATTATGTCTTTGTTTTATTCATCTTAATTTAACATGTGGGTTAAAACGTGGCTCCCACAAGGGTTGAGCTCGGCATGCTGAGTTATCAGATAATGAGCTCATTCGAGCTTATTTAAGAGGGAAATACATTCTTAATAAGTTGATTATGCAATGATAGTGAATAGGCATACATTCTGAGTTCACAAGTATTTCTCCAAAAAATCAGCTACAGATTATATTATGGCAGCCTCATATGCATTAATGAAATCACATTCAGTAACAAGTGCAAAGCTTCTTAAAATTTTAGTGCCGTGAAGAAATGATCAAAAATACAAGTTTCTGTATCATAAATAGAGTTATACAATGATGGAAAACAACCATATTCTCAGTTTGAGTTTACACCATTGACAAACATGATCAAATTTACTTCATCAGGAACTATGTATAGTAAGCAATGATAAGAAATGAATTTGACAGTGACTAGAAAGTTAGTAGCGAACCAGATCACAAGGAATCACTAGATCATTGTTTACAGTAATGATAATAGCAATCATCCACAGGAAGTCAATATATTTATTTCTATGTTCATTGTTATCTAATGAAATTTAAGATTGTGTTTCAAGTTTTGAAACTTTTCATTGTATAAAAGAATCAGAGGAATATAAGTAGCAAAGAGAGTTGTTGCTCACTACTGTGAAGATAAATACTGTCATACACAATATTCATAACATCACAGTGGCTGCAAAGGAATGTCATGAAAAGAACAATCATAATCATAAACAGAGGATATAATATAGAGATTTCAAAAGAATAATCTCTATCTACTTGGTCATGATGCAGTTGGGTGTGTTTGTTGGATAGGAAATTTCAAGAATATCAAAGCTCTCAGCCAATAAATGCAAAAATATAAAAGGATGAATAGGTGTTCAATGCTGATATTTTCAAATAAGGGCTGAGCATAAACATATACTACTGAAAAAGCCTTTCATAAGTACAAAATGGCTAAATAACTAAAAACTTGTGGAAGAAAATCATCTGATTATGAAAGTGAAAGTTACAGGAAAAAATATAATGGAGAATCCGGTTTTTAAACAAAACAAGTTCTTAGCAGAGTATGTCAAATACAATGAAGGAACAGTAATATCAACATTTACTGTTGTTTCCATGATTAAACATAGAAATATGGAGACATGGCTATATGTTTGGTCAAAACATTCCTTATTTTTTTATAGATGAAGCTCAAATTCTTTAAACAAAACAAAGGTTGATTGTCTAGAAGAAAGATCTACAGGAAGGAACTCATAGATCTTGTATCTAAAGAAGTTTGCAAATGATGAAAATCAAACAAGGATTGTGGCTTGTCACATACAAAATATAGGCATGATATTCATAAGAAGTATAGAATGCAAATAAAGAGTTTTCAAATAGCTCAGTTTCAAGCTTTTTCTTCTCACAATAATGCAACAAAATAAAACCCAGTATCTGAGAGATATGGTCTTGGTCATTTTGACAGAATGAAGGCATATTTTTCATAATGCATACAAACACACCTAGGGTTTTTGTATTTAAAACTTAGAAATTGTTGTAGAGCTGATAAATAAAGATAATTTTTAATCATGAAGAAGTGGAGTAGATGCACCTATAGAAAAAATTTGGCTGTGACCAACATCTACAAGAACTTATACACATAAATTTCAAACATTCTAAAAAGGGAGAATGTATAATGAAAACAAAGGCCAAGGCATACAAAGAATGAGTAGAGGCGCAAAAACTTTAAGTATACTTGTGCTATGCAATGGCAATGAATCATTTTGCAAACCAACAGTAAATAACACAATTCAGAGCCCTGTATGAAGTGATTTTATGAATATATGGAGCTCAAAAACAATATTATTTCCTCAAAAAATACATAAAATGATAGTTTAAAACTTACCCAACAATTTGAAGGCATCATCTATTGAAAATCTGCTAGAACACAAGCTCAAAAAATGCTATCTTCATGCCATGGTTTCCTCTAGAAACTCCAGAAACCCTCATTGATGTCGGTGACATAGCTTCTTAAGGAAGCTTCAAGAATGAAATGAATATTTCATTTTGATTTTGATTTTTGTTTTTAGGTTTTGTGAAACCTGAAAGGCACGATAGAACTTAACATTTTTTCTATTTCCTTTAAAATATGTGATGCCACTAAAACCATCGTGGGTTTTTCCTTTTCAATATGTATTATGACATAGGTAATTCTCACATTTTGACTTGGTAATTCCTTTTACTTTTAGTCTATATCTAGTTCATGGAAGGTGGGGCTTTTTATTTTGCATTAATTTATATTGTGAAATGATTGAATTTAAATGATGACTTATAAATCATTTAATTCGAGCATTACTTTTAAATGCAAATAAAGACATATGTCAATATGACTAAGTCATGATATTTTCAACATATGGAGGAAGAGATATATTTATATTTATGACTTGGAGAGAATATGGGGAGGTTGATATCAGTTTGCAAACATGTGGAGAATATTTTGGAGGCTTTAATTGCTTTTGAGAGCTTTTGGAGGGCAATTTGAAGTGTCACCATGTTTGACATAGTCAAACTTGACCATTTCAATGCTTTTGAACTTTTGTGGATGAAATCTAGAAGCTATATTTTTGGCTTTTTGAAACCATCCAACCTAAGAAGCTTCCAGTTCCTATTTTGATGGAACCACTTGGGCTTGCTTACTTAACAACTTTTGTAACTCATTTTAACTTAGTTCTTTGATACATTTTCTGGAGATTGAGACTTTGACAGTCCTTTGCTACAAGTATGCTTTGTAACTCAACATTTTGGAGTATGAAATACAGAATCTACCTTGGACACCATTGATGATCATATTTTTCCTTCTAGTTCTTGCAAGCATTCTGCATTACTAGGTGATTGATCAAGTTTTTTGTAATTTTTTTCTTTTTCCTATAACTTTGTCTCACATATCATGCCTTTTCTACAAAAGTAAAATTATGTAGGTTATGAATTGTGTTAAAATTTCTTATATACCTTTTCAATTCATGAAAGTTTCCTTTCCTACTTGAGAGTGTATACAAGTTAGACCTTTTCATGAAACATTTATGCATAAAGTTATAGTAACATGTTGTGCAATACAATATTTACCATCAGTTTTCAAGTGTATGTTAATTTGAATATCTCATAGCTTATGTCAGTCTAGTGTATCACCTTAGAAAATAATATTCACCACTTTAAGCTTTATTCATTTTTTTTGCAAATCCTTCTCCCTTTTCCTTACAAATAATTAGAGTTAGGTGATACCAAGAGGAAGCTGGCCTTCTCCGGAGGTTGACCTCAACTTATCAAAGCCCACACTTTGGAAGGTCTTCCCATGTTACCTTGGAATGTTGAATTTCATATTCAACATGGTGCAAATTTTAGTGATAACAATTTTGGCATGCCTGGTGGAACACGCCCATCAAAGCTTTTTGTTGGTTTGATGTGCAACCAGTGATTTTCAAACCTTTTTAGAGTTATTACAACATATCTAGCAACTCCATTAGGGTGAAATAACAATAAATTCAATGCTATTGCAGCACATGAGAAGAATACAAACAAGAAGTTCTAAAGAATTTGAGTATTTACAATTGTCACCACCCAGAAGATGAGGCAAGACAACAAAGAGAACTCCTCCATCAAAAAGAGTTCAGTTAACACCACCTGGTGTTAGGCAAGAGTTATTCTTCTCACCACCAAGGAGAAGAGGTAGACCATCAAAAAGAGAGAGTGATGCTTGTTCTACTTCACCAAGCCTCAAAACAGTAAGATTATCCTCAAGCAGCCCAAAGAAGGTTACATTTGCTACTTCTTCAGGTGTTGTACCTATGTTTTCAAGCTCTGCTATTTCATTTTTTGCTGTTCTGACTCAAACAACTCCATCTCAACCACCCTAATGGCTATTAGAAACCAACCTTTTGTGCCATTTGATGGAGGTAGTCCATTAAATCTTGCACATCACAATGATATTCTAGTTGCCGCTTTAAAAATTTTGCCAATTTTCACTGGGGAGGATCAAACAACTCCCATTGAGCACATAAGGGATGTTGCTTCACTGTGTGGTGTTCACCACATAACTCAAGAAGATGTAGTTGTAAGGCTACTTTCTACATCATTCAAAGGAAGGGATTTGTAGTGGTTCAGACGTTTAGGAGTTGGCACCATTGCAACTTGGGATGAATTAGGAGATAAACTACATAAACAATTTTAGGATAGATCAGATAATTTTTCCTTGTTAGAGCAGTTGACTACCATAAAGAGAGCTCCTTAAGAACAAATGACAAACTTCAATTTTTGGTTCTAGAGGACTTGGGACAGAATCCCTGCTACAGTGAAGACTTGGGACAAAATTCTTGTAGCAGATGTCACCAGAAATGTTACCAATTTTTTTCACTCATAGGTTCAATCATGTGGAGTTTATTTTAAACTAAGAAAATGAGGTATTCATTTTATTATCTTTCCTACATCACATTCAGATGTATAAATGAAAAATCCAGAAAAGATTACAACTACAGATCATTGCATTCATACACATGCATGTAACAGAAGAAAGATTCAGACCTTTTCAGAGCAAAGTAATATTTTTTGAATGTATAAGTGTACATTGTCTCATACAAGCCATGAGACTAACCTTTGCTTATTCAATACAAATTATAAACAATATATACATGAATAAGTAAAGAGAAAAAATGAACGTGCATAGAAGGAAGGTAACCGACCATTTCCTGTGAATGACTGGTCTTGACTGGTGTCATTTTATTTTGCTATTTTCCCGAGCTTCATCTATCTATCCCTTCTAGCTCCATTCTACTTCAAGTCCTACATATGACATTAAGAATGGTGTTAGAGCATGCTCTGAGAAATGACCGATTACAAAAATTACATACACATTCACCCTATCCATGTATACACTAATCATAATCTGCATTAAGGAAACTAAGTATACATTTTAGGTGTTCTAGAAAATCATTAAAGAGTCATCAAACACACCTAAAATATACATGTTTTTCTTAACTTGTTTGCTTCATGTGCAACTACAGGTGTAATCATGTCTTTGTTTTATTCATCTTAATTTAACATGTGGGTTAAAATGTGGCTCCCACAATGGTTGAGCTCGACATGCCGAGTTATTAGATAATGAGCTCATTCGAGCTTATTTAAGAGGGAAATGCAATCTTAATAAGCTGATTATGCAATGATAGTGAATAGGCATACATTTCGAGTTCACAAGTATTTCTCCAAAAAAATAGCTAAAGATTATATTATGGCAGCCTCATATGCATTAATAAAATCACATTCAGTATCAAGTGCAAATCTTCTTACAATTTTAGTGTTGTGAAGATATTATCAAAAATACAAGTTTCTGTATCATATATAGAGTTATAATATGATGGAAAACAACCATATTCTCAGTTTGAGTTTACACCATTGAAAAACATGATCAAATTTACTTCATCAGGAACTATGTACAGTAAGCAGTGATAAGAAATGAATTTGACAGTGACTTGCAAGTTAGCAATGAACTAGATCACAAGGAATCACTAGATCATTGTTTACAGTAATGATAATAGCAATCATCCACAGTCAGTCAATATATTTATTTCTATGTTCATTGTTATCCAATGAAAATTTAAGATTGTGTTTCAAGTTTTGAAACTTTTCATTGTATAAAAGAATCAGAGGAATATAAGTAGCAAAGAGAGTTGTTGCTCACTATTGTGAAGATAAATATTGTCATACATAATATTCATAACAACACAGTGGCTGCAAAGGAATGTCATGAAAAGAACAATCATAATCATAAACAGAGCATATAATACAAAAATTTCAAAAGAATAATCTCTATCTACTTGGTCATGATGCAGTTGGGTGTGTTTGTTGGACAAGAAATTTCAAGAATATCAAAGCTCTTAGCCAATAAATGCAAAAGTATAAAAGGATAAATAGGCGTTCAATGCTGATATTTTGAAATAAGGGGCTGAGTAGAAACATATACTACTAAGAAAGCCTTTCATAAGTACAAAATGGCTAAATAATTGAAAACTTGTGGAATAAAATCCTCTGATTATGAAAGTGAAAGTTATAGGAAAAAATATAATGGAGAATCCAGTTTTTAAACAAAACAAGTTCTTAGCAAAGTATGTCAAATACAATGAAGGAATAGTAATATCAACATTTATTGTTGTTGCCATGATTAAACATAGAAATATGGAGACAGGGCTATATGTTTGGTCAAAACCTTCCTTATTTTCTATAGATGAAGCTCAAATTCTTCAAACAAAACAAAGGCTGATTGTCTAGAAGAAATATCTACATGAAGGAACTCATAGCTTGTGTATCTAAAGAAGTTAGAAAATGATGAAAATGAAACAAGGACTGTGGCTTATCACATACAAAATATAGGCATGATATTCATAAGAATTATAGAATGCAAAAAAAGAGTTTTCAAATAGCTCAGTTTCAAGCTTTTTCTTCTCACAATAATGCAACAAAATAAAACCCAGTATCTGAGAGATATGGCTGTGGCCATTTTGATAGAATGAAGTCATATTTTTCATAATGCATACAAACCCACTTATGGTTTTTGTATTTCAAACTTAGAAATTGCTACAGAGCTGATAAATAAATATAAATTTTCATGAAGAAGTGGAGTAGACACACCTATAGAAAACATTTGGCTGCGACCAACATCTACAAGAACTTATACACAAAAATTTCAAACATTCTAAAGAGGGAGAATGTATAATGCAAGCAAAGGCCAAGCCATACAAAGAATGAGTAGAGGGGCAAAAAAATTGAGTATACCCATGCTATGCAATGGCAATGAATCATTTTGCAAACCAATAGTAAAGAACACAATCTAGAGCCTTGTATGAAGTGATTTTATGAATATATGGAGCTCAAAAACAACATTATTTCCTCAGAAAATACATAAAATGATAGTTTAAAACTTACCCAGAAATTTGAAGGCATCATCTATTGAAAATATGCTAGAATACAAGCTCAAAAAATGCCATCTTCATGCCATGGTTTTCTCTAGAAACTCCAAAAACCCTCATTGATGTCGGCGGCATAGCTTCTTCAGGAAGCTTCAAGAATGAAATGAATATTTCATTTTGATTTTGATTTTTGTTTTTAGGTTTTGTGAAACCTAAAAGGCACGATATAACTTAGCATTTTTTCTATTTCCTTTAACATATGTGATGCCACTAAAACCATCGTGGGTTTTTCCTTTTCAATATGTATTATGACTTCGGTAATTCTCACATTTTGACTTGGTAATTCCTTTTACTTTTAGTCTATATCTAGTTCATGGAAGGTGGGGCTTTTTATTTTGCATTACTTTATATTGTGAAATGATTGAATTTAAATGATGACTTATAAATCATTTAATTCAAGCATTACTTTTAAATGCAAATAAAGACATATGCCAATATGACTAAGTCATGAGATTTTCAACATATGGATGAAGAGATATATTTATATTTATGACTTGGAGAGAATATGGGGAGGTTGATATCAGTTTGCAAACATGTGGAGAATATTTTGGAGGCTTTAATTGCTTTTGAGAGCTTTTGGAGGGCAATTTGAAGTGTCACCATGTTTGACTTAGTCAAACTTGACCATTTCAATGCTTTTGAACTTTTGTGGGTGAAATCTAGAAGCTATATTTTTGGATTTTTGAAACCATCTGACCCAAGAAGCTTCCAGTTCCTATTTTGATGGAACCACTTGGGCTTTCTTACTTAACGAATTTTGTAACTCATTTTAACTTAGTTCTTTGATACATTTTCTGGAGATTGAGACTTTGACAGTCCTTTGCTACAGTATGAAGTATGCTTTGTAACTCAACATTTTGGAGTATGAAATAAAAAATCTACCTTGGACACCATTGATGATCATATTTTTCCTTCTAGTTCTTGAAAGCATTGTGCATTACCAGGTGATTGATCAAGTTGTTTGTAAAATTTTCTCTTTTTCCTATAACTTTGTCTCACATATCATGCCTTTTCTACAAAAGGAAAATTATGCAGGTTATGAATTGTGTTAAAATTGCTTATATACCTTTTCAATTTGTGAAAGTTTCCTTTCCTACTTGAGAGTGTATACAAGTCAGACCTTTTCATGAAACATTTATGCATAAAGTTATAGTAACATGTTGTGCAATACAATATTTACCATCAATTTTCAAGTGTATGTTAATTTGAATATCTCATAGCTCATGTCAGTTTGGTGTATCACCTTAGGAAGTAATATTCACCACTTTCAGCTTTATTCATTTTTTTTGCAAATACTTCTCCATTTTCCTTACAAAAAATTAGTAGTTAGGTGATACCAAGAGGAAGCCAACCTTCTCCAAAGGTTGACCTCAACTTATCAAAACCCACACTTTGAAAGGTCTTCCCATGTTACTCTGGAATGTTGAATTTCATATTCAATAGGGTGAAAATTTCAGTGATAACAATAATGATTCATTGAAAATATTTATAAAACCATCACATAAAATTGACACAAATAAGACTATTCTATATTGATCAAACATCAAATACAATGCAAGTCTTACAATATGATCCAAATTAGCCTCAAAATAGTAGAGCTTTCCCAAAGAATAAATAGAGACCAACCCTTTTGATGTGAATGAACATGTATTTATAACACTTTGTTTAGTCACTTGAATCCATGTGAGAAATATAATTAGGATAAAACATCATTAATGGAGGAAATCTATTTTAGAATCAAATTTATTAATGTAGGAAATATGTTTGTAATTAAATATCATTAATGTTATGCATAGAATAAACTGAGATCTTACAAAATTTATTGAAATAGTAGCCTAGAGCTTGCATAAAAATATTCACATCATAAAAACAATGATTTCCTTAAACATGACATGGTGTTCTTCATCCTCCACCACTAAAGGCACATTTGAACCTATGACATTATGATGTATAACTTTGTTTCTAGGAAAGAAAAAACCCTTCTAGACTAATTGTAATATCAAGTTTGGTCATTAATGGAGCTCTGATTTATTCAAAGAGGTATGTGGGTGTAAATAATATAAAATTTTGGTTTTTTGGAGTTTCAAGGATCAGTGATCAAGGATATCTCATTACCCACATCCCTATTTGAGATCAACGATTGAGAGTAAGCCATGCTTCATGCTTAAAGAAAAAAGAGTATCTCTACATCTCTAACTCTAAAGAACATATGAATAAATCTATCAAGAGTTGAGGATTGGATGTACCAAAGAAATCATCTCTTAAGGGATGAAAACTAGGGTAATCCCAAACTTATGATCCTAAAAAGGTGAATAGTGTGAAATGTTAGGGATCGAGTATGTTGGAGAATGCCAAGATTTAAAAGCATGAAACAACCTTCTACAAGTGAGAAAAATATGAGCACAATAGTATGCATATCAATATAAAAATGAAGAGTGTGTAAATACAATGAGGAACCTTGCATATATAGGCAAGGTAGATGAGGCATGAAGGTAGGACTGAACAATTGACTAACCCTTCAAATGTGGTACACTTGTGAGCTCACTCGACAAGTGTGTGAGCAAGTGGAAAGTATGCATGCAATAGGTGTCTCAAGTGATGAGGACACATGTATCAATGCTATGAAGTGAGATAACAACTTAAAAAACTAAGGGTAAAAGCACAAAGTTGTGTCAGACTTTCAACCAACTTATCAGCATAACTGAATTTAAGTATTTCTAACCAAAAATCAATTTTGGCCAAACATATGATCTAGTAAGATTCATTCTAGCTAAGTTAGATACTTCCGCAACCTTTTCAACTAAAATTGTTGGCTAAAAATATATGGAGCACCATTTGAGTCTAATTTACCATAAAAATAAAATTATTTGAAAAACTTGAAGTTTCAATAACTCCTACTAATGTAAATAACATTTTAAAAAAATATATAAAAATACCCTTTTGTAGATCCATAAGTGTAGTTTTCAAAAATATATTTATTTTAATAGTTTAATTATTATTTATATTTTATTTTTTATTTTTTCTAAAAGTAGGTTATCAACACAAAATTTTAGGTTGATTACCATGCCAAGGAAAAATACTAAAACTTATAAAAATAAAATAAAAAATATGATGCACTAGATAAAAGAATCTATTTCAAGATGGTATTTTTTTTCCATTTTAGATAAATATTTAATATGAAAGTTGACGTCTGGTGGAAACAACTATTTTTTGATTCATGCACATTTTAATATTTATTTAAAAATATATATTTATCAAAAATTGGAAGAAAATATATCCATGCACTAAAGTTTCAAGTTATAATTACACACAAAAAATTTGAAAGAAAAACAAAATTACTACAAAAAGTTTGACGTCTCATGCAACTTCATTTTTCAGCATTTTATCAACAACTAAATTATGGTGTTAATTTATTAAAAACTAGTTTAAAATATTTTTTTAATTTTTTTTTTTAAATACAAACATAAAATATACTAAAAAATACATATTTTACTAGTTTACATCATTTCAAAATTCAAGACATATATGCCACTTTTTAGTGATTCAAGTTTAAAAGTTGGATCAATGTTGGTTGTTTCCTTTATAAAGTGTGACACAACTTTGTGTTTTTACCCCTAAGTAAACTTAAGCTAGGTGTGAATAGGTCAATCTTGGAAAAGTGATTAGCTAACTAGGTGTAATAATGACACTATTTACACTAACACCCACCTTAAGTTCAAATTAGGGAGTAATGTATGCATGATGATGAGTCTTAGATCCTAGGCTATATTAGGTACTCATGTAAAAATTTCTCATAAAGTGAAGGAGAAAAACACAATGGGAAATAAAAACCCCTCTCCAAAAGAGAAATGATGCAATGAAATAAAATGTACAAGTGAAGAGAATAGAAGGACTCATGATGATCCCCCAAGGACTACTTCTATCACATAAGTACAATAAATGTTTCCCCCATAGGAGAGAAAGAGAGATAATATGGAGCCTCACCATAAGATCATAGAACTTGCAGTGCTAAGTGATGCTCGAAGAAGAATGCAGAATGTGATCCCTGAATGTTGAACAACATTTCTTCCTCATGGAAGAAGATGGGTTGTAGATAGGCACATGAAATCTTCCCATGTGAGAAGAATATAAGTCTTTGAATGATGCACAAGATCCAAAGATAATGGTGAAATCTCTGCAAGCTACTCAAATGCTCCATGTGAAGGTTGATGTAGAACAAAAACTAAAGATGTAGATGGTTTGACAACAACATTGATGTGCCTGTCATCAAAGGTGCAAGCCAACTTTGTACATTAAACAAGTCTGATATACCACATAAGTAATCATTCTGGAATCAAATGTAGTGTAAAAACAACCGTGAATATCATACTGTCCTGAATCATGAGAAACCAATGATGTAGGTACACTCAATACTGAGGAAGAAGAATGTGAAGAAGATGTGATGTCACTATAAGGTAAGGGAATGGATGAGGAGGATAAAAATTCAAGGTTCAAATAGCCAAATTGTATCTCCTTATGCATGCTAAAGGTACCAGTGTCATCTATAATCAAATCATCATCAAAGCCGATAGAACCAAAGAAAGAAAATGAGTATAATCTGGAATCATGATCAACATGACCTATGGTAATGATGTATCTACTTTGTAAATATTTTATGATCACATAATGTGGTGTGAATTCAATTTATTTTCTTGTTCCACTATGTGTAATATGATAAATAGAAAGGATATTATTGGATAACGAATGTACATAAAGTACATCATTAAATGTTCCTTCTCTAATTTCAATAGATATTTTTCTAAGAGATGATATATAGGTGTTATTCACCATCAATATTGGTGGTAATGAATATGGATCAAATGTGGAAAATAGTTCCTTGGATGAAACCATGTGGTGTGATATCCTAGAACCAAGAAGCCATTTGTGTGATATTTTTTTGTTGAAGCAAAGAGTGTCATACCCTTATTCTTATCCTTTCCTAAATATGCAGATGATGTGGATGGAGAAAAAGAAGAACCAACTATCCTGGATTTAGGCAACTGAATTTTATTTTGTTGAAGAAAATTCCTCAAGTCATCAATTTCCTTTTTTTATAATATTGGTGTTCTTCATGTCCTAGTCTCTTACAATGAGTACATTTGGGATTTTCCTTAGAATTTATTCCTTTTGATGAGGGAGATGAATATGATGGAGTATTTGATATTGATCATTGGTTTGTTTCTTTCCCTTAGATGATTGAGTAACTGATACTTGATTTTTTGAAGAGGTGATCACATCCATAGATATTAACTTAGATTGTTCTCACGTGAGTCTATCATAAAACTGCTCAAAAGAAGGCAGCACAAGTTTTGTCGCAAGAGCATCCATTGTAGAGTTAAAAGAAGAAGAAAATATCTGATAAGGACCTTATCACACCTCATCTTGTTGTTACTAAGTTACTTTTACCTTCACGGGTAAATAGAATGGTAAATGTAATCATGATTTTGATATGTTTGTTAAAATGGAATACTGAAATAGGTATTAAGGTATTATTGCTTTGGAAGAGTAATTAATGTTTACATTCATGAAAAATATATATTGAAATATATGCTAAAGTTTTATGATGCATGTGGATTTATTATGATCGTCTAACTACCTTGGTGTTATACTAAACTAGTTGCGGGGACAGGTTCAATCCTCTGGAAGGGAGGGGAAGTATCACTTAGGAGAAGTGATTGGTTGGATAACCCCTAATGAAACCTAATTGAGATTACTCACACACTCACAATAGAATGGTTGATTCTAGCCATAGTGTTGGGAATTGGTAAGTCATCCTTAAGTATGACATGTTTGCATTAGTAAGGGTCTTGATTATTGTTGAGTGAATTCTTGGATGATGTTTATATGTTTGGAGCTTATGAGTTCTTCCTTATATTACTATACTTGATTGAAGAGGTGTACATATATTGAATATATGTGTGTGTGTGTGTGTGTGCATATGCATGGAGGAACATGTACATGAGAGTACATAGGTAGATGTACCTATGCATGATTATGAACATGTTGCTTATGAGCATGGTGTTATCGAAAGGATAATGTGACATGTAAGTATATATGTATATATATACATCACACTTCCTATCAATAAGATAGTAATTGTTTATATGATTGATTGTATGGTTGAATGCGTATTTGAGATATATGCCTCTATGCATATATATGCACATGTTGATATACATGTCAAATATAATGGGATGTCCATACTAGTATGTCAACATATATGTATAGTTATGCATATATGTACATAGGTATTAATATGATATTATATGAGAACATAATCATATGGTCATAATCACATTCGGATATCGAATGGATTATTTAACTATCATATCACTATAGAATATATATACATATACACACGTAAGCATTAATGCTTATTAGAGAAGTGTAAATATATTATATATGTGTATGCGTATGAATATACACATATTATTTTCTGAATATGATAATGTGAGTATATATATATTGTAAATGATATTAAACTATACAAATATATGGTGCATATAAAGTAATGGAGAAGCATCCTTATATGCTACTCTAGAGATAAAGAAGGGTAGCACGAGCCTCTAAAAGAGAATAGGCTTGGATAAAGCCAACACATAAAAAGTAAATGGCCATGCTAATATATATGCATGGGAATGAAGTATGTAGACCATGTAGCTGCACTTAAAGCTCTTGAGATAGTTGAAACATGAAAGCTTGACGTCTTTGACCAATGTGTAAGTTAGCAAGGAACAAGTTAAGGCCACACAAGCAATATAGACTACTGTGTTAAGTTTGGAAAACTCTAGAACAAAAGAGTTGTGCTAGCTATATCACAATGTGGAGTGAAAATGAATAGAGTATTAAAGGTTATTCATATATATATGATTATTAAAGGTCATTTTGTATATATTCTATGCAAATTATTAGAGGCTGATCTTTATACAAGAAATGTGCAAAAGATAAAGGCTGATATGGAGTTATAAGCCATGGTCGATATCATAAAAGATGCATCACTATTTTGTAGTGGTGCATTACTTCTACCTTTTAACGCATTTATTCAAAAGATAAAAGTGATGAAAATATTAAATAACATGTTTGTTGTGCAAAGTGATTTAAATGCATGATAAAAGGAATAATCAGCAAGAAACGTGTTGGATTTCAGTTGTTTTGTGGTTTTTCCTTGATGTCAAAATGTTTTGTGGTTTGTGTCCTTGATGTCAACATTGATTATGCAATGCTTTGGAATTCACATTGATTTCTCATATGGATGTTTTACAGTTGACGAGAAGTTACATGTTACAGTTATAGGTCTTTGATTCAGATCTTTGATATATATACATTTGTTGAGGCTAACAATGTTTATTACTTGTGTTTCAGCCGTTTGATTCCTTAAAGCCTACATGTCACAGTGTTTGCCACAAGTATATTCAAGTTGTCTTTGAATGATATATTAAGTGCATTGTCAATCTTAAGTTATTGCACTATTGTATTGTTTTAAGCCCATCATGATGTTTTGACCTAATCATTAAAGTCACAATGTGAATATGGTGATATCAAACAACAATAGATTTGAACATATTGGATGGTTATTCATAATTCAACATTCATAGGTTCACAACATTCTTTGTTTCACTTGATATACTCAGGGACAACATTCAATGCAGGGTGACTAATGCTTGGCATATTCTTGTGTTATGAGCACACTGTATTTATTTTTGATGCAATCATTTATATGTGCTTGAAATATATTTTTCAACAATGTTAATGGGATTAAAACCCATTGTTGGCATTATTATTCTCTATGATTTAATTCTAAAGGATTCAAAGGTCATATCATTTGGATCAATTTAGTTGCATTGGTATCATTGACACCACTGTGGTCTCTGCACTTGAAGTATTTCAGATTGATCAGTTAAGGTGGTTTTCTCCATTCTAGTCCTTTGATATTAAGGTGGTTTTCTATGCTCTCATTGTGATGAAAATTCATGCTATTTTTTTTTCAAAAGGTCCATAGACCTTGTCATCTCCATCACATATGATATTGAGACTTTGAATATTACATTATTTGCATCACATTTAATTTTACAAGGTTTTTAAAGCCTTTAATATTAAAGGCCCAAGCATCGACATTAGAAGTATGTCTAATTTACATCTCTTGGGGTGTTAGGCACTTAAAGTGTCATAACAGTTTTGAAAAGCAAAAGAAATTAAAAGAGCCCGAGGCTATTGGGCAAGCTAAATCACGAGTCACAAGAGTTAACCTGAGGCATACTTAGGGTTATAAGGTTGCATCGAAGCTTAGCATAAGGTCTTTGTTGTTGCATTTTTATTTCAAATCCCACATTAGGGCACGAGAGGTAGAATGTCACATGGAAGGTGTGGTGGCCAAGATTTGCAATGATAAACTGAAATGGTGTTGACTTGAAGTGACAAAGCTCAGTAGTAAAGTGAAGTGGCAAAGCTCGAATGTGGAGGTTCTTAGCTGGGTAGTTATGGATCACTTTGACCAATTTTTCTGGTATTTGTTCGATTCTCTTCCACTGTAAATAGGTAATACAAAAAAGTCATCTTGAATCTTACTGACCTTGAGATAATTGGCTAAGGAAAGGATTATGTTTTAAGGGCATGAAATTGGTTGTTTTATGCTAATATCATTTCTGAATATTTAGAGGTTATAGCAGTTGACTGTAACAAGTTTTGTGAGTAAAATCTTTGGTAAATATGTTTAAACCCATTAGGGTTTCTAGATAACAAGATTCAGCTGTAACTGCATAATTTCTTGGTGGTGATATTTGTAATTTTTTTTGTTGCAAGGGTTTGTTTTTGAAGGAGGACTATTTAGGGTTTTTTCATTTAAACCCTAACCTGAGTTGGCTTACAGTTACACAAATTGGTTTTAGAGATTACCATTTTTAATTACTTTAAAAGATGGCTTTCAGGCATTTTTTTTTTGGGGTTACCTAAAAGAGGAATATGATGTTTCAGACATACTATACAAAATTTGTATTGCATTGAATTTTTTTATATTGATACTTAGATTATAGTGCTTAAGGAAGATGCTTTCATTCTCATACAACATTCTTCAATGTGCTTATTAATTTTTTTATAGTCTTCTACTAAAATTCTAGGACTGCAAATTGCACTTCTAGGGTTCTAATAGAATGCTATAATTGTTATGCATTAATTAAGGAGTTGATGCTCCTGTGTCTTAGGAAGTTGGTGCTTCTGAGTTTTATGGAGTTGGTGCTCCTGAATTTTGTGGAGTTGGTGCTCTTGAGTTGTAAAGAGTTGGTGCTCTAGGTAAATAAAGAGAGATTTTTTGAGTGGTTTTTATTCTCCAAGAGGGTTTTCCACTCAGGACAAAATTTTGTGTTATGTGATGACTTTTAATGTGTGATTGGTCTTATTTATCTTATGTCATTAGTTGCATTAGACATTGTTAAATTTCTCTTTCATTTCTGCAATAAGTTAAAATATCCTGCATTAAAGATTCTTTTGTAGCTCTGATACATGTGAATGTGTAAATTTTCTTCTTAAGTTCAGTCTCTGTTAATAATGTCTTTCATGACTAATATAATACTATTTGAACTTAAGTGAAATCTTTTTATTTAGTTGTCATTTGATATTTTGGTTAAAAGTCAAGTAAAACCTTGCAAATTTTAAAATCTTGTGATTGAGTTGAATCATAGATTCACCCCCCTCTTAGTGATTCTTTTCTTCCAACAATTGGTATCCGAGCATATGGTCCTTTCATAGATCTAATCCACCTAGGATTGATTCTGGTTTTGGAAGTCTGTTAAACATGTCACAAGCTCAAGAATGTACTTCTATGACTAGAGCTCCACTGTTTGATGGTACAGATTATGTGTTCTAGAAAGTCAGAATGGAAACATATCTGGTTTCAATTGATCTTGATGTATGGAGCATAGTTCTAGATGGGTATATTGTTCCACCCACAATATGCATAGATTCTGCTGAAAAGAAGAAGTATGAAACTAATGCTAGAGCCAAACATGCTCTTTTGTGTGGCTTAACCAAAGATGTATTTGTTAAAGTCATGCATTGCAAATCTGCTAAAGAGATTTGGGAAAAAACCTGAAAACATTTATCAAGGTAATGATAAAGTCAAACAGTCAAATATTCTTACTCTCAAAACTCAGTTTGAGGAAATGAAAATGAATGATGATGAAAAAGTGGCTGAATACTTTTTGAGAGTAAGTGAAGTTGTTAATGCAATGAGAAGTTTAAGAGAAGAAATAGAAGAGTTTCATGTGGTAAAAAAGGTCATTAGAACCTTACATCCTAAATATGATACTAAGGTTTCAACTCTTGAAGAAAAGAAACATTTTGATAAGCTTACCTTAGATGATCTAACATGAACTCTTACTGCCTTTGAAATGAGAACAAGTAAAGGCAATCAAACAGGGAAATAAATTGCTTTTAAAGTTGAAAGAAAAGAAAATGTAGTTAAAAGTGAGTCAGAAGACTCAAATGCAAAAGAGTCTCACTTTGTCAGAAAACTTAAAAAGGGATTAGGAAAATACAAAGGAAAAATTCCCTTTAAATGTTTTAGTTGCAAAAAAATTGGACATTTTACAGCTAAATGCCCCTATGGTGATCAAGACAGTGATGTTGAAAAATTTGACAAATAGTTTAAGAAGATAGTTTATAAATCTAATTCCAAAAAGAAAAAGAGTTTGTTCAGTAAAGATGAAACATACACTGAACTAGAAGGCTCTTCAGATGAAGAAGAATAGACTCTATTTATGTCTGAAGTCAAACAACAAGAGGATATAAATAGCAAGACTGATTTAGAAGATGGTGAAATAGTTCTAGAAGATACATTTATTGAGGAAGGAAATGAAACACTATTTATGACTCTTACTAATCCAAGTCAAGATCATACTAAGGAGATTGATAAAGTTATGAACAATGACTCAAAAATAGATGGATATCCTGTAGTTAGAATACCTCAATTTGAAGGCACAAAATTTGTTTTTTGGAAACATAGGATGGAGACTTATTTATCTTCTTTAGGATTTAATGTGTGGGAAGCAGTTGAAATTTTTTGTTCAATATCTACAACATCTACTCCTACACTAGAAGAAAAGAAGGCTCTTGAATACAATGCTAGGGCTATGGATGCTATCATTAATAGCCTGCAAAATGAAATTATTCCTAAGGTTATTTATTGTCAGGATGCCAAGGGGGTTTGGAAGAAACTAATTGAAATGCATCAAAATGATGAGTTGCAGGAAGGAACATCCTCAAAATTTGATACAGATTGTGGTACATCAAGAAGTGAAGATGATAATCTTGAGAGTGAATCAAATAGTTCTTTAAGAGACATTCAAAAACTCAAAGAGGAAGCTAT
Source organism: Sequoia sempervirens (assembly GCA_007258455.2). Taxonomy (NCBI): domain Eukaryota; kingdom Viridiplantae; phylum Streptophyta; class Pinopsida; order Cupressales; family Cupressaceae; genus Sequoia; species Sequoia sempervirens. The sequence continues at coordinate 283,651,780 of VDFB02353493.1, read as the reverse complement.
GGTAAAGAAGAATAATTTTGAGAAACAAATTGCTGACCTAAAACTTCAAATTGAAATACTAGAAATTACAAAAGTGTAGATAAAAATTAAAGAAAAGGAATGTTTCACTTTAGAGGCAAAGGTTGCTGATCTAAGGAAAGAGCTTGATATGTGTGACAGTATTAAAAACCTGGCAAAACTTTTAGGTAAACAAAGACATTATAATGATAAAACAAGTCTTGGATTTATGGAAGGTCAATGTTCTTATTCTCACAAGTTCTAGCATAACAAGGTAGCAGAGAATTACAATTCCAAAAATCTTATTGATACTACTCAAACAAGGTTGATTTGGAAACCAAAGAGAATTAATGAAAAGACAAAAGGTACAGTTAGTCAAGAAATTTTACATTCTAAGGTGAATAATGAATGGATTATGGATAGTGGGTGTTCGAACCATATGACAGTTGACAAAAATAGCTTTATCAATTTTGAATACTGTGATGGTGGTTTAGTTTGGTTTGGAAATGATGATTTTATTCAAATCATTGGAAAATGAATAGTTTCTTTGAATGATAACCCGTGTTTGCAGGATGTGTACTATGTAGAAGAACTCAAGCATAATCTTCTGAGTGTAACTCAAATCTATGATCAAGGTTTTTATGTTCTTTTTAATGATCTAGGGTGTGAGATTGTTGGTGTAGGTTGAGGAACTCAAGGGGATGTTTACCATCTGCAAGAAAAAAGGTGTGTGAAAATGGGTGCCCAGTCGAGGGAGACAATGAATGGTCTTCCTCATATTTCTCATCACTAGATTCTCTATATTGTAGTTTCAGTGTGCATTTCAAGATTTTTATATACATCCCTGTGATTAGTTGCTGCATTGGATTCTATTGGTGTTGTTCTAATTAAAGAAGTGATGATTCTATCATTGTGGTTTTTGGGAAGACTCAAAAGACAGTTTTGGTTTTTGGCATTTTTGTTTGAATAAGACAGTTTTATTTTGGATTGTGATTTGATAGCATAATGAGCAAAAGGTGACAATGTTATTCTATGTTACAACTTCAAGTGATAGTGAGTTTACACATTTTCTTATACACTCTTTAGTCATGCTTCTTATTCTGGTATGAAAATGGTGCTATTTTTGATGAAGATGACATTGCTTGAACTCAATGGTTGAGTATCTCATATTGTGTCATATAATGGCTATATGTTTGTGATTCTTTCTTGGACTATATATTCAGTGTCTGTGCTCAATGCAATTTTTTGGTGAGCTTGCAATTATATTTGACAATGGAGAAATCTTTTAGTTTGTTAGTTGATAGTGCTCTATGAAATTCTTTTTGCAAATTTTTTCCAAGAAAAATTTACTTAGTGATCTTTGCTAAGTTGTATAGTGATAACACTCAGTGACAGTGCTTGAAGGTGTATAAGTTAGTAATTCCATCTAATATCAAAATAACAATTTTTTGATGAGGTATTGTACCTAATATAAGTTTGTGAGTTAGCTTCCAATATCCACTTGTTAGGAATGCTACTTAATCTAGTGCATTCATCCATATTGATCAATATCTCCACTTTATTCAATTTGATGATGAGATAGTAATAAATCAATTGTTGGTTAAAATTTGAGAAGATGCAGTCTTACTGTTGATCTATCACTACTTTGTTCAAATAAAGTGATTTTCAAGTCTTCTTGTGCTTGGATATTGATTGTTACAACACAAAATAAAGTATAGAGATATTTTTGGTCAGCTAGCAAGTTTATTTTTAAGAGGAATGTCATCCAATCAGAATCTTAAAAATGAAGATTTGTCAAAATTGTTTCAAGGGTGATAGATGGTAGACTCAGCAACTTCTGTCAATATTCTTCTAGGAGCTTATCAAATGTTGTAGTGCTATGTGGATGTAGATATTGCTCATGGATGTCAAATTTCTCCTGCAATAAACTCAAAAAACATTGATAGATTGTTTTCCATGATTAAAGAATTTGCACATGTGCAATAAGGTTTGCAAATGGAGTGGTAATTGATAGTATGCTTGCAATGGTTTGAAAGTGACTTCAATGACCCATTTGGATTACTTGACAGTGTTCTTGCCCTTCTAGTTCTCTTGATTTGTGACTAGGTGTACTAACAGTGCAGTTTGAGAAAAGGAATGATGAACTATGGTTCAATGTTAACTGGAACAATAAATGTGGTACTCAAAGAGGAGTAATGATACCGGTTTTGGTATATCTTTGTATGGAGATTCTTTGTAGGGGGGGCTTGTTTCTATATGTTTTCATTGCCAACTCTCTTATATATTTTCATTTGCTGCTCTATTGTTCTACTTGCAACTGGTTTTGATTGGATAGTTTGTTAGCTTCTCAGTTATTTATTGGCATCTCACATTCTCTTCTTTCAATCTTTGTCATTGAGGAGAAAAGGGGGAGAGAGGATATGCATTTTTCCATCAAGGAAAAAGGTGGATTTTGTTGGCTTTCAGTTGTTTTGTGGTTTTTCCTTGATGTAAAAATGTTTTGTGGTTTGTGTCCTTAATGTCAACATTGATTATGCAGTGCTTTGGAATTCACATTGATTTCTCATATGGATGTTTTGCTGTTGATGAGCAGTTACATGCTACATTTATAGGTCTTTGATTCAGATCTTTGATATATATACATTTGTTGAGGCTGACAATGTTTATTACTTGTGTTTCAACTATTTGATTCCTCAAAGCCTACATGTCATAGTGTTTGCCACAAGTATATTCAAGTTGTCTTTGAATGATATATTAAGTGCATTGTCAATCTTAAGTGATTGCACTATTATATTTTTTTAAGCCCATCATGATGTTTTGACCTAATCATTAAAGTCACAATGTGAATATGGTGATATTAAACATCAATGGATTTGAACATATTGGATGGTTATTCATAATTCAACATTCACAGGTTCACAACATTCTTTGTTTCACTTGATATACTCAGGGATAACATTCAATATAGGGTGACTAATGCTTGGCATATTCTTGTGTTATGAGCACACTGCATTTATTTTTGATGCATATGTGCTTGACATATATTTTTCAACAATGTTAATGGGATTAAAACCCATTGTTGGCATTATTATTCTCTATGATTTAATTCTAAAGGTTTCAAAGGTCATATTATTTGGCTCAGTTTAGTTGCATTGGTATCATTTGTTGAGATGATGGATTGCATAGCCCCTGAAGCTTCAATAAAGGAATTTAGCCATGAAAGATAATCAACCACAAAAGAAGTGTTGCAACAATGGAATGCTGATTGAAGATTCTATTGATATGATGATTGATATGATATTGATATGATATGATACAAATGAACAAGATGCCTGATTAAATAGGAAAGAGGCAAACCCTAATATGCATGAGATGTTGCCAAGTGTTAAAATCTAACAACATGTGACAACATGTGAACCCTAATAGTGATGATCATTAAATGATGAGATAAGTTCTAGAAGGAATCTTATCCCACAAACTAGGAAAGGGAATATTATCCCATTTATTAAATGATTTATCTAATAATGCAACCTAGGACTTAATTAATTAAATGCAAGACCTAAGTTAACTTATGCTAGTGTAATAATTAATTAATTAATTACACGAACACCCCCCCATAAGTGCAACTTAGGGAGGAAAATGCAATGATTATGCAAGATGATGATGGGTCCCGACTACGAGGCCATGTTAGGTACCCATGTACATGAAGATGCAAAAAAACTCCCACAACCGGAGAAAAGGGGAAAACCCAGTGGGAACAAAACCCCTCCCCAAAAAGGAGATGCAAAACAGATGGAAGAGTGATGTTTGGAGGACTCAACATTATCCCCCCAAGGACTACAACCATCACATATATACAAAAAGATCAAAAAGATGTGGACTAGATAGCCCCCCCATAAAGGAGAGTAGTCCCCTCTAGAATGTCTTCAAGACTAATGGGAAACTGAGTAGCCAAGTCAGATAGACCTGAAGTGAACCCATCCAAGTGCCACAACTCTGAAGAAGAAAATGTATCCATCCCTGCTGAAGCAAATCTCAACAGAGAGGTGTCAAAGGAAGAAGATGGTGCCATGCAAAGAGCCAAGTTAAGCCAGCCTTGGCGAGGAGGAGGGGATGATGTGCTTCCTACCCTTGAATCTGGAGAGTCAGGAACAGGAGGATCTTGATCCCAAAATTTTGTGAACTTGTAGACCTTGGAATGATGATCTGCTTGACCATAGGCAACAAGGACATCAAACCTATCTCTGATGATAGCAAGTTCTGAAGTGAACTCAATTTTCAAACCCTCCTGAGTTAGTTGATAAATAGAAAACAAATTGTGAGCAATCTGAGGAATGTAGACAACATTTTCTAACCTCCTACCATCAAGATCAACATCACAAAGACCAACAACATAGACAATATCTGCATTGGCTGTGAACATTCGATCAAAGTCGACAGGCCTCAGAGTATCCCACAAGATATGGTGCTGAGAAGAAGTGACATGCCGAGAAGCACTAGAGTCAATTACCCATCCTTCTCTATTATCAACCAAGGTAGTGATCAAAGCATTTCCCTATCCAAGATTGTCAGAAGCAGCAATGCCAACAAAACCAAAAGATGACTCTTCATGAGAGAGGGAGTGAGGAGATTTAACTGTAGTAGGTGGGAGAGTGATATTGTGATCCTTAAGTATTTTTTGAAGCTCATGTATTTCCCTCTTGAAACAACTATCTTCAATGTGACCAAGCCCATTGCAGAAGGTACACTTGGGCCTTTCTCTCTTTGGCTTGTCTTCCTTAGGCTGAGAAGATGATTTAGAGGAGGCTCCTGACTTTGATTTTCCCTTATGCTTACCCTTTCCTTTTGATGACCCTACCATCAATGCATGTGACTTGGTGGATGTATCAGCTTGAGTGAGCTTGGATTGCTCTCGGGTTAGCCTTTCACAAAAAGTCTCAAATGAAGGCATAACAAAACTATCACCAAGGCCATCCATGGTGGAATAGAAAGAAGTAGCAAAATATGAAAAGGAACCTCTCAACTTGGATAAAATCATGAAAATGCATTCTTTGTCAGACTTATCTTTTCCACAACCTGTAAGCTGAGTTCGTAAAGACTTAAACCTTACCAGGTAGTCTTCAATGGAAGGAAATTGATCAACAGCAAGGGAGGAAAGCTCAGCCTCCAATTGTAAAGCTCGAACATCACTAACTGAACCAAAAAGATCCTTAAGCTTGTCCCAAACCTCCTTGGGAGTCTGGCACCCCTCAATATGGAAGAACAAAGAGGTAGATACATGAATAGCAATGAGCCCCATTGCCTCTTCGCACTTAGTCTGATGCTGGAATTTCTCATATTCCCTGGTAAGATGAGGTTGATTCTCATTCAAGGTGGACCAAAGTCCCTTTGATCAAAGGAGACGCTGCATACTGACTTTCCATGTATGATAATTGTGAGGAGTAAGGATCTCAAATCCTGTTTCAGCCATTGGAGAAGAACAACAAACCAAGACAAATATTTCTAACAAAAAGATTTGAATGTAGATATTTGATGAACTAGCAACTGAAGTGATGCTTCTGAAACAAATTGAAAAGCGAGAAAGAACCTCTAAACCCAAAAAACTAGGGTTTCCACTTCAACTGAGAATAAAAAATTATAGGAGTAGAATCTAGAAAAATAGATCACACCATTAGAAAGTTGACATAAATACCTTTCCAACGATATATCGTTTGCAAATTTTTGATACCGTATGCAGAAGATATGGCTTCCAAAAGAATACTGCCTGATTGAAAAAGTATTGGCTAATTGGGCACAAAAAAGGAGCTCCTGGGGGCAAAAAAAAATAGGCCCTTGGTCGGTGATAGGACCGCGGGTTGAGCACTCATAGTGTAAAAGAAATCACCACCACTCGGGCGGCATCAGAGTGGCGGGCCGGAGGCGGAGATGGTGGCGCGGCCGGGAGGAGAAGCGGTCGGTGTAGCCCACGGTCAGTGATGGAACCGTGGTAGTCAACGGAGGCTTGGTCGGCGGGAGGTCTGCAAACTTCGACGGAGTAGAGGAAGCAGTCACTGGGTGATGTGGACGACCGGTAGCTGGATGCCGGTAGTCGGTGCCGGAGACTTCAACTGTCAACGGAAGACCCGACGGAAGGTGGCCAGTGGGATGGGCCAACAATTGTGACGGTGGTCGGCTGACGCTGATGTGATAGGGGCCGACAGGACTGCTGCAGACTGTTGAATGATACCGACAGCTAATTTTTGAATATTGCAATTAAATTGCAATTCAAAAATAAAACAAAAATGCCGATAGAAAATATAAACCTTGCCGATGGATAAAGAACTATAGCCTGCAAAAAATAAATATTTTTGCCGATGGAGAATTTTAATTGTAGGTCGAACTTTGCAAATTGAAATTTTTGCGATAACTATAGAAAAATTTGCCCAATAATAGCCAATTTTTTTTTTTGATTTTTCTAATTTTTTTTTGCCTTGATGGAGGACTTACAGGGATGATTTTTTTCTGCAAACATGTACGGATTTGTACAAAAAATGCAAACCCTAGATTATACCTCAAGGCTCCTGGATGAATCTACTCCGATTTTGACAAATGAATAGGCAATCTGTGGGTTTTGAGGCCTTTTGGATGCAATGGAGAGGTCGGAGAGGGCCCGATCTGCACCAGAAAATAGCTTGGCTCTCAGGTAGAACCAATTAGCCTGCAACATAAAACCCTAAGCCTGCTTGAATCTTGCACTCCAACTTCCTGGATCTAGGGTTGATGTTTCAATGGACTAGCTCTGATACCATGTTGAGATGATGGATTGCACAGCCCCTAAAGCTTCAATAAAGGACTTTAGCCATGAAAGATAATCAACTACAAAAGAAGTGTTGCAACAATGGAATGCTGATTGAAGATTCTATTGATATGATGATTGATATGATATTGATATGATATGATACAAATGAACAAGATGCCTGATTAAATAGGCAAGAGGCAAACCCTAATATGCATGAGATGTTGCCAAGTGTTAAAATCTAACAACATGTGACAACATGTGAACCCTAATAGTGATGATCATTAAATGATGAGATAAGTTCTAGAAGGAATCTTATCCCATAAACCAGGAAAGGGAATATTATCCCATTTATTAAATGATTTATCTAATAATGCAACCTAGGACTTAATTAATTAAATGCAAGACCTAAGTTAACTTATGCTAGTGTAATAATTAATTAATTAATTACACCAACATCATTGACATCACTATGATCTCTACACTTGAAGTATTTCATATTGATCAGTTAAGGTTATTTTCTCCATTCCATTCCTTTGATATTAGGGTGGTTTTCTATTCTCTCATTGTGATGAAAATTCATGCTAAAAAAAATTCAAAAGGTCTATAGACCTTGTCATCTCCATCACATATGATATTGAGACTTTGAATATTATATTATTTGCATCACATTTAATTTTACAAGGTTTTTAAAGCCTTTAATATTAAAGGCCCAAGCATCCACATTAGAAGTATGTCTAATTTACATCGCTTGGCGTGTCAGGGGTGTCAAGCACTTAAAGTGTCATAGCAGTTTTAAAAGCAAAGAGAAATTAAAAGAGCCCGAGGCTATTGGGAAAGCTAAATCATAAGTCACAAGAGTTAACCTAAGGAATACTTAGGGTTATAAGCTTGCATCGAAGCTTGGTGTAAGGTTTTTTTTGTTTCATTTTTATTTCAAAGCCCACATTAGGGCATAGGAGGCAGAATGTCACATAAAATGTGTGGTGGCCAAGATTTGCAATGATAAACTGAAATGGTGTCGACTTGAATTGACAAAGCTCGGTAGTAAAGTGAAGTGGAAAAGCTCGACTGTGGAGGTTCTTAGCTAGGTAGTTATGGATCTCTTTAACCAATTTTTCTGGTATTTGTTTGATTCTCTTCCACCGTAAACAAGTAATACAAAAAAATCATCTTGACTCTTACTGGCCGTGAGATAATTAGCTAAGGAAAGGATTATGTTTTAAGGGCATGAAATTGGTTGTTTTATGCTAATATCATTTTTGAATATTTGGCAGTTATAGCAGTTGACTGCAAAATTTTTTGTGAGTAAAATCTTTGGTAAATATGTTTAAACCCGTTAGTGTTTCTAGATAACAAGATTTAGCTATAACTGCATAATTTCTTGGTGGTGATATTTGTAATTGTTTTGTTGCAAGGTTTTGTTTTTGAAGGAGGACTATTTAGGGTTTTTTCATTTAAACCCTAACCCATGTTGTCTTACAGTTACACAAACTGCTTTCAGAGATTATCATTTTAATATATTTAAAAGATGGCTTTTAGGCATTTTTTTTGGGGGTTACCTGAAAGAGGAATATGATGTTTTAAAAATACTATACAGAAGTTGTATTGCATTAAAAATATTTATATTGATACTCAGATTATTGTGCTTGAGGAAGATGTCATCATTCTCATATAACATTCTTCAATGTGCTTATTAAATTTTTTATAGTCTTCTATTCAAATTCTAGGATTGCAAATTGCACTTCTAGGGTTCTGATAGAATGCTATAATTGTTATGCATTAATTAAGGAGTTGATGCTCCTGTGTCTTATGAAGTTGGTGCTTCTGAGTTTTTTGGAGTTGGTGCTCTTGAATTTTGTGGAGTTGGTGCTCCCGAGTTGTAAAGAGTTGGCACTCTATGTGAATAAAGAGATAGATTTTTTGAGTGGTTTTATTCCCCAAGAGCGTTTTCCACTCAGGACAAAATTTTGTGTTATGTGATGAATTTTAATGTGTGATTGGTCTTATTTATCTTATGTCATCAATTGCATTAAACATTGTTAAATTTCTCTTTCATTTCTATAATAAGTCAAAATATCCTACATTAAAGATTCTTGTGTAGCTTTGATACATGCGAATGTGTAAAGTTTCTTCTTAAGTTCAGTCTCTGTTAATAATATGTCTTTCATGACTCATATAATACTATTTCAACTTAAGTGAAATCGTCTCATTGAGTTGTCATTTGATATTTTGGTTAAAAGTCAAGTAAAACCTTGCAAATTTTAAAATATTTTGATTGAGTTGAATCACTGATTCACCCCCCCTCTCAGTGATTCTCGTCTTCCAATGATTGGTATCAGAGCATAGGGTCCTTTCATAGGTCTAATCCACCTAGGATTGATTCTGGTTTTGAAATTTTGTCAAACATGTCACAAGCTCAAGAAGGTACTTCTGTGACTAGAGCTCCACTGTTTGATGGTACAAATTATGTGTTCTGGAAATTCAGAATGGAAACATATCTAGTTTCAATTGATCTTGATGTATGGAGCATAGTTCTAGATGGGTATATTGTTCCACCCACAATACCCATAGATTCTGCTGAAAAGAAGAAGTATGAAACTAATGCTAGAGCCAAACATGCTCTTTTGCGTGTCTTAGCTAAAGATGTATTTGTTAAAGTCACACATTGCAAATCTGCTAAAGAGATTTGGGAAAAACTTGAAAACATTTATCAAGGTATTGATAAAGTCAAATAGTCAAATATTCTTACTTTCAAAACTCAGTTTGAGGAAATGAAAATGAATGATGATGAAAAAGTGGCAGAATACTTTTTGAGAATAAGTGAAGTTGTTAATGCAATGAGAGGTTTAGGAGAAGAAATAGAAGCATTTGATGTGGTTCAAAAGGTCATTAGAACCTTACATCCTAAATATGAAACTAAGGTTAAAACTCTTGAAGAAAAGAAACATTTTGATAAGCTTACCTTAAATGATCTACAAGGAACTTTTATTGCCTTTGAAATGAGAACAAGTAAAGGCAATCAAGTAGGAAAAGAAATTGCTTTTAAAGTTGAAAGAAAAGAAAATGTAGTTAAAAGTGAGTCAGAAGAATCAAATGAAAAAGAGTCTCACTTTGTCAGAAAACTTAAAAAGGGATCAAGAAAATACAAAGGAAAACTTCCCTTTAAATGTTTCAACTGTGGCAAAATTGGACATTTTGCAGCTAAATGCCCATATGGTGATCAAGATAGTGATGTTGAAAAATTTGACAAATAGTTTACGTAGAAAGTCTATAAATCCAATTCCAAAAAGAAAAAGAGTTTGTTCAGTAAAGATGAAACAACCACTAAACTAGAAGACTCTTCAGATGAAGAAGAAGAGATTCTATTTATGTCTAAAGTCAAACAAAAGAGGATATAAATAGCAAGATTGATTTAGGTGGTGATCTAGAAGATACATTTATTGAGGAAGGAAATGAAACACTGTTTATGACTCTTACTAATCCAAGTCAAGGTCATACTAAGGAGATTGATAAATTTATGAACAATGAATCAAAAATAGATGAATATACTGTAGTTAGAATACCTCAGTTTGAAGGCACAAAATTTGTTTTTTGGAAATGTAGGATGGAGACTTATTTATCTTCTTTAGGATTTAATGTGTGGGAAGCAGTTGAAAAAGGTTGTTCAATATCTACAACGTCTACTCCTACACTAGAAGAAAATAAGGCTCTTGAATACAATGCTAGGGCTATGGATGCTATCTTTAATATCCTGCCAAATGAAATTATTCCTAAGGTTATTTATTGTAAGGATGCCAAGGAGGTTTGGAAGAAACTGATTGAAATGCATCAAAATGATGAGTTGTAGGAAGGAACATCCTCAAAATTTGATACAGATTGTGGCACATCAAGAAGTGAAGATGATAATCTTGAGAGTGAATTAAACAGTGCTTTAAGAGACATTCAGAAACTCAAAGAGGAAGCTATGGTAAAGAAGAATAATTTGAGAAACAAATTGCTGACCTAAAACTTCAAATTGAAATACTAGAAATTACAAAAGTGCAGTTAAAAATTAAAGAAAAGGAATGCTGCACTTTAGAGGAAAAGGTTGCTGACCTAAGGAAAGAGCTTGATATGTGTGACAGTAGTAAAAATATGGTAGAAATTTTAGGTAAACAAAGACATTATAATGATAAAACAAGTCTTGGATTTATGGAAGGTCAATGTTCTTATTCTCACAAGTTCCAGCATAACAAGGTAGCAAAGAATTACAAGTCCAAAACTCTTATTGATACTAAGTTCAAACAAGGTTGATTTGGAAACCAAAGAGAATTAATGAAAAGACAAAAGGTACAGTTAGTCAAGCAATTTTACATTCTAAGGTGAATAATGAATGGATTATGGATAGTGGGTGTTCACACCATATGACATGTGACAAAAATAGCTTTATCAATTTTGAATATTGTGATGATGGTTTAGTTTTGTTTGGAAATGATGATTGTATTCAAATCATTGGAAAAGGAACAATTTCTTTGAATGATAACCTGTGTTTGGAGGATATGTACTATGCAGAAGAACTCAAGCATAATATTCTGAGTGTAACTCAAATCTGTGATCAAGGTTTTTATGTTCTTTTTAATGATCTAGGGTGTGAGATCAGAAAGAAAACAGGTGAAATTTTTGGTGTAGGTTCAAGAACTCAAGGGAATGTTTACCATCTGCAAGAAATAAGGTGTGTGAAAATGGGTGCCCAGCTAAGGGAGATAGTGAATGGTCTTCCTCATACTTCTCATCACTAAATTCTCTATATTGTAGTTTCAGGGTGCATTTCAAGTTTTTTATATACATCCTTGTGATTAGTTGTTGCATTGGATTCTATTGATGTAGTTCTAATTAATGAAGTGATGATTCGATCGTTGAGGTTTTTGGGAAGACTCAAAAGACAGTTTTGGTTTTTGGCATTTTTGTTTGAATAATACAGTTTTATTTTGGATTGTGATTTGACAACATAATGAGAAAAAGGTGACAATGCTGTTCTAGGTTACAACTTCAGGCGACAGTGAGTTTATACATTTGCTTATACACTATTTAGTCATGCTTCTTATTCTAGTATAAAAATGGTGCTATTTTTGATGAAGATGACATTGCTTGAACTCAATGGTTGAGTATCTCATATTGTGTCATCTAATGGCTATATGTCTGTAATTCTTTGTTGGACTATATATTCAGTGTTTGTGCTCAATCCAATTGTTTGGTGAGTTTGCAATTATATTTGACAATGGAAAAATCTTTTAGTTTGTTAGTTGATAGTGCTCTATGAAATTCTTTTTGCAAAGTGTTTCCAAGAAACAATTACTTAGTGATCTTTGCTAAGTTGTATAGTGATAACACTCAACAATAGTTCTTGAAGGTGTATAAGTTAGTAATTCCATCTGATGTCAAAATAACAGTTGTTTGATGAGGTACTATACTTGATAGCAGTTTGTGAGTTAGCTTCCAATATCCACTTGTTAGGAATGCTACTTAATCTGGTGCATTCATCCATATTGATCAATATCTCCACTTTACTCAATTTGATGATGAGATAGTAACAAATTAGTTATTGGATAAACTTTGAGATGATACAATCTTAGTGTTGATCTATCACTACTTTGTTAAGATAAAGTGATTTTCAAGTATTCTTGTGCTTGGATATTGATTGCTACAACACAAAGTAAAGTATACAGATATTTTTGGTCAGCTAGCAAGGTTATTTTTAAGTAAGAGGAATGTCATCCAATTAGAATCTTAAAAATGAAGATTTGTCAAAATTGTTTCAAGGGTTATAGATGGCAGACTCTGCAACTTCTTTCAACATTCTTCTAGGAGCTTATCAAATGTTGTAGTGATATGTGGATGCAAATATTGCTCATGGATGACAAATTTCTCCTGCAATAAACTCAAAAAACATCGATAGAGTATTTTCGATGATTAAAGAATTTGCACATGTGCAATAAGGTTTGCAAATGGAGTGGTAATTGCTAGTATGATTGAAATGGTTTGAAAGTGACTTCAATGACCCATTTGGATTACTTGACAGTATTCTTTCCCTTCTCATTCTCTTGATTTGTGACTATGTGTACTAACAGTGCAGTTTGAGAAAAGGAATGTTGAACTACGGTTCAATGTTAACTGAAACAATAAATGTGGTACTCAGAGAGGAGTAATGATACCAATTTTGGTATATCTTTGTATGGAGCTTCTTTGTAGGGGTAGCTGTTTCTATATATTTTCATTCCCAGCTTTGATATATTTTGAGTTGCTACTCTATTGTTCTACTTGCAACTGATTTTGGTTGGATAGTTGGTTGGCTTCTTAGTTGTTTATTGGAATCTTAGATGTTTATTAGCATCTCACATTCTCTTCTTTTAGTCTTTGTCATTGAAGCAAAAAGGTGGAGAGAGGATATGTGTTTTTCCATCAAGGAAAAAGGGGGAGTTTGTTGGCTTTCATTATTTTGTGGTTTTTCCTTGATGTCAAAATGTTTTGTGGTTTGTTTCCTTGATGTCAACATTGATTATGCAGTGCTTTGGAATTTACATTGATTTCTCATATGGATGTTTTGTAGTTGATGAGTAGTTACATGTTACAGTTACAGGTCTTTGATTTAGATCTTTGATATATATACATTTGTTGAGGCTGACAGTGTTTATTACTTGTGTTTCAGCCATTTGATTCCTCAAAGCCTACATGTCATAGTGTTTTCCATAGGTATATTCAGGTTGTCTTTGAATGATATATTAAGTGCATTGCCAATATTAAGTTATTGCACTATTGTATTGTTTTAAGCCCTTCATGATGTTTTGACTTGATCATTAAAGTCACAATGTGAATATGGTGATACCAAACATCAATGGATTTGAACATATTGGATGGTTATTCATAATTCAACATTCACAGGTTCACAACATTCTTTGTTTCACTTGATATACTCAAGGACAACATTCAATACAGGGTAACTAATGCTTGGCATATTCTTGTGTTATGAGCACACTGCATTTATTTTTGATGCATATGTACTTGACATATATTTGTCAACAATGTTAATGGGATCAAAACCCATTGTTGGCATTATTATTCTCTATGATTTAATTCTAAAGGCTTCAAAGGACATATCATTTGGCTCAGTTTAGTTGCATTGGTATCATTGATATCACTGTGGTCTCTACACTTGAAGTATTTCAGATTGATAAGTTAAGGTTGTTTTCTCCATTCCATTCCTTTGATATTAGGGTGGTTTTCTATTCTCTCATTGTGATGAAAATTCAAAAGGTCTATAGACCTTGTCATCTCCATCACATATGATATTGAGACTTTGAATATTACATTATTTGCATCACATTTAATTTTACAAGGTTTTTAAAGCCTTTAATGTTAAAGGCCCAAGCATCCACATTAGAAGTATGTCTAATTTACATCGCTTGGCGTGTCGGGGGTGTCAGGCACTTAAAGTGTCATAACAGTTTTGAAAAGAAAAGAGAAATTAAAAGAGCCTGAGGCTATCGAGTAAGCTAAATCATGAGTCACAAGAGTTAACCCAAGGCATACTTAGGGTTATAAGCTTGCATCGAAGCTTGGCGTAAGGTTTTTGTTGTTTCATTTTTATTTCAAAGTGCACATTAGTGCATGAGAGGCAGAATGTCACATGGAAAGTGTGGCGGCCAGAATTTGCAATGATAAGCTAAAGTTGTGTTGATTGAAGTGACAAAGATAAGTAGTAAAGTGAAGTGGAAAAGCTCGACTGTGGAGGTTCTCAACTAGGTAGTTATGGATCTCTTCGATCGATTTTTCTAGTATTTATTTGATTCTCTTCCACGTAAACAGGTAATACAAAAAAATCATCTTGACTCTTACCAACCTTGAGATAATTGGATAAGGAAAGGATTATGTTTTAAGGGCATGAAATTGTTTGTTTTATGCTAATATCATTTTTGAACATTTGGCAGTTATAGTAGTTGACTGTAACAATTTTTGTGAGTAAAATATTTGGTAAATATGTTTAAACCCGTTAGGGTTTCTGGATAACAAGATTAAGCTGTAACTGCATAATTTCTTGGTGGTGATATTTGTAATTTTTTTTTTGCAAGGGTTTGTTTTTGAAGGAGGATATTTAGGATTTTTTCATTTAAAACCTAACCCAAGTTGGCTTACAGTTACACAAACTGGTTTCAAAGATTATCATTTTTAATGTCTTTAAAAGATGGCTTTCAGGTATTTTTTTTTGGGGTTACCTGAAAGATGAATATGATGTTTCAAACATACTATACAGAAGTTGTATTGCATTGAAAATATTTATATTGATACTCAGATTATTGTGCTTAAGGAAGATGTTGTCATTCTCATACAACATTCTTCAATGTGCTTATTAAATTTTTTATAGTCTTCTATTGAAATTTTAGGATTGCAAATTGCAGTTCTAGGGTTCTAATAGAATGATATAATTGTTATGCATTAATTAAGGAGTTGATGCTCCTGTGTCTTAGGAAGTTGGTGTCTGAGTTTTGTGGAGTTGGTGCTCCTAAATTTTGTGGAGTTGGTGCTCCTCAGTTGTAAATAGTTGTACTCTGAGTGAATAAAGAGATAGATTTTTTGGTTTTTATTAGTAAGAGGGTTTTCCACTTAGGACAAAATTCTATGTTATGTGATGAATTTTAATGTGTGATTGGTATTATTTGTCTTATGTCATCAGTTGCATTAAACATTGTTAAATTGCTCTTTCATTTTTGCAATAAGTTAAAATATCCCGCATTAAAGATTCTTGTGTAGCTCTGATACATGTGAATGCGTAAAGTTTCTTCTTAAGTTCAGTCTCTGTTAATAATATGTCTTTCATGACTCATATAATATTTTTTGAACTTAAGTGAAATCTGTTAATTGAGTTGTCATTTGATATTTTGGTTAAAATTCAAGTAAAACATTGCAAATTTTGAAATCTTGTGATTTAGTTGAATCATTGATTCACCCCCCCTTCTTAGTGATTCTTGTCTTCCAACAAAACGTGCTTGGTCAAAGAACAAGTTTGAATGCTATTATAGAGGAGTCGACTCATCTTTTCTCTATCAAAACAACATACTATGACTAAGTCGATAAGGGATATGTGTTTCCTGTTTAAAGTGGACTATTTCATTGAGATAAACTACACCAAATGAATAGGAAGATGACTCATACATGGTGCCAATATATGAAAACACTGTTTTTGTAGAAGTCTATCTTGTTTGCAAGTTGATTCTCATCTTTTAGGTGTATACATATTTGAAATAGTCTTGAGTTGTTGTCAAGCAAAGGAGGTCGATCTGTAGAATACCAAGCTAATTTTTCATTTAGATTTCTGCCACCTTTTTGCTATGAGAGGTGAGTCATTCTGCATGTGGAGTGGTGTCGACAGACACACCTTTTCTTTTGGCATCAATATTTCAATATTCTGTATAAATAGATGGGCTAGCTCTCTCATTTGGGACACACAATTTTGTAGTTTCATTCTGTTGCAAATATTTTGAGAGTTATAATTTATGAGAGCTTAGAGTTACATTGTGAGAGAAAAGAGTTATTTTGTGTGCCTAGAGGAAGAGGATATTGTGAAGTATTGCTTGAGTAGTAAAGTGAAGCCTAGCAACCTGTCATTGGAAGGCTGAGAATCAAGTTAGTCAATTGGAGCAAGCGTATTATAGGCATGAGGATCTAATCTTCTTTTATTTGTCTTTTATTATGAAGAATGAAAGTCTTGATTGTTTGATTGGAATTGCTTGAGAATACTTGCATTAGTGAATAATAGTATTTGCTTATGAAAAGGAAAAGGATCTATTTTGTGCTTTTGTATGAAAGATTTTGTATTTACTCCATAATAGGAGGGATTGTTTATCATTAGTATAAGTATACTAGGAATGATGAAACATGATTAGCTTAAGGAAGTGCCTTAATAATCCTATATACCCTATATAGGAATTTAGATAATGTTGTTGTTTCTATACATAGGTAGTAATACTACATGTATATTGTGAAATGTACCAATGTCATGAAGTGACTTGACACTATAGATTATTATGTTAGGTAACCTTGGGAATTATAGGGTTAGCATTGTAATAAAAGTGAAGGTATGAAAATATGATGTGACGTTATGCAAACCACATTAATTATATTTACTTGAATGATCACTTTATCATACTTTACACTTGAATGGAACCCTAAGTTTAGAATAACCTATTGAGTCGAGAAGTTTATTTGATTAAAGAAGGAAACCTTAAGTAAGAATTACCTACTAGGTAGGGTTATGTACTTGACTACCCATTGAAACCTATAGGTTGGGAATAATCTAGCTGGTTAGGTTGTTTAATTGGTCTTGTTTGGAACATATAGGTTTAGATTAACCTATATGAATGGACTAGTCATTGGATGATGTCTTTATCCTAGGATTAGGATATATCAAGGTTAAAACTCACCTTTGTGATTAAGTTAATCACTCGAGTTTATGAATTACTATTTGATGGAAGTCATAGGTGGGATTACCTAATGAGTTGAGTTAATGCTTGTCTAATTGTTCTATACTCTTGGTATGAATCATATTGTTGACAAGACTCTATTCTTTGAATAATCCTTTTCACTAAGGAGATTACACTCTCAAATGGAAACATTTATTGAAATGATTATTCTTTGATTGAGTCATTTACTAAAGAGATTATAATCTTGATAAGAATCACTTATTAATGTGATGTATCACTGAATGGAGTCAGCTATTTATGAATATTTACTCTATGATAAGATGGAGATTATGTAGCTATACTCTAGATTATAAAGTTATACTTGGAACTAAGTTATCTATTGAAGAGAGTAGCTTGTTTATGAAAGGTTATCTTGTAGACTAGAAAAGCTCATATGATATACCTGGGATTGGAATATCCATTGATGGGGGTAACTTATGCTTGTGCTTTATTGGTAGAGATACCATTATGTTTTGGGAAAAGGGGAATAGGTTATTTATGAGGTTAGGGATTACCTATGGAAGAAAATTACCTAAACATAGAATATGAACAGTCATAATCCAAACCGAACTATAGAAGTGTATGTGAATAGAAAGACTGTCACTCAAAGTACTAGGTGAGAATACTTTGGCCAAAATAGTGTAAGTTGCCACTTGTTACATTGTCAGTTCACTGTGTTCCTTTTATGCACTCTAGTTCAGGATTTTCATACTCGTAGGGGAAACGATCATATGATTAGGTTTTGGTTTGTAGGGCACAACACTAAACTTAGATAGGAAATTGTTATGAGGTTTACCAACCAATATCTTCATCGAAGTGTAGGGCCATCTTGTCATATGTGAAAAATGTGCGAGGGATCACATTTGAGTCCGTGGTTGGCGAAAAAGCGCTCGAGTGATACTTCTCATTAGTTGGCAATTGAGGTTTGCATATGTTTTCCCCAACATTGGGAGCAGTTGGAGTGTATGCACCATTATGATGAAATTAGGACTAGTTTGTATATCTATTTCCAGAAGAAGCTTAGAAGAGCTATGTATGAATTATGTACCCATTTATTTGAAAGATTTTAATCTTGAATGATAAACTTGAGTTTATTCAAAATGAAATCTATGTCATGGAAATATTTGTGAAATTATAGTGAAATGCAATGGAAGTTTGGAATAGTGCTTGTTTCAAATGTGCATGTAATTTACATTATGGAAAGAAATTTTTTTATTGCTATGTTTTGGCATCACATTGGTTTATTCACTTGAGGTGAAAACATTGAAAAATTTAACTGAGTAGAACACTAGGGTTGTTACAGAACTTTTAGCTTTGATAAAAACAAGAAGACACATTCTTTGTCTGTTTTTATTTTACCACAACCCTTAAGATGAGAAAGAAAAGACTTAAATTGGACCAAGAAATCTTTAATAGTTGGGAATGAATCAAGAGACAATGTTGTTAATTCAACATCCAATTGTAGTATTTTGAACTCATCAACTATACCAAAGAGATATTTAAACTTGTCCCACATTTTCTTAGGAGTTGTACATTTTGCAATATGAAATTACAAGTTATTGGAAAAAAGAAAACCTATTATTCCAATTTCTTCATATAAATTGTTCTAATAAGTAAATTGTTCAAAATATCTATTAAAATACATTTGTTTTCTATCGACCATTTACCATAACCCCTTAGGTTGAAGAATTTGTTGTGCTTTGACTTTCTATGTGTGGAAATTATGTGGTGTTAACAAATTGATTTTAGGATCCATGATGCACACACAATAAGGAACTTGAATGTGCCTTATAAAACTCCCCAAAATTGTTTTATATCTAAATATAGACTCCCCCAGAAAGACACAAAACATGAATTACAAGCTTTTGTCAAGTTTGGAAGATAGATCATCCACTTATAACTCATGGAGATTTTTAAAAATATGGAAAAACAAACTTTCCAAAACTTAATTTTGATTACAAATCTGAAATGCTTACAAAATTTTGATGAATTTCAAAAAAAAAAAAAATCAATTTTTACAAACAAGGTGAAAGTTATGTCCCGTTGAAAATTACATAAATTATAGTGATTTCAAAGGTCTAAAAATAGCTTTTAAAAGTACAATTTTGAAATCATCCTGACACTAAAGCATAGATGGTGAAACTTGCTTCATATAAACTATTTACAATTGAAAAATAGACTCCTAGTTTGCAAGTTATACAAAAAAAACAAAAAATCCCCCCTTTTACAAGCATTAATGGTCAATCTAACAATATTATAAATCGCTAGCAAAAAATATTAAAGTTTTAATTATTAAAAATTGACAAAAATGATTATTTTAAATGCTAATTATCACCACCAACCATTATAGAGGAGCAGGAGACAAGGTAGCTAGGGAGCTATTGGAAAATGGTGAAAGATAGCAGTTGATCAGGTCCTCGTACCAAGTGCGGGTCTTTATGCCAAGTGAAAAATTTACAATTCACATGTTTGAAAAATAACCGCCCTATCTAATTGACTAATTCTTCACCAAAAGATAGATGTATGGCACAACATGACCTTGGAGATAATTGCATGTGAGTTGTAGGACTTTGCATGCATTGAGCAGGTTGATGGGCCCTTCTCTTGTAAAGTTGGAAGATAGAATTAGGGCCATTGATGTATAAAGAGACCAAAAGCAAGGTGATTTGAAAAACCCACGAATTCCTGTAATGGGAAAAAAATTACCACAAAATTCTTGCAAAAAAAAAAAAACTTGCAAATAGGTCAAAATCCTACAAGGTACAAAAATCAACCCAAAATGGAAAAATGGGTAAAGGGTCGATTGCTCCTCTACTAAAAAAATTCATTTTTTTGCAAAAATTATGTACTGTACTGATTTGTATGGTATAATAAAGTATAGGAATTAAATTGCAAAAAATGAAAGCTACCAAAATTTATGAACTAAAAGGTTTTTATTTTATTTCCCAAGCCTTCTAGATGCAATGGTGGTGTTTGTTTGGCTCCACGATGCTCCATTGATAGGGTTATGTGTGGGAGTCACCTTGATGTGGGAAGGAACATGCTCTCATGGCTCTAATACCATGTTGGAGAATACCAAGATCTGAAATCATGAAACAATCTTCCACAAGTGAACAAAATATGAGGACAATAATATGTTTATCAATATACAAATGAAGAGTGTGTAAATACAATGAGGAAACTTGCATATATAGGCAAGGTAGATGAGGTAGGAAGCTAGGACTAAACAACTAACTAAACCTCCAAATGTGCAACACTTGTGAGCTCACTTGACAAGTGTGTAAACAAGTGGCAAGTATGCATGCAATAGGTGTCTCAAGTGACGAGGACACATGTATCGATGTTATAAAGTAAGACAAAAGCCTAAAATTCCTAAGTAAACTTAAGCTAGGTGTGAATAGGTCAATCCTAGACATGTGATTATCTAACTAGGTGTGATAATGACACTATTTACTCTAACAAAGTATTGTTGCAAGGTGTGTGCCCTTGGTCTCCTTGTGTTGTGCAGAACAATGCTTAGGTTTGTGACATGGCTTAATCGCCTACCATGGATTCATTAACTCTGGCAGGTGTATTGGGCATTAACAAGTCAATCTTTTGATGTAATGACAACCGTCTTTACAATAATTGGTACTAGAGCCCGGGTCATGGGTTTGAACCCCTCGCTTGCACTGGGAGGATTATTGCAAGGTGTGTGCCCTTGGTCTCCCTATACTATGCAACATAGCACTTAGGTTTGTGACATGGCTTAACCACCTCCCTCATTGATTCATTAACATTGGCGGTTGTATCGGGGGGCATTAACAATTCGATATTTTGGTGCAATGACAACTGTCTTTGCAACAATTATACCTCATAACTCATACCATTATTTGGGAGTTAGGGATACCTCTTACCTTGTACCTTATTATAAGCATTGTTGCATCTCTAACTCCAAAAAAATATATAGAAGAAAATGTTGAAATTCAAGGATTAATGATACAAAGGAAAGGATAGCTTAGCAAGGGATGGTTGAAATTTTAACTTTGAAAAGTAACCTAGTACAAAGGTTTGAAAGTCTAGGATCAAAGGGAAAGCATTTTGGTAGGATAAATTGTGATACCTTTTTCAAAGGAAAAGGAAACACAAGGTTTAGGAAAAGGGGATGTCAAGAACATGAACCTCAAAAATTCTAACAAGGAAAAAGTGGTGAAGATAGGGAATGGATGAAAGGTATTCTTATATGGTAAAGTCTAATACCATAATGAAAATGAAGGAAAAATGTGGACTTAGAAGGAAATATATACTAGAAAAGGAAACTTCAAAATAGATGTTGGGAAGGGAAACTTAAACTACAAGAAATTTCCCACACTTAGATAAATTAGCAAAAAACACCCCACTTGGAAATTTTTGGGAATTTTCAACTTCTAACACATGATAGGAACATGGGGGATGAAAAGGGTCAATTATTAGGTAAAATTTTGACAAATGGATACCCACTTGAATCTCTCAAACTAGTTATAAATGGTGGCTTAAAATAAGGTAACTACAACAAGGTGGGAAATGACTTAGAATTTTTGCATTTTGAGGCATAAAAAATAAGTCTCCAACAATAGTATAGGTTAGAATCCATTTGAGGTGGTCTAGCATGTATAAATTTAACTAATTATATGGTGTTATGATAATTATCATAATTTAAATCCCATGATAATTATATTACACATATAAATATCACTAAAGTTGGAACATGAAGTGTTATCCCACTTGTGCCAGACCATTTTGAAAAAAAGAAATTAGAAGGGTGATTAGTTGGAACACCTTTGAATGGAGGTTTTTATCAATTATAAGGTCCTTCATTTTATGGTGCTAGTCATTCCAATGTGTTAATAAAATTTGATTTAATATGCTTTCAATCAAAGGTTCCTTTTTCTTAGTGCTTAAAACATTTTTATGGGCCATTTTGAAGGTAACCTTACAATGAAGGACCTTTGGTTGAACATCACCTTCTAATGAAGGTCATTCAATTGAAGGTACTTCATTAGGAGGACCTTCAACTATAGGTGCCTATATGACACCTACATGAAACTCATTCCATGTGTTCCCCTTCTATTGGATAAACAATGTTGATTCAAGCCACATTTTTCATAGTCACATTAAGTCATAATGACATTATATTTTGTATAAATGTAGCTCTTAGAGTAAGATTTCCAAAAAGTATTATTTATAATATTTTTTATTTGATTACTATGTTTAGTTTCTATTTACTAACGAATATAGTTTTTTTACCAAACATAAAGACCTTTGGTTGACATACATGGAAAATGAAAAAAAGTGGAATTTTTAATTAGAAATATGACCAACATCCATATTTATGTCTTTGTTTCAATAGAAAAAATAGGTATACATAAAAATGTATGATTATGGGAAAATATGTGTCAAAATTATAATTTAATACAATTTAAAATAATAATAAATAAAGTATGCAACAAAATTCAAATACCCTATACATCAACCTTAATGATCCATGTTTAAGAAATTATGAATTAATTTTGTTTCCCTCAAGTTATGCGTTATGGGAAAATGTTACACATTAAAAAAATTGTGAAGTATAAGAAATAATTTATTAACAAATTATTTAAAATGGGACAATTTATTATCTAAAATTTTAAAAATATATATTTAGATTCTACTTTTAAAATGTCACAAATCATTAGTTTACATTGTTTTAAAAATTTTAATGGTTGCTTTTTATAATTGATAAAAAATGTAAATTTGGCTAAAAATGATGGTTTGAGTGGCCCACTTAGGCTAAAAAGTGTGACAAACCTTTATGCTCCTACCCACTAGTTTAATTTTTGGTTCTTTAGTGGCATTTTTGTGAGAGCCAAATAAACTAATTAATATATTGTCCCACCTAGTAACCCTCCTTTCCTGGGTACTAGTTTCATAGGAAGTACTATTTATATAATGCAACTAAATTACAAAAATTCTTTACATTTATAATAAAAGTCTATGTTGATTCCATTGTATATCCACTCTTAAACCCATTACTCTCATCAAGCAATGACTAGACACAACTTACAGGTTTAGTCTAAGACACACTCATAGATTGGGAGAGCTATAATATCTCCAATGGGCCCAAGCTTGTGTGATTAGGGAATTTTAGCTACAATTGATTCCACCAAACAAAAACCATGGCATTATTATTTGGATATAATAGAGATTACCAACTAGGATACTACTTGGTGTTAGAACTTCTATCTCTATATAGTCATGAATACAAAGTGTCCTACTTGGTAGATTTACAACCTATCTCATTGAAGCCATATAAAACTACCTCACTAAAAACAAGGCACTAGAAATCCATTTTTAG
Organism: Sequoia sempervirens; assembly: GCA_007258455.2. Classification (NCBI taxonomy): domain Eukaryota; kingdom Viridiplantae; phylum Streptophyta; class Pinopsida; order Cupressales; family Cupressaceae; genus Sequoia; species Sequoia sempervirens. The sequence continues at coordinate 283,628,160 of VDFB02353493.1, read as the reverse complement.
ATGGTGGTAACTACAACCCAACCCACATCGTGGTTGCTAAAACATTTCCACCAAGACCTAGAATATATGAAAAAAATCATACCTTCTGATGTGCCACATAGGACCTTGGGTTACTTAATTCATTGTGTCCCCATAATCCACTTAATTGATGAATATGCAATGAAATGGATGTAATATAAATGATATGGCTAACTATGTATTTATTTTCCAAGTGGATACACAGGAAGGATTTCACACCTCTAGAAGAAGAGGTGGAGTATCACTTGGGAGAAGGGTATCTAGATAAGGACTGAATAGTAAAGTCATTTGAGTTCATTGTTGTGCATAGGTCAGGTTTTGGATACTATCGTAAATGAGTAACCTTGATCTTGAGTTGTGTCACTTGGTCAAGTTAACCTAGGTTGAGTCAAACTTGGATTCCTTATAGAAAGCTATAGGATTATAAGTATTTAGTTATTAACGTTTTAATTGATAGACCTTCTTATGATCATAATCGAATTAGTATCGATTTTTTTGTTATGATATTGGTATATGGAAGTGATCATGTATATATTATTGTATGTGTGTATGCATTAAGATCAAATGGTTTTGTTATGATATGAATATATATATGTAAATAAATAAATAAATATATATATATATATAAATATGTATATATATGGTATGTATAAATATGTACATACACATATATTTATCCGTAAAGAAAAATGAGCATGTATATATATACTTGGAGATGATCATTGATAATCGATGTATATATACTCATACGTATAAGTACATATGTATGTAGATATTTACATACATACGAGAATATATATATATATATAGTAATTTTTAAAAATATCACTCATCCTCTACTTCTATTCTATTGAAAACAAAAATGGAAGCATTATTATTCTAATTAATATGAACACCAAGACTTAGCAGATTCTCCACCATCTACTCCCTCATACATTCTATCAGGGGTTCACTATGAACATGATAGAGAAATGATCATAAAACATGATAAAAAATTTCAAACATTGAGAATAGCCACCACAAGGGTAAAGTACAATCCCAATAGGGAAAATTATCAATTCCAACAGTAAATCATAAAATGCTTGCAATGAAGCAATAAGCCAAGTGTGACCAAGGCCACAAAATAGATAGATAAAAAAATTCAGCAACTACTCCATTCATGAAGAAAATTTAAAAATCAATATTGATCCATGATTAACAATGAGAGAGTTCATCAATAATCAAAACAAAGCATCAAGGTGTGGAAACATGAATAAATAAATTGTGTGACTAAGGTTAGCCTCATTAGAGGGAGTGACGACTACAAAACACCTTGGGGGTACCCCATTTTCCAAAGTGTGTTAGAGAGAGTATGCTTAAGCACAATGCAAACATAGCCCATTAGTTTTATTCAACCATGCCTGATTAGAACCACTCTAACTCATAAAATGCATCAAGATATGCCCATGTTATAATGTAAGAATACATATGCAAGGTTCACTATGACATCCCAAAACTCTATCCACAGAAGGGTAGGTCTTCACCTAAGTACCACTTAATGGGGGGTTTTACTGTCACATGCAAAAACCCAACCAAAGGTCTCACACAATGAGCATCTCATCAACGAGTGATCATTCCCCACTTAGGAGATTATCAATTAGGGGTATCTTTCTACCCCTATCAAATGTGTTAGGGTCTAGGAGGTACTCTCTCTCCTTAAACACATTGCATTGGTTGGTTCACATTGAATTGCCTATATGCCACCTAAGGCATCCATGGAGCCAAACTCTAACTCAGTTTGTGGTCTATGACCTTGGCTACCTTCTCCATTTGCTTCTTCTCTTGTTTAATGTGTTTTATAGCATTGTTGAAGGTTTCCTCATCTCCAAACCACATCTTCTCATTATGATTATTTCCTTCTATATTTTTCATTAGAGCCTCTCGCTTCTTGGCTTTAAGATACCTCTCGTTGCCAAGAACAAATTTCCTAGCAATCATCTTTAACCTCACCATTTTGGCACATGGATATCCAAACATTAACCACTTAAATATTGGATGTTATAGCTATGTAGTGAGCTCATAGGCTCAAAGTACGAAACTTGGTAGATCTGATACCACATGTAACAACCACAACTTTATAACAAGAATTTACATGAAATTTTAACCAAAAAGTAAAAAGAACTTATTCCATAAAAATAGGATATAAAATTTTCTTCAATAATTGAAAGTTACTATTGCATATCTGATAACATAAGCATAACATAATAATTTCATTTCACTTTTTCAAACTGGAAAGTAGAAATTGCTTTTCTTTTCAACATTTTCCATATGAATAATTTCAAATATATAACATAAATAATATAAGGAACAAGGTCAGAGATCTATATTTGGATAATTTCTCTCTTTCTATCTCCCAAGACTTGGCACATTGTCATCTGCAAGAGGGAGAGCATCACCTAAGTGTTGTACCTCCAACCATAGACCAACGATCCCCCACACACCTTATCTGGAAGTGGCCCTACCCTTCAATGAAGGAAATGGTTTAGAACCCCTTGTAATTTCCATTTGAGCTCTGGTGTTGTTCCCTACTTAACCAATGCTATTAATAAACTATGGAGACCTTCCAATTATGAATGAAAACTTTGATTGTGTTAAGTATCTGAAACACTATGAATCGACAAGTGCATGCAGAGACTATTGCACTCACTTTGGCCAAAGCTATATGTGATATAAATAATTGCTACTTTCTTAGAGCGAAGTCGTACATTCACCCACCCTACTCAACTTGGAGAACTTAATATGACCTATGGTTAAAAAACATACTGTAGACCAATGGTTAATATTTCATACAGATTTTCATTTAAAAAGTGATACCTTTATCTAAGTCATACTCCTATACACCTATCAATCTCGAGCATAATACTGCCCCTTGAATACTATCCATCTTGAGTATAGTATTTCCCTTCAATGTTGAGACATAGTTCATCTAGATTGGTTAAGTCTTCCCGACTTTAGAACATTCATGTTATGTTGACATAACATCTTGGACCTTGGAAACAACCTCTTATCCAATGTTCTTACTAAGTCGATAAACGACTTGACTGGTTATACTTTATTGACCTTGAATACCCAAGTTACGTTCTCGTAACTTCTTGGGACTTGGAAGCTACCACTTATTGAATTCCTTTGTATTAACCATGAGAGTATCTGCACTCTCTCATTCTATGCAAAAATAGTTGATACTAATGACCTGTCTTTGACTAGATTCTCTTGGTCACGACTAAAAGTATTAAAAAATGTTCATCACATATAAATAATAAATATTATTGTTGAATTGAAAATTCCTTCTTCACATTATAGTCTCAAATTTTTAGTTTTTAGTTTCACTATAGAATCCTTTCTTAGAATGTGAATATTCACTAAGTACATAATTCATTTGAGTTGTTAGTAATTTTTGACCCGAACACTCGAGATACTTTCATGTAACTACTTGGGTCTTGGCTATAACCACTTGTTTGAAACTTTACCATAACCCTTGAGAGCAACTACTCTCGAGATATAATATTTAATCAATTCTTGACCTATTTGGTCATAAAATGGTATACATATTACATATACTAATTTCCCATAGTGATGGTTATTTTTCCATGAAGAATATAACTTTCTTTAGGTTTTAGACTATCTTAGTAAACACTGTAGTCTTGTATACTAAGGATAAATTCAACTATAGACCCATTGGTTCTACTAGATATCATAAGGTTTACGTTCATAAAAGCATACCCACTAAGGTGGTCAAAATAACTGGTTAGTTATAACATTATGAATAATAAATTCCTTTGTCACATTCCTATAACATCCGGGGTCTAGGCTACTACCTCTATTCCAAACCCTATCAAACCATAAGGTTTACCATTCATCTATTCTTAGGTTTTAAAAAAAAATAATGATGACACTTATGCCACCATCTTGACATACCTATGGTCATTCAAAAATCATTGACATCATGTCATGCTTTCATGGAAATAACATTGTTTGAGCCAACTAGAGGATTACAACACATGATTTAAGACTCCCATTTACAACTCATAAGGTTGGGTTCATATCTCAACACAAAGATGATGGGGGTTCATGTGCTCAATCCCCAGATGCTCATACTTAAGTAGTATATCATACTATTGATTCTTATTTAACTCTTTTAAAGATATACACAATAAAGATACTATTTATCCAACAAATAAACCATATTTCTGGTTACAAACTCATATACATTAGAGTGCATTTAGAGTACATAAACAATATCCTTCCATTCATATTTTCAAAATTATCATTATTAAGATATTATCATTAAATCTCTTATTTCCAAGCTAAATATGCTCATTCTCAAAACAGTCATATGGAACTCTTTCTTTTTTTCATTCATAACAATCTTTTCTCAAAATTGTAAACAAGAAAATAACTAGTTTAGAAACAAATAAAACATGCCTGTAGTTTCAACTATCGATTGCAACCAAATGCTTCTTGAGACCACTAGCTTCCAATGCTAAATTCTTCACTTTCAACACAACTTTCCTCTTGCTTTAGAAATGATTTTCAGACCTCTATAATGCTACTAACACTATTCTAAAATTGATATTCAGACTATAATATTTTAAGAGCAATAAAACACAGTCACTATGCCTCTACTATGCTTGCTAGCCAACCCCAAATAATATGCAAGCCTCATGTTTTTATAGACAAAAGACTCAACATGTATGCTCTCCACTACTACCAATTATGGCGCCATATTAATGCAAGCTTAAACTACCTTACTGCTGATAATTGCTTTCCTTAATAGCCACGCAAAAACAGTTTGGTTTGATAAGAAATTAGATTTTTAAGAGTCTTAATGACTCTGTTTCCCACACCTGAAGAAGGCTGCCAAAACAGTCTAAAACCTGCTTACATTATCACGTTGAAGTTATGCTTTCCATCAACTCATTTCAGTCTAGTTATAATTGCAATTGCAATTACTTGCCACTAAGTGGCCGAGAATTCTCCATAAGCTGGTCGATACAGCTGCCTTTTAAACTTTCTTTTAAACCACTTATTTGCTGGCAAGAACATTCATTTTGTTGACTTAGTCACCCTTTTTAGAGGGTCGACCAAAGATTTTTTTTATGGTTGTTTTTAATACTTTATAACTGCAAACTACTCACCAGTTTGTGGTTGTTCAAAACAATTAATATTTGTTGATAAATCTGCCCTCAAAAAGGCACGTGAGACTTCATATTATTCATGCACATGTTGCTATTTATTAGCCGATAGACTATATATAGAATGAACGTTCAGCTGAAACCTGTCTCATGCCGGTATACAGCTATTTTTCGTCGTATACAGCTTCCGTCCACCGCCGATATACAACTATTTTTCCTCGGTATACAACTCCCTTCCATTTCTGGTATACAACTATTTTTAGTAACCATGTTTTAATCTTTTCTGTGCTTTCCAGGGTTGTCGGTGGTTGCAAATAGGCATTATAAATGTTGCGGTTAGGCGCGGCATTAAATCTAGGACGAAATGGAAATCGCACCGTTGATTAAAACAGTTTACATTCTTGCGTGTACATCGTTGTTGAGATAGAGGAAAGGAAACACATGAAAAGTCGGCACTTTTTTTAATACGAGAAAGGCGGTTTATAATGAAATATCTGCCACGCAATATTTCACATTGCTTGCATATAATAAAAATACAATTCGGGACGTGAAAGGCTGTTGCGAGAGTCATGGAGTTCCAATAAATATCAAAGCCATCAGTTTTGATCACCGCCATAGACCGCTCCAACTTCTGTATAAATGTATTTAATTCAGTAATTAATGTGCATGTTAACTGTTGTTGCATGCAAATCGTAGCGTTGGTGTGGATAAATCTGGTATTTCCTTATTCCATCAACTTCTTTCTTTTATTTCACCTGCATTCTGCATATCTATCAAAATATCTTATGTATTATTTGCTTGTGTTCCTGTTAGAAGTTGTCCTGTCTCTGCTTAAATGTAATTATGTACATGTTTCATATCATAACGTAAATCTTACTTTTTGCATCTACTTTGATTCTGAATGGCCTTCATTACTTTGACTTTGGAATGAAATAATATAGGCCAGTGTTATGATATTTACAACGACATCAAAATCCCTTTTCATACTTGTAGATTTCATATTTACAATTCAGAATTTTTGTGATTTCTTCACACAGAACCTGCCAATCTCTACTATACTGGAAGTTATTATCAGGGTGGTATGAAACTATGGCTTTTCTGAGAGCTGCTCTAACATTTTCAGTAGAAGGTTCATCAACTTTTTTTTCTCATGCTCTTTTAATAATTATGAAGAAATCGAGGACTCTGGTCCAAGCAAAGCAATCATAAATGTTTTCTTTCCTGTGGAAGCTTTGCCCGAACGCCAAAATAGAACCCAAACCCCCAACAGCTTGCAATTCTGTATCGTCTTGTCTGAAAAACAATTGTTCTGTTTAAAGCTTTAAATAGCTATTTTTATCTCCCATAATATTGTGACTTTAATGTGCAGCATGTATTTGGATTACACTCCATGATTTATGACACATAAATGCAATTTTTTACTTAGCAGCTGAGTTGTACTACAAGTCTTTGTTTTCTCCAACACAATTCAATTTTGTTGTAAAATGGTTGTGTGATGGTCTTCATGATCGGCCCATTTGAGCTTCCAAGAGGCTTTATAAGCTCTCTTATTTTTTGTTTCCCTGCTATTTCATAGTGGGACACAATGATAAATTCACTCTCCATGAGAATGTTTAACAAGTGAGAAGAGAGGAAACCGTCTACGCCATCACTGACAATCCTCTGCACTCTAGACTTATGCAATTCCTCCCTAGGTAGTCTCTTTTTTCCCTTATTGTCGTAGTGGTTGTAATCACTGTCCATTTATTAATCAACCATTGCTTTCTTCTTTAAATACTCTGTCTTAGATGGTTTGCCACAACATAATCCAACATTTTGGATGTACCTTTCTATATGGTTTGGAATGGTTTAGAGCAGTCCAGATGCTCTTCAATATGATTGAAGTGATGCTATACCACTCCATATAGTGCATCCAGAATGAGAGGCAGATGGTTCTAAAATTTTCCATTCAAATCATATCGTGTGATCATTATCACCTGTATGTTGATATGTTTTCCTAATCTTAAAGCTACTTTCAAGGAGGAGGTGAAAACCTTCATTTGAAATGTATATGGTAAATCCTAAATAATACAAGGATTTGATGTATTGTATATTTTTTTCTGCCTACCGATGCAATTGAGTGAGGTTGTATTGTATACTGTTCTTTTAGATGAAGAAATCTGATTCCTGCATGTTTAACATTCTCCCTTGTATAGGTGTTTGCATTGATTTGTCAAATAATTGTAGCTTGGTTCTTGTGTTGTCTGACATGCTGGAACTTAACTGAAGATAATAGTAGAGTTGAAGTTGTGACATCAGCTACCACATCATATTCTTCCATATAGTGTAGACTCACTGTATGCTTAATAAGCAGATTAATGGTCAAAGGTGGATCTCCCTGAGAAATTAGATGATTTTACCTGATTTAATCCCAGTCATAATCAATAGAACTTGGATTTCTGCCATGTTATTGGAGAAGATATATTTGAACCACAACACCCAATTGACAGTATTTGTAAGAAGAGCTTAAACAGATGAAAAAAGGACAATTTCCCTGCTCTCTTTAACCAAGTTCACATCCCGATCTATAGCTTCACACTCCATGTCATTTACATTTTAGCTTCAGCATCATGTATTTCCAAACTCTGATCAATAAAAAGTGCTTCTCTACCAATTTTTGTTCTATCAAAAGCATCAATCTCCTCATCCCTTCTTCATACAAATTTTGCATCCTCTGTAGACTGAGAGTCGGTGGAAATATCATTTTCATTAAGCATGGAGAAGGTATCACTTTTGTTGTAATATAAGAATCATCTTATGTGGATTCTGCAGTAAGATTATACAAGACTGTTATCAGTGTCTACATGGATTTTTTGCATTAAATATACTGGATTTTGTCTGAAAACTTGAAACATCTATTTGCGAGCTGTTCATTTTGACTGGAAGCCATCATGAAACATGGGTTCACATGACACTCTGCTACTAAAAGTAATGCATCAATGACTTTTCTGAATTTAATTTAGATTGTGCATGCAACTCCTCGCTGTCATCCTTCAGTTTGATTTTATGCAGTTAGCTGCTGTGATGAATTTTGTTTTAGGTAGTTGCTACCATTAACATCTCCAAAACAGGTAACCAAAATATCATATAATAAAGCCTATGTGCAAAGAACAATTATTTCCTCGGGTACCTTTTCCTTGGTATCCCCGACCCACAACTTTTTGATGTTTTCTTCAATACATTTTTTTGGAGCTAGAAATTTACTACTACTTCTAATGTGGTACAAGATATGAAGGATTCATGAACCTCAATCCTTAACACTTTTCACTGTGTTATCATATTGAGATTCTTGGTTTGGACTTGTTCTTGTGTATGTGCCTATCATTTAATGGATTTCGACGTGTCTAGAATATTCCATTTTAATGCAACTTTTCTCATTTAGATAAAGTCAGTTTTACATTTATGTTGGAAGTATGCTAACTTTTCAACAAAAAAGAACATAAAAAAGATTATGAAAGATTGTGCTAGATCATTCCAAACTACCACAACTAATCATAATACAAATTCACCAAAGTAGAAATAATAGTTCAAATATTTCAAATAATTTTCAATCTTTAAATAGGGGAGAGGACCCAGTAGTTGTGTACCCTAACTTCGTGCTTCTAATTATCCTACATGGAAATTTCAAATCACTCCCAATTTTTTACACCAGCTTACTTGGCAAGTCCTCTACTTATAACTAAGGTTTCAGAGCCACATCATCAAATATGATGCCACATCAGCATGCTTTTTATCAAGGTGTCCAAAAAGGCCCAAAAAAAAGTGAGACCAATACTTGTGCATTCACAACATGTTTTATTGAGCGCTGATGTGGAATCACATGATTGGTTGCTTTTTAGATTAAAGGAATACATTTTGTTTAATTATGGGTAGTCATCATCAACACTAACAACTTCAAAGTCACAACTATTGGTCCAATATTGATAAAAATATTGGGCATTATATAAACAACTACTATCACAACTATTGAAACATGCTCAGGTACTCGGTCCTCTCCCCTATGTCATACAACTTTTCAAATTTGCAAATCGAAATTAAACTTGTTTCAAATCTTTCATTCAATTTCCAAACTCCAAATGTATATTACAAACAATTTCTATATAATTCAAACACTATTGTATATATTTTACACTATAATTGTACTTTATGATTAATTTTATATATTTTCCTATCGGCGTAACCCTTGCACCCTCCCTAGTGCAAGTGCTAGTATATATATTTATAGTTATAAATTGTAGCTGGTTTTACCAAGGCTCACACCTCAAACATTGCCCACACGATAGATTTTTCCATGCCTCATTTAAGCTTCAGTTACAACCAGCTCGTGGCTTATTAATCTTGCCATTAATTTGCATTTCAATTAGGTATTATCTAGCTATAATGTGGCCTTCTAGAATGACCTATAATTTTGGCTTTTCAAGCCTCATGACTGTGTCAAAATCATTAATTCTTATTACCTTTTCTTCCAATTTTTAAAGGATTTAAAAATACTTGTTATTTAATATCATATATATATTTTTCTCGTATATATGTATTTATACGTGCATGAGTATATATTGATTGTCAATTATCATCGAGTCATATATATACATGCTCATTTACCTTTACATATAAATATATATGTGTGCACGCATATATATATATATATATATATATATATATATATTCATATCATAATGATAAAACTATTTAATCTTAATGCATACACACATACTATAATATATACATGATCACTTCCATATACCAATATCATAATGACAAAATCAATACTAATTTAACTTCAACAATAATGACACACACACACACACACATGTTAATAAATAAATATCAATAATCCTATAGCCTACTATAAGGAAACCAAACTTGACTCAACCTTGGTTAACATAACCTTGACTGACACAACTCAAGATCAAACTTACTCATTTATGATAGTATCCAAAACTTGATCTATACACAACAACAAACTTAGATGGCTTTATTATTTAGTCCTTATCCATACCCTTCTCTCGGGTGATACTCCCCCTCTTCTTTTGGAGGTGCAAAATCCTCCCTGTGTATCCACTTGGAAAACAAACATGTAGTTAGCCATATCATTTATATTGAATCCATTTCATTGCATATTCATTAATATTTCCATTAAATACATAAAACCATTGCATTGCATTTAATTCTTCATAACATTCATCTTTCAAAACTTCATAATTACACAAATCATCCATGCTTTTAACATAAGGTAAAAAGTAAATTGTAATTCAAAGATGGGTGTAACATAGATCTTGACGGTAAATCAATTGAAAAAGTTGAAAACCATGAAAGTAGTTTTCCTTGATCTTGAATATGATATACAATGAGTTATGGGAATACCATGAGAAAGCTAATTTTTAATATTTTGCTATTATTTTTCCTAATTCTAAAGAGTTTAAAAAGAAGATCAAAAGAAAGGGAAATAAGAATAATCCTAACTTTGAAATTATGTTAGAATGATAATATGCATGAATGAATTAATCTGATAATAATTTAAATTTTGTTTAACCAGATTAAATCACATAGCCAAAAAGTTAATGCAATTTCTTAAGGAACCTAAATTACTTAAAATTATAAAAACATCATTAAAGCATCCAATTATGGTACAAATCTAACTATTATTTTGTCATGAATAAACTAAAATATGCAAATAAAAGCACATGCATGCATATCCATTAGATAAATTTCACTAACGAAGAGAAATCATGAAAACTTTTCAAAATATTTATTGTTGTAGAAAACCAACTATTTCTCCCCCAACCTTTTCAAGTATAATGAATCTTTCTTTATAAGAGAAGGTATACACATGTAAAAAAACCAATGGCCAAGATTAATCTACCACATACAACCAATATTGACATGTATTTTTATTTTTCATCTATATTTATCCCTTTTAATTTGCAAGTTAGAAATGAACTGGTATTTTTAAAAGTAAAATTCAAAACCCTAGTTTGAAATAATATCTCCCACATTTAACTACTCAAAGTAGCAAATAAATTGCCTCACTTTCAATTCACCTTTCAATTTCCCTTTTCATTGTAAAAAAATACTACCATTTTCACACTATTTGTAGGTGGGCCCATACATGGATTTAGCCATCTACTTATTATGACAATGAATGTCATTTGATACCTATAATATTTTCTCTTTTGTGGAAGATAAATGCACCTCACTTACATTAGAGTATTCATCTCACATCTCCAACTAATTATATTTAACTTTTCCAAGGATGTTCTCCATAAATAATAATAAGTACAAATATCATCATAAATGATAAAATTCATCCGATCCTACAAAGATTAAAATATAAATTTATTTTATTACAAATGACAAAAATAATGGTTCTATGGAATTGGGACTTGGTCCCAAGTTCTCTAGCGTTCAAAGTTCGCTTTAATGTTTTGCTTTATAAATAACATTTGATGGGGAATCAGTTCATGGGAATGAATTGGGATTTGGAGTTTAATGTTCCAAGTCCAAATCCATTCCTACATTTCAAAGAAATCTATGGTTAGCAACGAGCACATCCAAAAAGATTGGTGTAATGAAACAACTTGCATAATAATAAAAAACATGAAATATATAATAAATTGCCTGCCGATATGTGACACTCTATAATCTCTCTTCTCTCTCCCCGCATCGCGACTACCCCTACTGCAAACAACTCCCGTGGGTGTGGCGATTCTCTGAATGCAGGCGTTTTGGGTGCTGTGGTGAAGGGTCGTGGGTCGGAGGGGCTACATGGCGGCACCAATCAAAACTTTAAAGAAGCCCTATGTGGAGCGAGGGTTAGACATCAATCCCCTTAGACTCTTCTTCACCCGGTTCACCCACAAATCCCTTCCAAATGGCCCCTGGGCGGAGGCGCTTGGGTCTCTGCTCCTGATCTTATGGGGCAACAACCTCTTCACTCCAAGGTCGTCTCTATGACAGGCAGCTCGGCTCATTCTGGTTGTCCATTACCTCTTCGCCGATCTTTTGCAACCTCTAAAGCTCGCATGGGTGGTCTGGTTCGTGATAGGGAGAAGTTCCTACAAAGGAATGCACTCATCTTTAGATTCTCAAAACCGTGGCCCAACTTAAGCGATCTCCATGCATGGATAATGGAAAATTGGAAATCTATGGAGGATGAAATCTTCATTTTCCCATGTGCCAAGGGGTTCTTTATTCTCGAATTCGAATCCCTCGTAGACAAGAAGTGGGTGCTTGAGAATGGCCCGTAGATTTGCCAAGGTGACTTTTTATGCATGGAACCCTAGTTCCCCTCATTTGACCCCCGAATTGAGACTTTATCCTCAACCTTCTTTTGGGTCCGTCTTCCTTATCTTCCCTTTCAATTCTGCGAGTTTGATTGTTTGCAGGGCATAGGCAACTGTTTAGGTATGGATCATTGCAGCTCAGAGGAAATGTTCAATTGCCAAAATACCACATTCGCACGCTTTTGTGTGGAAATGGATCTTTCCATTGGTCTCCTTGTGGAGATATTTTTGCTTGTGGGAGATCGATGTTGGAAGCAGCCAGTGGACTATGAGAAAATCGCCTCCAGATGCAGAAAATGCTACTCTATAGATCATTCTACACCTCATTATCAGAAGCTACAAGGGCCGGGTAAGGGTTTGGGGACAACTAAGGACAAACCCTCCTAGTGGGTGGGGGTAGAATCCCAACATTACATCATTTCCCCCAGAGCAGAGAATGATGGCAACCTTGGGGAGGCATCTCCTATGGACGACACAATTCCTCCACCTCTTAGGCCTTAAAGCGCTCCAAAACCCTCTGATGAGAAATCTCAAGTAGGTAACACTAATTTGGATGTTTTGATTGCTTCTCCAATCTCAAAATTTGGCAATTTCGAGCTTTCTCAAGTCCACACGGTTGATGCATGCTCTGTTGAAAATCTAAAAGAGAAAAGCAACCGGGATTTTCACACAATTCAAGTCATTCCCAGAAAGGATGTGATCCCACCAATGGATAGTGATGATCATGTTCTATCAAGAAGAGAGTGTGTTAAGGCATCAAAGTTTCTGCCGCCTGGGAAGGCACTGAAAATTTCTTCAATGTGCTAAGATATCACCTATCCTGAGATGGAGAAATCCACAAAGAAATTATAAGAAACCAAAAGTTCACGGGAGTTAGAAGAAAATTGGACAATGATGCAAAGGAAGAAGAAGAAAAATGAGGTAAATTTCAGCATGCTGCTGCGCTCCCAATCTAAAAGCGAAGCAATGCCTTCAGTTGTAGATTAAGTGTGGCCCTTCATGTTGCATCTCGATTATGGGATCTCATGTTGGGGCAGTGTAGGATGAACAATACTGAAGGCCTAAAAAAATGGTCTTTCTCTGCTAAAATTGTAATGTTTATATTTTTTTGATGGTTAATACATGGGTACAGCCCCCTTAGGCTGTTTGAACTGATAAAAAAATAATAATTTGAATATGAAACAAATACTTGATAATAATATGTCACTTTCAGGGGATACTTTCAATAGTCTTCAATAAGAACACAATGTTAAACATGATCATAATAACCTACCTATACCTCCTCTATATACCATATTTATGCCTAGGATATCACCCAAGCTGACCTAGATAATCCTATATAAGGCTAAGGCCAACCTAAATAGCTAAATAACAATATAATGATGACAATATGACTGAATTAAGAGTTAAGGTAGCCACAAGCTGACTACTCATAACACTATACAAACTATAGGGATTCAGACATAACAATTGGAAGGAGGAACATATGCAAACAATCTCCCATGGCTAAGGATCCTTCTTGATTTGTTGTACTCCGCTCATCTTTCAATTGCCTATGCTTCCTGCAAAATGACAACAATCACAATTGTTCATATTCCTCATGAGTGTACCCTATATATCTAACCATTTTATCTTCAAGGACCTCAACACAAAGTCCCAATGCATGGGCACAAAGTGGATGATAAGCTACACAACAATTGTGTTAAGAGCGCAAATACTACTCTTTTCCCAAAGGTAGCATGCATGTGATCATATTTATTTGATATAAAATTTTAGGAACCACCCACATAATGCCTACTTGAATGTTGGTGTGTACATTCCAAACCATGTCTATCATTAACCTACATACCTTCCCATGGACTATTTCTACAACCACCATTTGAATAATCATTCTTAGAATTAGATAAAAAAAAAGCATAGAGGGGTTTCTCATGACAGAGGGAAAGAGTTGATCAAAACATTTTGGGATGAGGGGCCTATTGCAGGCAAGAGGTCATGAGCTCTAGTCTCCCTCCCAGCCCCATGGTACCGGAGAGTGTGTCATGCTAGCGTTACCGATCACATGAAAAAAGTTTACCAGACGCATTACAGTTTATAGGGGGGCTACCCAATTCCTACAGTCTAAAAAAATAAAAAAATCATTCTTAAAATTAGATAGAGTAGGTTTTGCACAAGAGATTATATTTATAATGTCACTGTGCTCTGTATTTTGCTCCAATATTATTACTATATCCTTTGCCTTAACCTGGGCATCAATGCATCCTCATATGTATCATTTTGATCTCCTTCTTTAATATATGTAAAGCAATCTATTTTTTTTCTTTGACTGAATTTTTCCAACATCCTGAATATTCTTCTTTAGATTCTATTTAATAAGAAAAATATCATGAAATTCTTAGTCTCTTTCGAATTTGAATCAATTTCTCTTTCCCAAAAAAAAAGTGGACATTTGAAGGAACTAAGAATCCTTCTCTATGTAAATGCATAGCCCTAGAGAGTTTCTCCCACATAGTTTCAACCTGTCAAAGATTACCATAAGAGCCCAACAAAGCATGCACATCATCTTGAATCTTGCTCTTCTCCAAGATCTCAAATCAGTACGTCACCTTTCCCTTTAAAAACACCTCATGTGCTTCTTCTTCCACTTTGCCCAACTCTCCTAAATCCTTCAAACCACCCATGTCCTTGAACGACTTATAACCTATTTGTTACCGCAACTTATGATCTTGAAAATACACAAGCAACTTCATGTACAAAATATACACTCACATTTCCCCCCTTTGCACCTTTAAAGCATGAAAATCTTCAACTTTTACTCAGCCTTCAACCATGATTTAAATCCTGTGAGTTTCATAAAACCAATGAATTCCCATGCAATACAAAATATAACAACCTTTATATACACACAAAATATGTTCTTTGCATATATCCATATAAAACTATCCGATTTCACTCTTACTCTTACTAGTTTCATCTTCAACCACATCGTTGGTTCGAGTCTCAATTGCTACTGCAATTCAGCTTCCTACAGACATTCAGGTAGTTTTAAAAAAAAAGGTTACAGTGATTTCTCTGTATATTCTTCGACCTTCTGGCCATGGATTTAGAGTTTGTAACAAGCTTTGCCAATAACACTAATTCGAACTCGTGACCTGTGATGTGCTAGGTCTCGTTATTATTGTTAGTGTTTTTTCTTTTTCCTCTCAACAGAGGCCGAGTTGTACCTATGGTAGGATCCCAGGTTTTTTACGAACCCCATATATTGTAGTTTTTTTTTTTTATATAATTTTGAGGTTTTAAATTTTTTGGGGAATTTTAAATTTTGCAGACTTACGATCTACGGTTTTAACAATGCTGGAACTTTTGGTTCCAACGGGACTTAAAGTTCTAGTTTCTTTTATTTGGCAGGTTTCAGGTTACAGAGCAAATTGAGGACTTGAACAATAAAGTTCAAAGTCTGCATTTGGGTCTGAATGGTCACGAGGAAAATAACTTAAATATTAAATGGTAGATTGTGTGGGTCGGACGAATTTGGAACATGTAATTTAAAGTTCCAAGTCCAAAATGAGGTCTGAAGTCCAAAAACAACTCAAAGATTTTCTTAAGAAAATTTGGATGGTGAAAATTAAATTTTTCTCAAACTTTTAAAATTTGTGAAAACTTGGATAGACGTTCAAAAAATTTAGTTTTATAGTGAAGCCAAAATATAAGGACATTTTTTAATTACAAACTTTCAGATCACAGTAAAAAATAAGAACTTGGAAGAGTTCCATCTCTGGAATGACTCGACATACGAAACTCCTAAAGAAAGTTCCACATTTTTGGTTGTGGAATGAGGAGAGAGGATAGCTACCAAGAATTTGGACTTAAAATGAAACTCTTGATGGGGTCCAAAACCTAGATAAGAGATTTTCAACCTTTTATTTAAAGAAGATTTATGGTTAGGGGTTGAGTTAGGACAAAAACCTGAAACTGAGAAGTCTAAAGTTTGAACCTTGGTATGAACTTCAATGAGCCAAAACACCACAAAACCCTTGCACTAAAATTTAAACATAGAAAACCCTAATTTTACTTTCCAACAAACTTAGAATGATGATCCATGAACCAAACAAGCAAAGGTTCTAGGATTGTTCAAGACCCTAGAACTACTATAGGTACCAAAAATATAAGGGACCTCAGAACAAATACGTGTGCCAGGATTTATTTAGATCTCAAAATTGATACATGTGCCAAGATTTATCAAGACCATGAAACTGATATAGGTGCCAGGATTTGTCAAGACCCCAAAACTTGGTAATAAAACATAGCAAAAACTTACTAAAACACAAAAACTAAGAGGAAAGAACAAAAGAACCCTAATAGAACTAAGAAAGAAAAAAGACATGAATGAAAGAATAGATGATAACAAAAAAAGGGGGTCCCCAAAATTTCTTAAGTAAAATGATGAGGTGAGTATGTAGGGCATACAAATACTAGGATTTTTCAAGACCTCAAAACTCAATAATAAAACACAACAAAAAATTATTAAAACACAAAAATTAAGAGGAACAACAAAAAATTCCTAATGTGCAACTAACAATGAAAAACAACAAGCACGAAAGAAGAAATGATAACAAATAGAGGGGGTCCCCAAATTGTCTTAAGTAAAATGATGAGGTGTGTATGCAAGGCATAATAGTCCCCTAATGGTTTTTGTGTAGAAATTAACCTAGCCTTCTCCATATTTTCAAGTAAACATGCATTTTTTGAATTTGAATGACAAAAATAGTATAT
>VDFB02353493.1:283585026-283610776 GCA_007258455.2 Sequoia sempervirens | reverse complement strand
GAATATTCTAGACACGTCGAAATCCATTAAATGATAGGCACATACACAAGAACAAGTCCAAACCAAGAATCTCAATATGATAACACAGTGAAAAGTGTTAAGGATTGAGGTTCATGAATCCTTCATATCTTGTACCACATTAGAAGTAGTAGTAAATTTCTAGCTCCAAAAAAATGTATTGAAGAAAACATCAAAAAGTTGTGGGTCGGGGATACCAAGGAAAAGGTACCCGAGGAAATAATTGTTCTTTGCACATAGGCTTTATTATATGATATTTTGGTTACCTGTTTTGGAGATGTTAATGGTAGCAACTACCTAAAACAAAATTCATCACAGCAGCTAACTGCATAAAATCAAACTGAAGGATGACAGCGAGGAGTTGCATGCACAATCTAAATTAAATTCAGAAAAGTCATTGATGCATTACTTTTAGTAGCAGAGTGTCATGTGAACCCATGTTTCATGATGGCTTCCAGTCAAAATGAACAGCTCGCAAATAGATGTTTCAAGTTTTCAGACAAAATCCAGTATATTTAATGCAAAAAATCCATGTAGACACTGATAACAGTCTTGTATAATCTTACTGCAGAATCCACATAAGATGATTCTTATATTACAACAAAAGTGATACCTTCTCCATGCTTAATGAAAATGATATTTCCACCGACTCTCAGTCTACAGAGGATGCAAAATTTGTATGAAGAAGGGATGAGGAGATTGATGCTTTTGATAGAACAAAAATTGGTAGAGAAGCACTTTTTATTGATCAGAGTTTGGAAATACATGATGCTGAAGCTAAAATGTAAATGACATGGAGTGTGAAGCTATAGATCGGGATGTGAACTTGGTTAAAGAGAGCAGGGAAATTGTCCTTTTTTCATCTGTTTAAGCTCTTCTTACAAATACTGTCAATTGGGTGTTGTGGTTCAAATATATCTTCTCCAATAACATGGCAGAAATCCAAGTTCTATTGATTATGACTGGGATTAAATCAGGTAAAATCATCTAATTTCTCAGGGAGATCCACCTTTGACCATTAATCTGCTTATTAAGCATACAGTGAGTCTACACTATATGGAAGAATATGATGTGGTAGCTGATGTCACAACTTCAACTCTACTATTATCTTCAGTTAAGTTCCAGCATGTCAGACAACACAAGAACCAAGCTACAATTATTTGACAAATCAATGCAAACACCTATACAAGGGAGAATGTTAAACATGCAGGAATCAGATTTCTTCATCTAAAAGAACAGTATACAATACAACCTCACTCAATTGCATCGGTAGGCAGAAAAAAATATACAATACATCAAATCCTTGTATTATTTAGGATTTACCATATACATTTCAAATGAAGGTTTTCACCTCCTCCTTGAAAGTAGCTTTAAGATTAGGAAAACATATCAACATACAGGTGATAATGATCACACGATATGATTTGAATGGAAAATTTTAGAACCATCTGCCTCTCATTCTGGATGCACTATATGGAGTGGTATAGCATCACTTCAATCATATTGAAGAGCATCTGGACTGCTCTAAACCATTCCAAACCATATAGAAAGGTACATCCAAAATGTTGGATTATGTTGTGGCAAACCATCTAAGACAGAGTATTTAAAGAAGAAAGCAATGGTTGATTAATAAATGGACAGTGATTACAACCACTACGACAATAAGGGAAAAAAGAGACTACCTAGGGAGGAATTGCATAAGTCTAGAGTGCAGAGGATTGTCAGTGATGGCGTAGACGGTTTCCTCTCTTCTCACTTGTTAAACATTCTCATGGAGAGTGAATTTATCATTGTGTCCCACTATGAAATAGCAGGGAAACAAAAAATAAGAGAGCTTATAAAGCCTCTTGGAAGCTCAAATGGGCCGATCATGAAGACCATCACACAACCATTTTACAACAAAATTGAATTGTGTTGGAGAAAACAAAGACTTGTAGTACAACTCAGCTGCTAAGTAAAAAATTGCATTTATGTGTCATAAATCATGGAGTGTAATCCAAATACATGCTGCACATTAAAGTCACAATATTATGGGAGATAAAAATAGCTATTTAAAGCTTTAAACAGAACAATTGTTTTTCAGACAAGACGATACAGAATTGCAAGCTGTTGGGGGTTTGGGTTCTATTTTGGCGTTCGGGCAAAGCTTCCACAGGAAAGAAAACATTTATGATTGCTTTGCTTGGACCAGAGTCCTCGATTTCTTCATAATTATTAAAAGAGCATGAGAAAAAAAAGTTGATGAACCTTCTACTGAAAATGTTAGAGCAGCTCTCAGAAAAGCCATAGTTTCATACCACCCTGATAATAACTTCCAGTATAGTAGAGATTGGCAGGTTCTGTGTGAAGAAATCACAAAAATTCTGAATTGTAAATATGAAATCTACAAGTATGAAAAGGGATTTTGATGTCGTTGTAAATATCATAACACTGGCCTATATTATTTCATTCCAAAGTCAAAGTAATGAAGGCCATTCAGAATCAAAGTAGATGCAAAAAGTAAGATTTACGTTATGATATGAAACATGTACATAATTACATTTAAGCAGAGACAGGACAACTTCTAACAGGAACACAAGCAAATAATACATAAGATATTTTGATAGATATGCAGAATGCAGGTGAAATAAAAGAAAGAAGTTGATGGAATAAGGAAATACCAGATTTATCCACACCAACGCTACGATTTGCATGCAACAACAGTTAACATGCACATTAATTACTGAATTAAATACATTTATACAGAAGTTGGAGCGGTCTATGGCGGTGATCAAAACTGATGGCTTTGATATTTATTGGAACTCCATGACTCTCGCAACAGCCTTTCACGTCCCGAATTGTATTTTTATTATATGCAAGCAATGTGAAATATTGCGTGGCAGATATTTCATTATAAACCGCCTTTCTCGTATTAAAAAAAGTGCCGACTTTTCATGTGTTTCCTTTCCTCTATCTCAACAACGATGTACACGCAAGAATGTAAACTGTTTTAATCAACGGTGCGATTTCCATTTCGTCCTAGATTTAATGCCGCGCCTAACCGCAACATTTATAATGCCTATTTGCAACCACCGACAACCCTGGAAAGCACAGAAAAGATTAAAACATGGTTACTAAAAATAGTTGTATACCAGAAATGGAAGGGAGTTGTATACCGAGGAAAAATAGTTGTATATCGGCGGTGGACGGAAGCTGTATACGACGAAAAATAGCTGTATACCGGCGTGAGACAGGTTTCAGCTGAACGTTCATTTTATATATAGTCTATCGGCTAATAAATAGCAACATGTGCATGAATAATATGAAGTCTCACGTGCCTTTTTGAGGGCAGATTTATCAACAAATATTAATTGTTTTGAACAACCACAAACTGGTGAGTAGTTTGCAGTTATAAAGTATTAAAAACAACCATAAAAAAAATCTTTGGTCGACCCTCTAAAAAGGGTGACTAAGTCAACAAAATGAATGTTCTTGCCAGCAAATAAGTGGTTTAAAAGAAAGTTTAAAAGGCAGCTGTATCGACCAGCTTATGGAGAATTCTCGGCCACTTAGTGGCAAGTAATTGCAATTGCAATTATAACTAGACTGAAATGAGTTGATGGAAAGCATAACTTCAACGTGATAATGTAAGCAGGTTTTAGACTGTTTTGGCAGCCTTCTTCAGGTGTGGGAAACAGAGTCATTAAGACTCTTAAAAATCTAATTTCTTATCAAACCAAACTGTTTTTGCGTGGCTATTAAGGAAAGCAATTATCAGCAGTAAGGTAGTTTAAGCTTGCATTAATATGGCGCCATAATTGGTAGTAGTGGAGAGCATACATGTTGAGTCTTTTGTCTATAAAAACATGAGGCTTGCATATTATTTGGGGTTGGCTAGCAAGCATAGTAGAGGCATAGTGACTGTGTTTTATTGCTCTTAAAATATTATAGTCTGAATATCAATTTTAGAATAGTGTTAGTAGCATTATAGAGGTCTGAAAATCATTTCTAAAGCAAGAGGAAAGTTGTGTTGAAAGTGAAGAATTTAGCATTGGAAGCTAGTGGTCTCAAGAAGCATTTGGTTGCAATCGATAGTTGAAACTACAGGCATGTTTTATTTGTTTCTAAACTAGTTATTTTCTTGTTTACAATTTTGAGAAAAGATTGTTATGAATGAAAAAAAGAAAGAGTTCCATATGACTGTTTTGAGAATGAGCATATTTAGCTTGGAAATAAGAGATTTAATGATAATATCTTAATAATGATAATTTTGAAAATATGAATGGAAGGATATTGTTTATGTACTCTAAATGCACTCTAATGTATATGAGTTTGTAACCAGAAATATGGTTTATTTGTTGGATAAATAGTATCTTTATTGTGTATATCTTTAAAAGAGTTAAATAAGAATCAATAGTATGATATACTACTTAAGTATGAGCATCTGGGGATTGAGCACATGAACCCCCATCATCTTTGTGTTGAGATATGAACCCAACCTTATGAGTTGTAAATGGGAGTCTTAAATCATGTGTTGTAATCCTCTAGTTGGCTCAAACAATGTTATTTCCATGAAAGCATG
This sequence comes from Sequoia sempervirens, assembly GCA_007258455.2. Classification (NCBI taxonomy): domain Eukaryota; kingdom Viridiplantae; phylum Streptophyta; class Pinopsida; order Cupressales; family Cupressaceae; genus Sequoia; species Sequoia sempervirens. Next base: position 283,606,197 of record VDFB02353493.1, on the reverse strand, counting down.
ACATGATGTCAATGATTTTTGAATGACCATAGGTATGTCAAGATGGTGGCATAAGTGTCATCATTATTTTTTTTTAAAACCTAAGAATAGATGAATGGTAAACCTTATGGTTTGATAGGGTTTGGAATAGAGGTAGTAGCCTAGACCCCGGATGTTATAGGAATGTGACAAAGGAATTTATTATTCATAATGTTATAACTAACCAGTTATTTTGACCACCTTAGTGGGTATGCTTTTATGAACGTAAACCTTATGATATCTAGTAGAACCAATGGGTCTATAGTTGAATTTATCCTTAGTATACAAGACTACAGTGTTTACTGAGATAGTCTAAAACCTAAAGAAAGTTATATTTTTCATGGAAAAATAACCATCACTGTGGGAAATTAGTATATATAATATGTATACCATTTTATGACCAAATAGGTCAAGAATTGATTAAATATTATATCTCGAGAGTAGTTGCTCTCAAGGGTTATGGTAAAGTTTCAAACAAGTGGTTATAGCCAAGACCCAAGTAGTTACATGAAAGTATCTCGAGTGTTCGGTCAAAAATTACTAACAACTCAGATGAATTATGTACTTAGTGAGTATTCACTTTCTAAGAAAGGATTATATAGTGAAACTAAAAACTAGACATTTGAGACTCTAATATGAAGAAGGAATCTTCAATTCAAGAATAATATTTATTATTTATATATGATGAACATTTTTTAATACTTTTAGTCGTGACCAAGAGAGTCTAGTCAAAGACAGGTCGTTAGTATCAACTATTTTTGCATAGAATGAGAGAGCAAATACTCTCATGGATAATACAAAGGACTTGAATAAGTGGTAGCTTCCAAGTCCCAAGAAGTTACGAGAACGTAACTTGGGTATTCAAGGTCAATAAAGTATAACCAATCAAGTCGTTTATCGACTTAGTAAGTAAGAACATTGGATAAGAGGTTGTTTCCAAGGTCCAAGATGTTATGTAAACATAACATGAATGTTCTAAAGTTGGGAAGACTTAACCAATCTAGATGAACTATGTCTCAACAAGGGGAAATACTATACTCAAGATGGATAGTAGTCAAGGGGCAGTATTATGCTCGAGATTGATAGGTGTATAGGAGTATGACTTAGATAAAGGTATCACTTTTTAAATGAAAATCTGTATGAAATATTAACCATTGGTCTACAGTATGTTTTTTAACCATAGGTCATATTAAGCTCTCCAAGTTGAGTAGGGTGGGTGAATGTACGACTTCGCTCTAAGAAAGTAGCAATTATTTATATCACACATAGCTTTGGCCAAAGTGAGTGCAATAGTCTCTGCATGCACTTGTTGATTCATAGTGTTTCAAATACTTGACACAATCAAAGTTGTCATTCATAGTTGGAAGGTCTCCATAGTTGATTGATAGCATTGGTTAAGTAGGGAACAACACTAGAGCTCAAATGGAAATTACAAGGGGTTCTAAACCATTTTCTTTGTTGAAGGGTAGGGCCACTTCCAGATAAGGTGTGTGGGGGACCGCTGGTCTATGGTTGGAGGTACAACACTTAGGTGATGCTCTCCCTCTTGCAGATGACAATGTGCCAAGTCTTGGGAGATAGAAAGAGAGAAATTATCCAAATATGGATCTCTGACTTTGTTCCTTAAATTATTTATGTTATATATTTGAAATTATTCATATGGAAAATGTTGAAAAGAAAAGAAATTTCTACTTTCCAGTTTGAAAAAGTGAAATGAAATTATTATGTTATGCTTATGTTATCAGATATGCAATAGTAACTTTCAATTATTGAAGAAATTTTATGTCCTATTTTTATGGAATAAGTACTTTTTACTTTTTGGTTAAAATTCCATGTAAATTCCTTGTTATAAAGTTGTGGTTGTTACATGTGGTATCAAATCTACCAAATTCCGCACTTTGAGCCTATGAGCTCACTACGTAGCTATAACATCCAATATTTAAGTGGTTAATGTTTGGATATCCATGTGCCAAAATGGTGAGGTTAAAGATGATTGCTAGGAAATTTGTTCTTGGCAATGAGAGGTATCTTAAAGCCAAGAAGTGAGAGGCTCTGATGAAAAATATAGAAGGAAATAATCATAATGAGAAGATGTGGTTTGGAGATGAGGAATCAAAAATTCTATAAAACACAATAAACAAGAGAAGAAGCAGATGGAGAAGGTAGCCAAGGTCATAGACCACAAACTGAGTTAGAGTTTGGCTCCATGGATGCCTTAGGTGGCATATAGTGTAATTCAATGTGAACCAACCAATGCAGTGTGTTTAAGGAGAGAGAGTACCTCCTAGAACCTAACACATTTGATAGGGGTAGAAAGATACCCCTAATTAATAATCTCCTAAGTGGGGAATGATCACTCATTGACGAGATGCTCATTGTGTGAGACCTCTGGTTGGGTTTTTGCATGTGACAGTAAAATCCCCCATTAAGTGGTACTTAGGTGAAGACCTACCCTTCTGTGGATAGAGTTTTGGGATGTCATAGTGAACCTTGCATATGTATTCTTACATTATAACATGGGCATATCTTGATGCATTTTATGAGTTAGAGTGGTTCTAATCAGGCATGGTTGAATAAAACTAATGGGCTATGTTTGCATTGTGCTTAAGCATACTCTCTCTAACACACTTTGGAAAATGGGGTACCCCCAAGGTGTTTTGTAGTCATCACTCCCTCCAATGAGGCTAACCTTAGTCACACAGTTTGTTTATTCATGTTTCCACACCTTGATGCTTTATTTTGATTATTGATGAACTCTCTCATTGTTAATCATGGATCAATATTGATTTTTAAATTTTCTTCATGAACGAAGTAGTTGCTGAATTTTTTTATCTATCTATTTTGTGGCCTTGGTCACACTTGGCTTATTGTTTCATTGCAAGAATTTTCTGATTTACTGTTGGAATTGATAATTCTCCCTCTTGGGATTGTACTTTACCCTTGTGCTGGCTATTCTCAATGTTTGAATTTTTTTATCATGTTTTATGATCATTTCCCTATCATGTTCATAGTGAACCCCTGATAGAATGTATGAGGGAGCAGATGGTGGAGAATGTGCTAAGTCTTGGTGTTCATATTAATTAGAATAATAATGCTTCCATTTTTGTTTTCAATAGAATAGAAGTAGAGGATGAGTGATATTTTAAAAAAATTACTATATATATATTCTCATATGTATGTAAATATCTACATACATATGTACTTATACGTATGAGTATATATACATCGATTATCAATGATCATCTTCATGTATATACATGCTCATTTTTCTTTATGGATAAATATATGTGTATGTACATATTTATACATACCATATATATACATATATATATTTTTTCATATCATAACAAAACCATTTGATCTTAATGCATACACACATACTATAATATATACATGATCACTTCCATATACCAATAGCATAACAAAAAAATTGATACTAATTTGATTATGATCATAAGAAGGTCTATCAATTAAAACGTTAATAACTAAATACTTATAATCCTATAGCTTTCTATAAGGAATCCAAGTTTGACTCAACCTAGGTTAACGTGACCAAGTGACACAACTCAAGATCAAACTTACTCATTTATGATAGTATCCAAAACCTGTCCTATGCACAACAATGAACTCAAATGACTTTACTATTCAGTCCTTATCTAGATACCCTTCTCCCAAGTGATACTCTGCCTCTTCTTCTAGAGGTGTGAAATCCTTCCTGTGTATCCACTTGGAAAATAAATACGTAGTTAGCCATATCATTTATATTGCATCCATTTCATTGCATATTCATCAATTAAGTGGATTATGGGGACACAATGAATTAAGTAACCCAAGGTCCTATGTGGCACATGAGAAGGTATGATTTTTTTTCATATATTTTAGGTCTTGGTGGAAATGTTTTAGCAACCACCATGTGGGTTGGGTTGTAGTTACCACCATCTAAAAATGGAATTTTAGTGCCTTGTTTTAGTGAGGTAGTTTTATATGGCTTCAATGAGATAGGTTGTAAATCCACCAAGTAGGACACTTTGTGTTCATGACTATATAGAGATAGAAGTTCTAACACCAAGTAGTATCCTAGTTGGTCATCTCTATTATATCCAAATAATAATGCCATGGTTTTTGTTTGGTGGAATCAATTGTAGCTAAAATTCCCTAATCACACAAGCTTGGGCCCATTGGAGATATTATAGCTCTCCCAATCTATGAGTGTGTCTTAGACTAAACCTTTAAGTTGTTTCTAGTCATTGCTTGATGAGAGTAATAGGTTTAAGAGTGGATATACAATGGGATCAACATAGATTTTTATTATAAATGTAAAGAATTTTTGTAATTTAGTTGAATTATATAAATAGTACTTCCTATGAAACTAGATACCTAGGAAAGGAGGGTTACTAGGTGGGACAATATATTAATTAGTTTATTTGGCTCTCACAAAAATGCCACTAAAGAACCAAAAATTAAACTAGTGGGTAGGAGCATAAAGGTTTGTCACGCTTTTTAGCCTAAGTGGGCCACTCAAACCATCATTTTTAGCCAAATTTACATTTTTTATCAATTATAAAAAGCAACCATTAAAAATTTTAAAACAATGTAAACTAATGATTTGTGACATTTTAAAAGTAGAATCTAAATATATATTTTTTAAATTTTAGATAATAAATTGTCCCATTTTAAATAATTTGTTAATAAATTATTTCTTATACTTCACAATATTTTTAATGTGTAACATTTTCCCATAACGCATAACTTGAGGGAAACAAAATTAATTCATAATTTCTTAAACATGGATCATTAAGGTTGATGTATAGGGTATTTGAATTTTGTTACATACTTTATTTATTATTATTTTAAATTGTACTAAATTATAATTTAGACACATATTTTCCCATAATCATACATCTTTTGTGTATACCTATTTTTCTATTGAAACAAAGACATAAATATGGATGTTGGTCATATTTCTAATTAAAAATTCCACTTTTTTTCATTTTCCATGTATGTCAACCAAAGGTCTTTATGTTTGGTAAAAAAACTATATTCGTTAGTAAATAGAAACTAAACATAGTAATCAAATAAAAAATATTATAAATAATACTTTTTGGAAATCTTACTCTAAGAGCTACATTTATACAAAATATAATGTCATTATGACTTAATGTGACTATGAAAAATGTGGCTTGAATCAACATTGTTTATCCAATAGAAGGGGAACATGTGGAATGAGTTTCATGTAGGTGTCATTTAGGCACCTATAGTTGAAGGTCCTCCTAAGGAAGTACCTTCAATTGAATGACCTTCATTAGAAGGTGATGTTCAACCAAAGGTCCTTCATTATAAGGTTACCTTCAAAATGACCCATAAAAATGTTTTAAGCACTAAGAAAAAGGAACCTTTGATTGAAGGCATATTAAATCAAATTTTATTAACATGTGGAATGACTAGCACCATAAAATGAAGGACCTTATAATTGATAAAAACCTTCATTCAAAGGTGTTCTAGCTAATCACCCTTCTAATTTCTTTTTTTCAAAATGGCATGGCACAAGTGGGATAACACTTCATGTTCCAACTTTAGTGATATTTATATGTGTAATATAATTATCATGGGATTTAAATTATGATAATTATCATAACACCATATAATTAGTTAAATTTATACATGCTAGATCACCTCAAATGGATTCTAACCTATAATATTGTTGGAGACTTATTTTGTATGCCTCAAAATGCAAAAATTCTAAGTCCTTTCCCACCTTGTTGTAGTTACCTTATTTTAAGCCACCATTTATAACTAGTTTGAGAGAGTCAAGTGGGTATCCATTTGTCAAAATTTTACCTAATAATTGACCTTTTTCATCCCCCATGTTCCTATCATGTGTTAGAAGTTGAAAATTCCCAAAAAGTTCCAAGTGTGGGGTGTTTTTTTGCTAATTTATCTAAGTGTGGGAAATTTCTTGTAGTTTAAGTTTCCCTTCCCAACATATATTTTGAAATTTCCTTTTCTAGTATATATTTCCTTCTAAGTCCACATTTTTCCTTTATTTTCATTATGGTGTTAGACTTTACCATATAAGAATACCTTTCATCCATTCCCTATCTTCACCTCTTTTTCCTTGTTAGAATTTTTGAGGTTCATGTTCTTGACATCCCCTTTTCCTAAACCTTGTGTTTCCTTTTCCTTTGAAAAAGTATCACAATTTATCCTACCAACATGCTTTCCCTTTGATCCTAGACTTTCAAACCTTTGTACTAGGTTACTTTTCAAAGTTAAAATTTCAACCATCCCTTGCTAAGCTATCCTTTCCTTTGTATCATTAATCCTTGAATTTCAACATTTTCTTCTATATATTTTTTTGGAGTTAGAGATGCAACAATGCTTATAATAAGACCTACAAGGTAAGAGGTATCCCTAACTCCCAAATAATGGTATGAGTTATGAGGTATACTTGTTGCAAAGGCGGTTGTTGTTGCACCACAAGATCGAACTGTTAATGCCCCCCGATACAACCACCAATGTTAATGAATCAATGAGGGAGGTGGTTAAGCCATGTCACAAACCTAAGTGCTATGTTGCATAGTATAGGGAGACTAAGGGCACACACCTTGCAATAATCCTCCCAGTGCAAGCGAGGGTTCAAACCCATGACTCAGACTCTGGTACCAATTATTGTAAAGATGGTTGTCATTGCATCAAAAGATTGACTTGTTAATGCCCAATACACCTGCCAGAGTTAATGAATCCATGGTAGGAAATTAAGCCATGTCACAAACCTAAGCATTTTTCTGCACAGCACAAGGAGACCAAGGGCACACACCTTGCAAAAATACTTTGTTAGTGTAAATAGTGTCATTATCACACCTAGTTAGATAATCACCTTTCTAGGATTGACCTATTCACACCTAGCTTAAGTTTACTTAGGAATTTTAGGCTTTTGTCTTACTTTATAACATTGAGACATGTGTCCTCATCACTTGAGACACCTATTGCATGCATACTTACCACTTGTTTACACACTTGTCAAGTGAGCTCACAAGTGTTGCACATTTGGAGGTTTAGTCAGTTGTTTAGTCCTACCTTCCTACCTCATCTACCTTGCCTATATATGCAATTTTCCTCATTGTATTTACAGACTCTTCATTTGTATATTGATAAACATACTATTGTGCTCATATTTTGTTCACTTGTGGAAGATTGTTTCATGATTTCAGATCTTGGTATTCTCCAACATGGTATTAGAGCCATGAGAGCATGTTCCTTCCCACATCAAGGTGACTCCCGCACATAACCCTATCAATGGAGCATCGTGGAGCCAAACAGACACCACCATTGCATCTAGAAGGCTTGGGAAATAAAATAAAAACCTTTTAATTCATAAATTCTGGTAGCTTTCATTTTTTGCAATTTAATTCCTATACTTTATTATACCATACAAATCAGTACAGACATAATTTTTTGCAAAAAAATGAATTTTTTTAGTAGAGGACCAATCTACCCTTTACCCATTTTCCCATTTTGGGTTGATTTTTGTACCTTGTAGGATTTTGACCTATTTGCAAGTTTTTTTTTTTCAAGAATTTTGTGGTAATTTTTTTTCCCATTATAGGAATTCGTGGGTTTTTCAAATCACCTTGCTTTTGGTCTCTTTATACAACAATGGCCCTAATTCTATCTTCCAACTTTACAAGAGAAGGCCCCATCAACCTACTCAATGCGTGCAAAGTCCTACAACTCACACACAATTATCTCCAAGGTCATGTTGTGCCATACATCTATCTTTTGGTGAAGAATTAGTCAATTGGATAGGGCAGTTATTTTTCAAACATGTGAATTGTAAATTTTTCACTTGGCATGAAGACCCACACTTGGTACGAGGATCCGATCAACTGCTATCTTTCACTAGTTTCCAACAGCTCCCTAGCTACCTTGTCTCTTGCTCCTCTATAATGGTTGGTGGTGATAATTAGCATTTAAAATAATCATTTTTGTCAATTTTTAACAATTAAAACTTTAATATTTTTTGCTAGCGATTTATAATATTGTTAGATTGACCATTAATGCTTGTAAAAGGGGGATTTTTATAACTTGCAAACTAGGAGTCTATTTTTCAATTGTAAATAGTTGATACGAAGCAAGTTTCACCATCTATGCTTTAGTGTCGGAATGATTTCAAAATTGTACTTTTTAAAGCTATTTTTAGACCTTTGAAATCACTATAATTTATGTAATTTTCGATGGGACATAACTTTCACCCCGTTTGTAAAAATTGACAAATTTTTTTTTGAAATTCATCAAAATTTTGTAAGCATTTCAGATTTGTAATCAAAATTAAGTTTTGGAAAGTCTATTTTTCCATATTTGTAAAAATCTCCAGGAGTTATAAGTGGACGATCTAGCTTCCAAACTTGACAAAAGCTTGTAATTCATGTTTTGTGTCTTTCTGTGGGAGTCTATATTTAGATATAATACAATTTTGGGGAGTTTTATAAGGCACATTCAAGTTCCTTGTTGTGTGTGCATCATGGATCCTAAAATCAATTTGTTAACACCACATAATTTCCACACATAGAAAGTCAAAGTACAACAAATTCTTCAACCTAAGGGGTTATGGTAAATGGTCGATAGACAAAAAATGTAGTTTAATAGAGATTTTGAACAATTTACTTATTAGAAAAATTTATATGAAGAAATTGGAATAATAGGTTTTCTTGTTTCCAATAACTTGTAATTTCATATTGCAAAATGTACAACTCCTAAGAAAATGTGGGACAAGTTTAAATATCTCTTTGGTATAGTTGATGAGCTCAAAATACTACAATTGGATGTTGAATTAAAAACATTGTCTCTTGATTCATTCCCAACTATTAAAGATTTTTTGGTCCAATTTAATTCTTTGCTTTCTCATCTTAAGGGTTGTGGTAAAATAAAAACAGACAAAGAATGTGTCTTCTTGTTTTTATCAAAGCTAAAAGTTATGTAACAACCCTAGTGTTCTACTCAGTTAAATTTTTCAATGTTTTCACCTCAAGTGAATAAACCATGATGCCAAAACATAGCAATAAAAAAATTATTTCCATAATGTAAATTACATGCACATTTGAAACAAGCACTATTCCAAACTTCCATTGCATTTCACTATAATTTCACAAATCTTTCCATGACATAGATTTCATTTTGAATAAACTCAAGTTTATCATTCAAGATTACAATCTTTCAAATAAATGGGTACATAATTCATACATAGCTCTTCTGAGCTTCTTCTGGAAATAGATATACAAACTAGTCCTAATTTCATCGTAATGGTGCATACACTCCAACTATTCCCAATGTTGGGGAAAACATATGCAAACCTCGACTACCAACTAATGAGGAGAAGTATCATTCAAGTGCTTTTTCGCCAACCACGGACTCAAATGTGATCCCCCGCACATTTGTCACATATGACAAGATGGCCCTACACTTTGATGAAGATATTGGTTGGTAAACCTCATAACAATTTTCTATCTAAGCTTAGTGTTGTGCCCTACAAACCAAAACCTAATCATATGATCATTTCCCCTACGAGTATGAAAATCCTAAACTAGAGTGCATAAAAGGAACACAGTGAATTGACAATGTAACCAGTGGCAACTTACACTACTTTGGAAAAAGTATTCTCACCTAGTACTTTGAGTGATAGTCTTTCTATTCGCATACACTTCTATAGCTCGGTTTGGATTATGACTATTCATATTCTATGTTTAGGTAATTTTCTTCCATAGGTAATCCCTAACCTCATAAATAATCTATTCCCCTTTTCCCAAAACATAATGGTATCTCTACCAATAAATCACAAGCATAAGTTACCCCCATCAATGGATATTCCAATCCCAGGTATATCATATGAGCTTTTCTAGTCTACAAGATAATCTTGCATAAACAAGCTACTCTCTTCAATAGATAACTTAGTTCCAAGTATAACTTTATAATCTAGAGTATAGCTACATAATATCCATCTTATCATAGAGTAAATATTCATAAATAACTAACTCCATTCAGTGATACATCATGTTAATAAGTGATTCTTATCAAGATTATAATCTCTTTAGTAAATGACTCAATCAAAGAATAATCATTTCAATAATTTTTTCCATTTGAGAGTGTAATCTCCTTAGTGAAAAGGATTATTCAAAGAGTAGAGTCTTGTCAACTATATGATTCATACCAAGAGTATAGAACAATTAGACAAGCATTAACTCAACTCATTAGGTAATCCTACCTATGACTTCCATCAAATAGTAATTCATAAACCCGAGTGATTAACTTAATCACAAAGGTGAGTTTTAACCTTGATATATCCTAATCCTAGGCTAAAGACATCATCCAATGACTAGTCCATTCATATAGGTTAATCTAAACCTATATGTTCCAAACAAGACCAATTAAACAACCTAACCAACTAGATTATTCCCAACCTATAGGTTTCAATGGGTAGTCAAGTACATAACCCTACCCAGTAGGTAATTCTTACTTAAGGTTTCCTTCTTTAATCAAATAAACTTCTCGACTCAATAGGTTATTCTAAACTTAGGGTTTCATTCAAGTGTAAATTATGATCAAGTGATCATTCAAGTAAATATAATTAATGTGGTTTGCATAACGTCACATCATATTTTCATAACTTCACTTTTTTTACAATGCTAACCCTATAATTCCCAAGGTTACCTAACATGATAATTTATAGTGTCAAGTCACTTCATGACATTGGTACATTTCACAATATACATGTAGTATTACTACCTATGTATAGAAACAACAATGTTATCTAAATTCCTATATAGGGTATATAGGAGTATTAAGGCACTTCCTTAAGCTAATCATGTTTCATCATTCCTAGTATACTTATACTAATGATAAACAATCCCTCCTATTATGGAGTAAATACAAAATCTTTCATACAAAAGCACAAAACAGATCCTTTTGGACTTTTCATAAGCAAATACTATTATTTACTAATGCAAGTATTCTCAAGAAATTCCAATCAAACAATCAAGACTTTCATTCTTCATAATAAAAGACAAATAAAAGAAGATTAGATCCTCAGGCCTATAATATGATTGCTCCAGTTGACTAACTTGATTCTCAACCTTCCAATGACAGCTTCCTAGGCTTCACTTTACTACTCAAGCAATACTTCACAATATCCTCTTCCTCTAGGCACACAAAATAACTCTTTTCTCTCACAATGTAACTCTAAGCTCTCATAAATTTTAACTCTCAAAATGTTTGCAGCAAAATGAAACTACAAAATTGTGCGTCCCAAATGAGAGAGCTAGCCCATCTATTTATACAGAATATTGAAATATTGATGCCAAAAGAAAAGGTGTGTTTGTCAACACCACTCCACATGCAGAATGACTCACCTCTCACAACAAAAAGGTGGCAGAAATCTAAATGAAAAATTAGCTTGGTATTCTACAGATTGACCTCCTTTGCTTGACAACAACTCAAGACTATTTCAAATATGCATATGCCTAAAAGATGAGAATCGACTTGCAAACAAGATAGACTTCTACAAAAATAGTGTTTTCATATATTGGCACCATGTATCAGTCATCTTCCTATTCCTTTGGTGTAGTTTATCTCAATGAAATAGTCCACTTTAAACAGGAAACACATATCCCTTATTGACTTAGTCATAGTATGTTGTTTTGATAGAGAAAAGATGAGTCGACTCCTCTATAATAGCATTCAAACTTGTTCTTTGACCAAGCATGTTTTTTTGGAAGACAAGAATCACTAAGAAGGGGGGGTGAATCAGTGATTCAACTAAATCACAAGATTTTAAAATTTGCAAGGTTTTACTTGACTTTTAACCAAAATATCAAATGACAACTCAATGAACAGATTTCACTTAAGTTCAAAAAATATTATATGAGTCATGAAAGACATATTATTAACAAAGACTAAACTTAAGAAGAAACTTTACACATTCACATGTATCAGAGCTACACAAGAATCTTTAATGCAGGATATTTTAACTTATTGCAAAAATGAAAGAGAAATTTAACAATGTTTAATGCAACTGATGACATAAGATAAATAAGACCAATCACACATTAAAAGTCATCATATAACACAAAAAAATTTCCTAAGTGGAAAACCCTCTTGGGGAATAAAAACCACTCGAAAAATCTATCTCTTTATTCACTTAGAGCACCAACTATTTACAACTCAGGAGCACCAACTCCACAAAATTCAGGAGCACCAACTCCACAAAACTCAGAAGCACCAACTTCATAAGACACAGGAGCATCAACTCCTTAATTAATGCATAACAATTATATCATTCTATTAGAACCCTAGAACTGCAATTTGCAATCCTAAAATTTCAATAGAAGACTATAAAAAATTTAATATGCACATTGAAGAATGTTGTATGAGAATGACAACATCTTCCTTAAGCACAATAATCTGACTATCAATATAAATATTTTCAATGCAATACAACTTCTGTATAGTATGTTTGAAACATCATATTCCTCTTTCAGGTAACCCCAAAAAAAATACCTGAAAGCTATCTTTTAAAGAAATTTAAAATGATAATCTTTGAAAGCAGTTTGTGTAACTGTAAGCCAACTTGGGTTAGGGTTTAAATGAAAAAACCCTAAATAGTCCTCCTTCAAAAACAAACCCTTGCAAAAAAAAAAATACAAATATCACCACCAAGAAATTATGCAGTTACAGCTTAATCTTGTTATCCAGAAACCCTAACGGGTTTAAACATATTTACCAAATATTTTACTCACAAAAATTGTTACAGTCAACTACTATAACTGCCAAATGTTCAAAAATGATATTAGCATAAAACAAACAATTTCATGCCCTTAAAACATAATCCTTTCCTTATCCAATTATCTCAAGGTTGGTAAGAGTCAAGATGATTTTTTTGTATTACCTGTTTATAGTGGAAGAGAATCAAATAAATACTAGAAAAATCGATCGAAGAGATCCATAACTACCTAGTTGAGAACCTCCACAGTCGAGCTTTTCCACTTCACTTTACTACTTATCTTTGTCACTTCAATCAACACAACTTTAGCTTATCATTGCAAATTCTGGCCGCCACACTTTCCATGTGACATTCTGCCTCTCATGCACTAATGTGCACTTTGAAATAAAAATGAAACAACAAAAACCTTACGCCAAGCTTCGATGCAAGCTTATAACCCTAAGTATGCCTTGGGTTAACTCTTGTGACTCATGATTTAGCTTACTCGATAGCCTCAGGCTCTTTTAATTTCTCTTTTCTTTTCAAAACTGTTATGACACTTTAAGTGCCTGACACCCCCGACACGCCAAGCGATGTAAATTAGACATACTTCTAATGTGGATGCTTGGGCCTTTAACATTAAAGGCTTTAAAAACCTTGTAAAATTAAATGTGATGCAAATAATGTAATATTCAAAGTCTCAATATCATATGTGATGGAGATGACAAGGTCTATAGACCTTTTGAATTTTCATCACAATGAGAGAATAGAAAACCACCCTAATATCAAAGGAATGGAATGGAGAAAACAACCTTAACTTATCAATCTGAAATACTTCAAGTGTAGAGACCACAGTGATATCAATGATACCAATGCAACTAAACTGAGCCAAATGATATGTCCTTTGAAGCCTTTAGAATTAAATCATAGAGAATAATAATGCCAACAATGGGTTTTGATCCCATTAACATTGTTGACAAATATATGTCAAGTACATATGCATCAAAAATAAATGCAGTGTGCTCATAACACAAGAATATGCCAAGCATTAGTTACCCTGTATTGAATGTTGTCCTTGAGTATATCAAGTGAAACAAAGAATGTTGTGAACCTGTGAATGTTGAATTATGAATAACCATCCAATATGTTCAAATCCATTGATGTTTGGTATCACCATATTCACATTGTGACTTTAATGATCAAGTCAAAACATCATGAAGGGCTTAAAACAATACAATAGTGCAATAACTTAATATTGGCAATGCACTTAATATATCATTCAAAGACAACCTGAATATACCTATGGAAAACACTATGACATGTAGGCTTTGAGGAATCAAATGGCTGAAACACAAGTAATAAACACTGTCAGCCTCAACAAATGTATATATATCAAAGATCTAAATCAAAGACCTGTAACTGTAACATGTAACTACTCATCAACTACAAAACATCCATATGAGAAATCAATGTAAATTCCAAAGCACTGCATAATCAATGTTGACATCAAGGAAACAAACCACAAAACATTTTGACATCAAGGAAAAACCACAAAATAATGAAAGCCAACAAACTCCCCCTTTTTCCTTGATGGAAAAACACATATCCTCTCTCCACCTTTTTGCTTCAATGACAAAGACTAAAAGAAGAGAATGTGAGATGCTAATAAACATCTAAGATTCCAATAAACAACTAAGAAGCCAACCAACTATCCAACCAAAATCAGTTGCAAGTAGAACAATAGAGTAGCAACTCAAAATATATCAAAGCTGGGAATGAAAATATATAGAAACAGCTACCCCTACAAAGAAGCTCCATACAAAGATATACCAAAATTGGTATCATTACTCCTCTCTGAGTACCACATTTATTGTTTCAGTTAACATTGAACCGTAGTTCAACATTCCTTTTCTCAAACTGCACTGTTAGTACACATAGTCACAAATCAAGAGAATGAGAAGGGAAAGAATACTGTCAAGTAATCCAAATGGGTCATTGAAGTCACTTTCAAACCATTTCAATCATACTAGCAATTACCACTCCATTTGCAAACCTTATTGCACATGTGCAAATTCTTTAATCATCGAAAATACTCTATCGATGTTTTTTGAGTTTATTGCAGGAGAAATTTGTCATCCATGAGCAATATTTGCATCCACATATCACTACAACATTTGATAAGCTCCTAGAAGAATGTTGAAAGAAGTTGCAGAGTCTGCCATCTATAACCCTTGAAACAATTTTGACAAATCTTCATTTTTAAGATTCTAATTGGATGACATTCCTCTTACTTAAAAATAACCTTGCTAGCTGACCAAAAATATCTGTATACTTTACTTTGTGTTGTAGCAATCAATATCCAAGCACAAGAATACTTGAAAATCACTTTATCTTAACAAAGTAGTGATAGATCAACACTAAGATTGTATCATCTCAAAGTTTATCCAATAACTAATTTGTTACTATCTCATCATCAAATTGAGTAAAGTGGAGATATTGATCAATATGGATGAATGCACCAGATTAAGTAGCATTCCTAACAAGTGGATATTGGAAGCTAACTCACAAACTGCTATCAAGTATAGTACCTCATCAAACAACTGTTATTTTGACATCAGATGGAATTACTAACTTATACACCTTCAAGAACTATTGTTGAGTGTTATCACTATACAACTTAGCAAAGATCACTAAGTAATTGTTTCTTGGAAACACTTTGCAAAAAGAATTTCATAGAGCACTATCAACTAACAAACTAAAAGATTTTTCCATTGTCAAATATAATTGCAAACTCACCAAACAATTGGATTGAGCACAAACACTGAATATATAGTCCAACAAAGAATTACAGACATATAGCCATTAGATGACACAATATGAGATACTCAACCATTGAGTTCAAGCAATGTCATCTTCATCAAAAATAGCACCATTTTTATACTAGAATAAGAAGCATGACTAAATAGTGTATAAGCAAATGTATAAACTCACTGTCGCCTGAAGTTGTAACCTAGAACAGCATTGTCACCTTTTTCTCATTATGTTGTCAAATCACAATCCAAAATAAAACTGTATTATTCAAACAAAAATGCCAAAAACCAAAACTGTCTTTTGAGTCTTCCCAAAAACCTCAACGATCGAATCATCACTTCATTAATTAGAACTACATCAATAGAATCCAATGCAACAACTAATCACAAGGATGTATATAAAAAACTTGAAATGCACCCTGAAACTACAATATAGAGAATTTAGTGATGAGAAGTATGAGGAAGACCATTCACTATCTCCCTTAGCTGGGCACCCATTTTCACACACCTTATTTCTTGCAGATGGTAAACATTCCCTTGAGTTCTTGAACCTACACCAAAAATTTCACCTGTTTTCTTTCTGATCTCACACCCTAGATCATTAAAAAGAACATAAAAACCTTGATCACAGATTTGAGTTACACTCAGAATATTATGCTTGAGTTCTTCTGCATAGTACATATCCTCCAAACACAGGTTATCATTCAAAGAAATTGTTCCTTTTCCAATGATTTGAATACAATCATCATTTCCAAACAAAACTAAACCATCATCACAATATTCAAAATTGATAAAGCTATTTTTGTCACATGTCATATGGTGTGAACACCCACTATCCATAATCCATTCATTATTCACCTTAGAATGTAAAATTGCTTGACTAACTGTACCTTTTGTCTTTTCATTAATTCTCTTTGGTTTCCAAATCAACCTTGTTTGAACTTAGTATCAATAAGAGTTTTGGACTTGTAATTCTTTGCTACCTTGTTATGCTGGAACTTGTGAGAATAAGAACATTGACCTTCCATAAATCCAAGACTTGTTTTATCATTATAATGTCTTTGTTTACCTAAAATTTCTACCATATTTTTACTACTGTCACACATATCAAGCTCTTTCCTTAGGTCAGCAACCTTTTCCTCTAAAGTGCAGCATTCCTTTTCTTTAATTTTTAACTGCACTTTTGTAATTTCTAGTATTTCAATTTGAAGTTTTAGGTCAGCAATTTGTTTCTCAAATTATTCTTCTTTACCATAGCTTCCTCTTTGAGTTTCTGAATGTCTCTTAAAGCACTGTTTAATTCACTCTCAAGATTATCATCTTCACTTCTTGATGTGCCACAATCTGTATCAAATTTTGAGGATGTTCCTTCCTACAACTCATCATTTTGATGCATTTCAATCAGTTTCTTCCAAACCTCCTTGGCATCCTTACAATAAATAACCTTAGGAATAATTTCATTTGGCAGGATATTAAAGATAGCATCCATAGCCCTAGCATTGTATTCAAGAGCCTTATTTTCTTCTAGTGTAGGAGTAGACGTTGTAGATATTGAACAACCTTTTTCAACTGCTTCCCACACATTAAATCCTAAAGAAGATAAATAAGTCTCCATCCTACATTTCCAAAAAACAAATTTTGTGCCTTCAAACTGAGGTATTCTAACTACAGTATATTCATCTATTTTTGATTCATTGTTCATAAATTTATCAATCTCCTTAGTATGACCTTGACTTGGATTAGTAAGAGTCATAAACAGTGTTTCATTTCCTTCCTCAATAAATGTATCTTCTAGATCACCACCTAAATCAATCTTGCTATTTATATCCTCTTTTGTTTGACTTTAGACATAAATAGAATCTCTTCTTCTTCATCTGAAGAGTCTTCTAGTTTAGTGGTTGTTTCATCTTTACTGAACAAACTCTTTTTCTTTTTGGAATTGGATTTATAGACTTTCTACGTAAACTATTTGTCAAATTTTTCAACATCACTATCTTGATCACCATATGGGCATTTAGCTGCAAAATGTCCAATTTTGCCACAGTTGAAACATTTAAAGGGAAGTTTTCCTTTGTATTTTCTTGATCCCTTTTTAAGTTTTCTGACAAAGTGAGACTCTTTTTCATTTGATTCTTCTGACTCACTTTTAACTACATTTTCTTTTCTTTCAACTTTAAAAGCAATTTCTTTTCCTACTTGATTGCCTTTACTTGTTCTCATTTCAAAGGCAATAAAAGTTCCTTGTAGATCATTTAAGGTAAGCTTATCAAAATGTTTCTTTTCTTCAAGAGTTTTAACCTTAGTTTCATATTTAGGATGTAAGGTTCTAATGACCTTTTGAACCACATCAAATGCTTCTATTTCTTCTCCTAAACCTCTCATTGCATTAACAACTTCACTTATTCTCAAAAAGTATTCTGCCACTTTTTCATCATCATTCATTTTCATTTCCTCAAACTGAGTTTTGAAAGTAAGAATATTTGACTATTTGACTTTATCAATACCTTGATAAATGTTTTCAAGTTTTTCCCAAATCTCTTTAGCAGATTTGCAATGTGTGACTTTAACAAATACATCTTTAGCTAAGACACGCAAAAGAGCATGTTTGTCTCTAGCATTAGTTTCATACTTCTTCTTTTCAGCAGAATCTATGGGTATTGTGGGTGGAACAGTATACCCATCTAGAACTATGCTCCATACATCAAGATCAATTGAAACTAGATATGTTTCCATTCTGAATTTCCAGAACACATAATTTGTACCATCAAACAGTGGAGCTCTAGTCACAGAAGTACCTTCTTGAGCTTGTGACATGTTTGACAAAATTTCAAAACCAGAATCAATCCTAGGTGGATTAGACCTATGAAAGGACCCTATGCTCTGATACCAATCATTGGAAGACGAGAATCACTGAGAGGGGGGGTGAATCAGTGATTCAACTCAATCAAAATATTTTAAAATTTGCAAGGTTTTACTTGACTTTTAACCAAAATATCAAATGACAACTCAATGAGACGATTTCACTTAAGTTGAAATAGTATTATATGAGTCATGAAAGACATATTATTAACAGAGACTGAACTTAAGAAGAAACTTTACACATTCGCATGTATCAAAGCTACACAAGAATCTTTAATGTAGGATATTTTGACTTATTATAGAAATGAAAGAGAAATTTAACAATGTTTAATGCAATTGATGACATAAGATAAATAAGACCAATCACACATTAAAATTCATCACATAACACAAAATTTTGTCCTGAGTGGAAAACGCTCTTGGGGAATAAAACCACTCAAAAAATCTATCTCTTTATTCACATAGAGTGCCAACTCTTTACAACTCGGGAGCACCAACTCCACAAAATTCAAGAGCACCAACTCCAAAAAACTCAGAAGCACCAACTTCATAAGACACAGGAGCATCAACTCCTTAATTAATGCATAACAATTATAGCATTCTATCAGAACCCTAGAAGTGCAATTTGCAATCCTAGAATTTGAATAGAAGACTATAAAAAATTTAATAAGCACATTGAAGAATGTTATATGAGAATGATGACATCTTCCTCAAGCACAATAATCTGAGTATCAATATAAATATTTTTAATGCAATACAACTTCTGTATAGTATTTTTAAAACATCATATTCCTCTTTCAGGTAACCCCCAAAAAAAATGCCTAAAAGCCATCTTTTAAATATATTAAAATGATAATCTCTGAAAGCAGTTTGTGTAACTGTAAGACAACATGGGTTAGGGTTTAAATGAAAAAACCCTAAATAGTCCTCCTTCAAAAACAAAACCTTGCAACAAAACAATTACAAATATCACCACCAAGAAATTATGCAGTTATAGCTAAATCTTGTTATCTAGAAACACTAACGGGTTTAAACATATTTACCAAAGATTTTACTCACAAAAAATTTTGCAGTCAACTGCTATAACTGCCAAATATTCAAAAATGATATTAGCATAAAACAACCAATTTCATGCCCTTAAAACATAATCCTTTCCTTAGCTAATTATCTCACGGCCAGTAAGAGTCAAGATGATTTTTTTGTATTACTTGTTTACGGTGGAAGAGAATCAAACAAATACCAGAAAAATTGGTTAAAGAGATCCATAACTACCTAGCTAAGAACCTCCACAGTCGAGCTTTTCCACTTCACTTTACTACCGAGCTTTGTCAATTCAAGTCGACACCATTTCAGTTTATCATTGCAAATCTTGGCCACCACACATTTTATGTGACATTCTGCCTCCTATGCCCTAATGTGGGCTTTGAAATAAAAATGAAACAAAAAAAACCTTACACCAAGCTTCGATGCAAGCTTATAACCCTAAGTATTCCTTAGGTTAACTCTTGTGACTTATGATTTAGCTTTCCCAATAGCCTCGGGCTCTTTTAATTTCTCTTTGCTTTTAAAACTGCTATGACACTTTAAGTGCTTGACACCCCTGACACGCCAAGCGATGTAAATTAGACATACTTCTAATGTGGATGCTTGGGCCTTTAATATTAAAGGCTTTAAAAACCTTGTAAAATTAAATGTGATGCAAATAATATAATATTCAAAGTCTCAATATCATATGTGATGGAGATGACAAGGTCTATAGACCTTTTGAATTTTTTTTAGCATGAATTTTCATCACAATGAGAGAATAGAAAACCACCCTAATATCAAAGGAATGGAATGGAGAAAATAACCTTAACTGATCAATATGAAATACTTCAAGTGTAGAGATCATAGTGATGTCAATGATGTTGGTGTAATTAATTAATTAATTATTACACTAGCATAAGTTAACTTAGGTCTTGCATTTAATTAATTAAGTCCTAGGTTGCATTATTAGATAAATCATTTAATAAATGGGATAATATTCCCTTTCCTGGTTTATGGGATAAGATTCCTTCTAGAACTTATCTCATCATTTAATGATCATCACTATTAGGGTTCACATGTTGTCACATGTTGTTAGATTTTAACACTTGGCAACATCTCATGCATATTAGGGTTTGCCTCTTGCCTATTTAATCAGGCATCTTGTTCATTTGTATCATATCATATCAATCATCATATCAATAGAATCTTCAATCAGCATTCCATTGTTGCAACACTTCTTTTGTAGTTGATTATCTTTCATGGCTAAAGTCCTTTATTGAAGCTTTAGGGGCTGTGCAATCCATCATCTCAACATGGTATCAGAGCTAGTCCATTGAAACATCAACCCTAGATCCAGGAAGTTGGAGTGCAAGATTCAAGCAGGCTTAGGGTTTTATGTTGCAGGCTAATTGGTTCTACCTGAGAGCCAAGCTATTTTCTGGTGCAGATCGGGCCCTCTCCGACCTCTCCATTGCATCCAAAAGGCCTCAAAACCCACAGATTGCCTATTCATTTGTCAAAATCGGAGTAGATTCATCCAGGAGCCTTGAGGTATAATCTAGGGTTTGCATTTTTTGTACAAATCCGTACATGTTTGCAGAAAAAAATCATCCCTGTAAGTCCTCCATCAAGGCAAAAAAAAATTAGAAAAATCAAAAAAAAAAATTGGCTATTATTGGGCAAATTTTTCTATAGTTATCGCAAAAA
>VDFB02353493.1:283498638-283584926 GCA_007258455.2 Sequoia sempervirens | reverse complement strand
ACCTTTGAATCATATGATCTGATGAGGTAGAAGTTTGAGACTTACTTGAATGTAATTCCATTTTCCATTTTCTTGTTGTAATCAAACCACCTTTTAATTCAATTGCTAGGGTATGTGATGCATCCAAATTAGCTACCCATGCTCTTCTTAGATGAAAGATAATATTTGGTGGTTGTGCATTAAAGAAGAAGCATTTATGATTCTCTTGTGTGAGTCTTTTTGCATTATCAATCTTATTCACCAATTTATTGAACTTAGCAACAAATTCCCTCATAGGGTCATGAACCTCTTTTTTAAGCTGAGTAAATTGTGCAAGTAACAAGTGTTCATCTTCCACACTTTTAAATCTCTTCTCAAACTGAGTTCTCATTGCTTCCCATGAATTAATAGAAACACTAGGAAGGTGGTAAAACCACTCTGCAATAGTGTTAGTGAGTGACTCCACAAATAACCTAACTGCTACATCTTCATGTTGTACTCCAAGCACCACACACACAACAAAGTTTAAGCATTAATGTGTTCATCATTGGAAACTTTACCAATTTGTTGGGAAATTATGTCTCAACCTTGCAATTATATAAAGGTTATTGTTGATAGGATATATATATGAATGTATAAATATATTTCCTAGTTACATTGATAGGTGTAATATACAATGGCATAAGGGGGGAGAGTGGGATGTGTGTAAACAATTTTTTGTTCTTTTTTATGAAACTTCTAAAATGACCAACATAGATTAGATAAATGATACATTGTAAATCTAGACCATTAATCATTAGGTTTTAGATCTAATGGTGGATATTTTGTTGGCCTGTCTTTCCCTAGAATGTAATCCTATTTTATGAGGGTACTGCATTACGGTTGTGGTAGAGAGAGATGGTGATGTATTATGAGAGTTTGTTAGCAGTCGTATTGTGTCTTGATCTCTGAGTGGTGATACTCCTATGAGAAGCTTTCTTTGCAAGTATATTGTAATCTTTGTGATTTACTGAATAATATATTGGGCGGCTTTTAGAGTGTGAGGTTTTTCTCCCGAAAGGGTTTTCCCCATGTAAATCATTGTGTTGTGGTATGCATGATATTTATGTTTATTTCTATTTAAGTTTCTATAACTATTAAAATATCTATAAAGTTTTACATTATTATCCTCTCAAGATTAGTGTAGGAAGTTGTTCCACTACCTTAGCTTTCTTACAAGTGGTATTAGAGCTTGATCACCTTTGGTTTTAGTTGTGGGTTGTTGGGTTTTTTGGACTAATCTAGGTTTGAGTGGGAGCTTGTGCAAAAGATTGTGATCTTGTTGCAAGAATTTTCAGATGGCAAGTTCATTAGGGAGAATAGAGGTGGATAAGTTTTTTGGAAATAATTTTGAAATGTGGAAGCTGAAGATGGAGGATCTATTGATAGATCAAGATCTGTGGGATGTTGTTGATGAGAATATTTGGCCTGCAAATCCTACTCAGGCTTCTCAATATGATGTTATGGACTGTAAATCCAAGGGTCTAATTAGATTGTGCTTGGAAGACTATTTTAATTAATGTCAATGAGGAGACCTCTGCGTGCAAAAACTATGGAAAAAGCTTGGTGAGATGTATCAGGCCAAATCTTTAGTGAACAAGATTTTCTTGAGGAAGAAGTTGTATTCATTGAGAATGGAAGAGGGTGGATGAATCACAGACCACCTAGAAGCATTCAATATGTTGGTGGCTCAATTGGAATATGTTGGTGTCAAAATGGATGAGGAGGAGAAATGTCAAATCTTGCTTTGTTCTTTGCTTGATTCATGGGATTCTCTTGTTAAGGCTATTGAGAGTACTTCTGTTATTTTGAAGACTGAAGATGTGGTGGGTTCTTTGCTTTCTGAAGAGATGAGGAGGAAGGTATACATCACTACCAAGGAGGCCCTAAATGTTCGTGGAAGACCTAAGAAAAAAGGCAAGAAGAATTAGAAGTGTGACAAATCCAAGTCCAAGGGGAGATTTAAATCTCCTGGAAAGTCCAAAGTTATTTGTTGGAACTACGGTAAGCTTGGACATAGTCATAAGGAATGCAAAGGATCGAAGAAGAAGAAAAAAAAAGAAATTTGATTCTGATTCTAAGTCCGACAAGGAAGATGGTGACACATTGATTGCAACTTTGGCAACTCGTGCAGGTAATGATGCATGGTTAATTGACTCAGGTGCATATTTCCATATGACCTTTAATAGAGATCGGTTTTCTGGATATGAAGAATTTGATGGAGGTATGGTCTACTTGGGTGATGATTCTCATTTTGACATTGTTGGCCATGGTAAAGTTAAAATCGGGTTTCCTGATGGTAAAATAAAAAGGATTAATGGTGTGTTGCATATCCCTCGATTAGCATGAAATTTTTTATTTGTAAGCAAACTAATAGATGCGGGTGTGCAAGTAGTATTTTCTAATGCAGGGTGCAAGATGGTTAGAGGTGCTATGGTGATTGCTAGAGGTGTTAGATATGGCACATTGTATAAGCTTGATGCATGCACTATTGAGTGCAATAGTACTTCTATGAAAAAGCAATTTGTGGAAGAAGTGAAGGTTTCACCTTTAGTAGATGGTCATGGCTTTTGGGTACCCAAGGGTGCTCTTTCTTCTGAAACAAAGTTACCTATAGAGAAAACTATGTTATGGCACCAAGAACTTGGCCACATTGGAGAAAAGGGTCTAAGGACCTTGAAAAATAAAAACCTTGTTGAAGGCGTGTCTGATTGTAATCTTGACTTCGATTTTTGTGAGCATTACATTTATGGAAAAAAAAACTACATTTAGTTAAAGTCAAGTTCTCATAAATCTTGTGGTGTATTGGATCTTATTCATTCTGATGTGTTTGGTCCTGTAGATGTTCCTTCGATTGGTAAATCCACATATTATGTTTCATTTATTGATGAGTATAGTAGAAGGACATGGGTATATTTTCTAAAGAATAAATATGAAGTTCTTCAGACGATTTAAAGAATTCAAAGCAATGATTGAGTTATAGACTGGAAAGAAAATAGAATGTTTGAGGACTGATAATGGCGGTGAATTTTGCTCTAATGATTTTGATAGATTTTGTAAAGATTGTGGTATTCATAGAAAGAAGACAACTCTGTATTCTCCACAATAGAATGAAGTTGTAGAAAGAATGAACATGACACTGATGGAGAAGGCTAGGAGTATGTTGAGTGGTCCTGGCCTAGAACAAAGGTTTTGGACTGAAGCTATTGCCAATGCCTGTTACTTGATTAACAAGTCTCCTACATCAGCTCTTGTTGATAAGATGCCTATAGAGGATGGTCGATTTGCATGCCTTCACTAAGACATATTAGAGTTTTTGGTTGCAAGGCATATGCACATGTGCCAAAGGAGAAGGGAACAAAGTTGGAGAATAAGGCTGTGAAATGTATCTTCATCGGATATAATTATGGTGTGAAAGGATACAAGCTTTGGAATCCTGTTACATAGATATTTTTCTTCAAGTGGAGTGTGTCTTTTGTTATTTTTTCCTTTTACTAATTCACGTTCTTTTTATTTTCCTTTCCCTTTCCTTCCCCCTCCCTCTTGATCTCACCTCCTACTAGTTATTCCCTTTGTATTTGCCAACTCTATGGCCCAATGGATAACACAATGGTCTTTGTATACGATTCTAGATTGCTACTACATTCACAAGATCAATATCCCTAATAAGAGCCAATTGTTATCCCTCACCTACTATTATTTAAAATTTTAATTTTTTTGGCCCCTTTAGTATAAAATAATATAATCAAATTTATAGTTCCTCTCATTAGCTAAGTACTTATTATCAAAGTCAATTTTATTTCCCCTTCTTTATCACTCAGATTTTTTGCATGTGTTCCCCCTACTGGTCACATCAACTAAAAATCTTGCTCCAAGAACTAAGTTGGATGCAATCAATTTCATTTTCAGAGATTTCTTGGTCCCTTGGAACCTCTTTGGCTCTAAAAGCACTCATGGGAGCAACAATTCTTTTTGAAAGTAACTTCTCCAATCTTCATTCTAGAGATTTAGTTATTCCATGGTTTCAAGGAATCTCTTCAATGCCAAAATGGTGTTGAGAACCCTTATAGTTCTTAGAAAAATCAATACAAAAAATCATCAATACATTTCAATTGATCAACTCGTTTCAAGAACTACTCAGGTCACTGAAGGACATTTTATGTGGGAAGTAATTCTTAGAAACACAAAAATTGCTAAAAAATATGATCTGAGTAGTTCTTTGCACCACCATTTTGGTTGAAGATCCATCATCAAGAATTGTTATAGTTAATGTTCACCCCAAAGAATCATGTTGATTTTGGAAATGTTTGGCTTTAAGCATAGTTCTTAGAACACCATATTCACCAAAATTATTTTTAATTGGTTAAAAATCTAAAAAGGTGTGCAACTTGGAACATCATAATAGACAAGCAAATCATCAGCTACCTAAAGTACTACTAATTAATGAGTTGCATGAGAACCCAATGCTATAAATATGTTTTGATAAGTTATTTTTTTTACTTCTTAGTCATTGTTAATAGAGATTTTTGCTACCTGAGCATATCTTGAACAAGTATTATTAGTGAAATTTTCCCTACACTCCTCAACAAGTTCAAACAAGTTCAACTACAAGGTAATCATTTTAATTATTTAATACCTTTATACTTGTCAAAGCATAATCTTTAGGATTACTTTGATTGTTGTTATCATTACATTCTATAATTCATCTATACTTGTGATATTCTCCAAAGATCAATCAATATTATTCAAGGTTGAGTTTATATATAGGAAATTTTACAAACCCAATTTATTTTTCTTCTACAAAACATATCAATTATAGAATCCATAGAAATGAAATATAAATTGTAGGGTTATGAGCAAATATCC
This sequence comes from Sequoia sempervirens, assembly GCA_007258455.2. Classification (NCBI taxonomy): domain Eukaryota; kingdom Viridiplantae; phylum Streptophyta; class Pinopsida; order Cupressales; family Cupressaceae; genus Sequoia; species Sequoia sempervirens. Next base: position 283,580,042 of record VDFB02353493.1, on the reverse strand, counting down.
ATATTGGAAACATACCTAAGGTAGGGGACTTTACATTAGGGCACATTAATCTAAACAAATTTTAGAGAAAATTGCATACTAATACAAGAAGCATAATTGTCCAAAGAATTATTGAGAGAGACCTAGCTCATGCCATCAAATTCCTTACATTTGTATAATGCATCAACCTAGTTCTAGGATGCAAGAATTATTTATGAATTAAATAAAAGGAAAGTACAATTTGTTGATGGTAAAGTGGTGGTAAGACTTGACTAGAATTCCATGAATACCTCCTTTTGGCTAACTCAAAGAGAGGAATACATCAATGTGACTAAATCAATAGCTAAGAAAATTACTAGCCAAACAAAGAGTGGCGCAATTGAGATGGGGGTTCCTTACCAAGCAACCCAATCATGCAGCCACAACTATTAATTACCAACAATGTTCAAATAACATAAACAATTTCAAATTTTATTATTATTGGTAATATTTAGGTGTACAAAAAAAATTCTTCTAGTTGTACAAGCCTTCAACCTTCTTCTTTTTGTGATGATATTCTTCCCACAATTCTTCAACAACCCCAACTCCTCCTTTTTCCACATCTTTATACTTCTTTAGGTGGCAATTTAAGCATCATACTAGACAATGTCCTTTGATCTTCTTATGGTTTACATGTCATCATTGTTCCCTCTTGTTGAGAGTTCCCACTCTAATGGGAACCATGAACCAACCCCCTACTTGGAGGTTCCCACCTTAGAAACATTTGCATTTATTGACTAACTTTCTTTGTCTTTTAATCGAGCATCTCAACTCCATTAGGAACCCAACATTAAGTCCTTTATCAAAGGTTCCTACCTCTTTAGGATCTCTTAGAATTCTATTTATCTTATTTCTTTGTTAGGGATTTCAACCTCCTCTGAAACTAAACATTGTTGGAGGTTCCTACTTCTGTAGGAACTTATCAATGTTTGTTCATTGTAGCTTTTGGTTGGGGGTTTCAACCTCATCAAGAATCACACACGAAAGTTCCTACCTTTGTAAGAATTCTTAGACTCAAGATCACTCTTGTAGAACACTAAGTCTTGGAATTTGTCAGTGATGCTATTAGGAACTAGAATAGTCGGGAGTTCTAATGGTTCCTATAACTCCTATGTGCTATGACATGTGAAGCTTTGCAGAAGAGATAAGTCTAAAAGACTTGTTGGTGATCTCACTAAGAACTATAACTGTTAGTGATGCCACTAGGAATTGGAATTGTTCCATCTTGTTGAAAGTTCCCACTCCCTCAAGAACTATTTGAGTCTTCAAAATGTTAAGTATTCTTGCTTCATTCAAAGTTGTTGGGCCTCTGAGTGGGAACTGGAACTTGTCAGTCATTCTTGGGGTTCCTAGAACAACCTATTTCATTGATTTGCTTGTCAAGACTTTTGTTAGGAACCAAAACTTGTTGGCGGTTCCCATGATTCCTGGAACACCTCATAGCTCCAATTTGTTTCAAGGCAAGGCTAAAGCTCTAACTACTCATAACTTTTCCAATTTTGGTCCCATTTCCTGTTAGAAAACCAAGATCTGATTGCAAACCAGAATAGATCTTCCACAGAAGAGGAAAATGAAAAAGCAAAAGTTTGCATGAAATGTGCAAATTTATATATTCGAAGTACCATAATACAAGAGAAGAGACTTGCTTATAAAAGAAAGCATGCAAAACCTTAATCTTAGCTTGAGCAAAAAACTAGCTCAATAAGATAAGGACGACAACTAGTTAACCTAGGAAATAAATAATTACCTAAGTAAACTTATGCAAAGTGTAATTAATAATTAATTACACCAACACCCCCCATAAGTGCAACTTAGGGAGAAGCAGATTATTATGAAAATATGAGTCCCGGCAACAAGGCCTGGTTAGGTACTCATGTACAAATGCAAAGAGAGAGAAAACCCCCTAACAGTGAGATGAACTGTTGTGAATAATCACTGGAAGAACTCTGATGAAGCAACACTAGAACCCCAAATCCGTCAAGCAAGGAAAGATACTTATGTTTGCAAAATACCATATCGGAATCACAAATGCAACAATAGACCCGATGCCAAGGAACACTGGAAACTCACATACTGGATCAACTCTAGAATCTGTAAGCAATAGTAGATGAAAGTAGGAATGGACCCATAATGATGACAAATCTGGAACTTGTGTCTCACGAATCCAATGCTAAACTGAAACTAAAACTGCCCATAGGACGAGTACCATCAAGATCTTGGAACATTAACCATAAAAACATGGCCTTCAAATGAGAAAGATCTGAACCAATGCGGATCAAGAACTATAAAATCCCAATATGAAGTGTGAACCAAAGCAAACCAACAATGTGTCTAGCTAAGCAAGAAAGAAGCTTGAAGGAGACAATAGGAAACCAGAAAAACTCATGCGAGTTGTCACCAACATGAAAGATGGATGCAAGAAACCCCCTTAATGGAACTTTATATCAGTTTGTTTATTACAATACCCAATGATTGCATAATGAGATAATGCAAAACTACATAAACATGAAAGAAAATGCAAACCTAGCACATGGAACAAAAATGAATGCATGCATATAAAAAGTTACACATTTTCTATAAATGACCTTAGATCTGCATAGAGGCCGAAACCAGATTTCCAATGCCGTGAAAATCATGAAAAACAGACAAGCGAGTGAAAAGATATGCGTCTCGGAGTGAGAAAAGAAACATCTAACTTCCAAGGCCAAAAAAAGCATCAAAAAAGAAAAACCAGAAAATCTCACTAGTACCATTGTGTAGAGCTCGGAAACAGCTTTCCGACAATGTCTCGTTTGCAAAAAAATGACGCCGTATGTGAAAGTTATGCACGTTTCCGTAAAACTGCTCCAAAAATGTCCGATTTGGCCATGCACAGCTCTCTGGGGCTAAAAAAAAAAGACCCCTAGTCGCCTGGGCAAACCAAGGGCTGAAGTGCTGGGGCCGATGGCGGAGCCCTTGGTCGCCGAAATGACCAGGGCTAGGGGCTTGAACCGGTAGGGGGCTAGATCTCAGCCCCCAGATCTCCATATGACCTCGACTCACGCAGTGAAGGCCTGAAAGGGCTAAACTCTGATTGGCGGCGCATGGGTGTTGATCACCGGTGGTGGTGGCTAGTGAGGGGTGCGGCGGAGGCCGCTTGGTGGAGTGGCAGCGGCGGACTAATATACACTGGCCGCACCAAAAATTTTCACCATTTTATTATTTTTTTGAATTTTTTTCTGATTCCGGTGCCTCATAAACTGTGCGTAGGGGCCGTACGGCCTTTGGGTAAAAAATTTTTGCCTCTCCGGACGACTGTGTCCAAATCGGACAAACTTTATATGAAAATGGCGGTTTTTGGGCGCTGCGAATCCAACGGCGAGGTCCGTTTGGGCCCAAAGTGCTTTGAAAATCTGGCGACCCCCAAATCTATCAGAAAACTCACCGAGCTTGAAACCCTCGCAGATCTGGCAAACGGTGACGAAAATCAATGAAATAAAAGTCATTTCTGACTTTTTCCAGCGCTCTGAATCCAACGGAAAACCCCGATCTGATCCAAGACGCTGCCTAATGATGCTCAAGTAATGAAACCCTCGAGGGACTCCGAACGAGCTCTGCAATTTAATCCTCCAAAAAAAACTGAGAAAGGGCTACGAATCGAGGCTCTGATACCATGCTAGAAAACCAAGATCTGATTGCAAACCAGAATAGACCTTCCACAGAAGAGGAAAATGAAAAAGCAGAAGTTTGCATGAAATGTGCAAATTTATATATTCGAAGTACCATAATACAAGAGAAGAGACTTGCTTATAAAAGCAAGCATGCAAAACCCTAATCTTAGCTTGAGCAAAAAACTAGCTCAATAAGATAAGGATGACAACTAATTAACCTAGGAAATAAATAATTACCTAAGTAAACTTATGCAAAGTATAATTAATAATTAATTACACCAACATTTCCACCAAATTTGAACTAGAAATATCCATTTGGCTCCTCTACAAAGTGAAGTTCTTACTTGATCAAACTTCAACTTGAAAATGTCTCCAAAAAAAATCATCAAAAATCAATTGCACAAAAATGAAAATAGGAAAATACTTTTTGTTGATACAAGATTGTTCGTGAACCCAGATGCTCCTACATCAACACACCATGTAAGTGAAATGTTCTATAAATGTGTAACTCATGAACATTTTGACAAATATGAAACTGAAATTCCATACTCAACCAATTCTATGGCATTCAACCAAGAGGTTTCCTCTACAACTCTATTCTTCCAATGGACTAGGTACTTTACAAATTCTTTCCCCCTTGTTCTTTTAGCCAATCGAGAATCAACCACTCTATCAATTTCTTCAAGTTTCTTTTTAGGCGACTGATGTATCCAGCCTCGTGTATCTTGCAAATCTGAGTGTGTATCCCTTGTATGCTTGTCTCCCCTCCATAATACTTGTATAAATCAGTAACATTAAAAATGAGAGATATATCTATACCTGCTGGAAATTCAATTTCATAGGCATCGGATGGAAACTTCCTCCTTCCGTTTTAACTTATTAGATAGGAGATTAATCACTTGTTCTTATTCGTTCCCTTCTCAATAATAGGTTATGGGTATCTTCAACTTCACTATATTTTCAGACACAAGATTAATTAGCTGTTCTCAACTTCATGACAATTTTAACTGTCCAGACGTGAGATTAATCAGTTATCCTCAACTTCTTTACATTTTCAATGGTTTAAACATGAGTTAGTCAGTTATACGCACCTTCGTTACATTTTCGACAGTCAGATTATAGGTATCATCAACAAACAAACAAACATACATACATATATATATGGAAATTAATCAATTATCTTCAACTTCATTATGTGTTTGATGGTCTGGTTTGAGTTATGGACTGCCTCCTAAAAATGACACCTCTTCCTGAGTACCCATATTCCTTGAAAAACAGCAGAGACGTCTATAAAACCACCTATAAACATGTTGCAACTTTTCTCTTAACAAAAGCATTCTAAACAATCTCAGATAAAACCAGAGGACATAAAAACTTACTAAGCTATATCGTACTCCTAATTGTGTTCCTCCAACCAATATCCACCACCTGAACCTGCCACATAATTACAGCTAATAGTAGTAAAGGCACAATAAATTGAATTTCTTTCTTTTATCTATTATAGAGTTACAGATCGCGCACTTCGTTACATAGAATAAACAGAGAAGTCCATTTCCAAGGGGACTCCTTAATTTTTTGTATTTTGTTTACATTTATTAGTTATTATACAGTTGCAGATCATGCAGTTCTCTGTTTGAAATTTAATAAGGAAACCCAAGTCCACGTGGGAAAATTGTTGCCATGCATCAGTTAAAAGTTCCTTGAAATCGAAACTAAAGGGTTGTAGCTCAATTGGTCAAGCATAATTGGTGAGGATGATGCTATGTTCCTTGATTATGTCATCCAACAAGGTTCAAAACTTCTGGAAGTACAACACAAGTGATGAAGCTGAGATCATGCCCTGAGTGACTTTGGTGGATCCCTCAGTCCTTGGCTATTAACTGAAGAGGTATCAACATAGGCTTGTGTTCCTATATTGGATAGCAACACAAACTTGTGGATGATTTAAAATCCTCCATAAAAAAAAAAAAATCCTCGAAACTAAAATCAGTCTCAGCCAATAAATATAGAATAAACAATTGTATATTGGGGCATCCATTATTTTAAAGGGCCCATTGTGTTTAATATGTAAACTCGAATCCAACTAAGAGTATTAATTCACAGAAGTAAAAACTTATAAGGTGTTGCCAGAGGTTCAATTTCAGTAACAACGTACACAAAATATTCCTTCTATGCTAAAGAGAATTTCAAATGGCATACAATACAATTGATATTCAAATCCAGCATGAAACCAAAGAAAATGTACTGAACAAAAAGAGGAAGAAATGTCTTTACAAATCAGCCTTTCCATCTCACCAATGGTTGAAACCCCTTATATCATGTTTGCTTTTTCTAGATTTTCAATTTATAATTTCAACATTAGTGAGACTCCTCCAAGAAAAAATTCTGACCTCAGAAATTACAACTTTCACATCCACGGATGTCACGATCAATCCATGCCACACTCATTGTAAAATACTTGAAACCTCCAAGATACATTTCTTAATTTTCCAAGCCATCAGAGCATATAAAATGCCTCATCGATGCACTATCAATCAAATAAGCTTCTCCCATTATCTGGCTATGTCCTCATCGGACACAATCATTTAAGAAAACTAACTGTATTTATCCAAGAGATATCATTGGAATGCAAGTGAGATTAACTTCCCATAATTCCAAGAAACAAGAAATCTCTTGTAGAATGCTATATCATAATGAAGTGGATAGTTAAATGTACATGTGCTCATATATAAGATTTTCTCCCACCCCAAGTCAGTAAGAAACTCTTTGATTCAGTACTAAGGTCTCTGGATGAGCGACTATGATTCTCTGATTTCAGTGGTCCCAAACACAGTTTCCTACCAGTTTGCCCTGATTTCAATGGTTCTGAACAGAGTTTGATAGTGGTACTAGAACTTCTATATGAAATCATAGATGCTTTGTTGGAGCTATTTGGATTTAAACTACTTTCTATTGAAGGAGAAGAGAACAACCTCTGCTTTGGAGTGCTTTGTGATCTAACCTTTGCTTTGGTAGACTTTGTGGAGGCCATGTAGTTGGGAGTTCGAAAGGAGCTTATCAAGCTTTCATCATTTTTTGTAACAGAAGTACAGGCTAAACTGTAATGAGATCTGTTTCCAGTTATTTCTGATATCAAAATACTGTGATTGTTCTTTATATCATCCTCCATTGAAGATATATTACTCAACATGGAAGGTATTGAAGAGCTAACAACATTGACCACTTCTGAATTAGGTATTTCCAACTCTGTATGCAAAGTTTGCTCTCTGTTCTGTCCTATAGATTGCACTTTCATGAATGAATATGTCTTCTCATCATTGAACATGGAGGGATTTGAAGAGATCAAAACATTGCCAATTTCTGAATTTGTCTTTTTCCATCTTGAGGACATACTACTCAACACGGATGGTTTTGAAGAGGTAAAACCATTGCCCATTTCTGAAGTAAGATTTTTCAATGACGATGACATATTACTCAACATGGATGGATTTGAAGAGATGACAGCATTCACCTTTTCTGAATCGAAATATTTTGACCTTGATGACACATTACTCAACATGGATGTGTTTGAAAAGATATCACCATTGGCCACTTCTGAATCAAACATTTTCAACCTTGAGGACATATTATTTGACTTCGATGGCATTGAAGAGGAACCAACACTGTCCATCTCTGAATTTGGATTTTTCAACCCTGTATCTAGTTTCATGAGCGAGTATGCCTTCTCCACAGTGTGGTGGTTGTCCCAAGGCCTGGTTTCCATCCAGCGTTCTAACCAACTCCACCCCCAATGAGGCTTGTCTAGATCAATTTCCATCAACATAGTTTGGACTGCATTTGGAGGGTTTCTCCACATCTGCAAGACACGAAACAATAAGCACTGTTGTCTAGCAGATGGTTGAGATATACAATTGTAATAATAGGATGGTTCCACAGATTTCATATATTCTCAAACTAATCACAATAAATATCTCCATGTATATTAAATCAGTAGTTCCACCTCCCACAAGCATGTTGCAAATCACCAAGGTACTGCATGAAATAGGAAAAAAGCATGGGTTTTAGTCAATAGGTAACTCTATTGGAATATTCATCTATTTAGATCGTATATGCGTATTCATAGATTACATGATTCAAACTATTTAAATTATAGTTCTAGATACACTCGGGTAAATATTTTACTCAACCAACTCCCATCAGTGAAAATAATTCCTTTTATTTATAGATATGATTATACAAATCTGATCTATTTTATCTATCTATTTTCTCCACTGGATTAGTAGTTCACCGATCCTAAATCTGTCTATGAAGACCTTTGAATCTTTAATTATTCTAGGTGTCATCAAAATTGAAAGAACACTCCACAACCCTTACATATCAAATTGTTTATGAGTTGGAAGTTTGCGTGCTACACCCCAAATCCTTTAGTGTGCATAGGGTTAAGAGTAGTTGACTTGTGGCTACCTTAACTTTTAATTAAGTTATATGATCATTATTATAGTCTTATTTAGATAATTAAGTTGTTCTGGGTGTTATATTTCGGTATCTAAGCTAGTCTAGGTGGCATCCAAGGCATAAGTATAGTGCATAGAGGAGCTAGTGGTTAGTTTATTAGCACCATATTGCAAATTGTGTTCTTTGGAGGTTTGCCCGGCTTATTATTTTCAAGCATTTGCAGCATATTATTTTTTATATGCTTCTCTCGTACAAGTTATTCCATTACATACAAAAGATTGAGTCCGATTAATTGGATTAGTAATGACCCTCCTTGGATTTATCCATCTAAGCTGTGGCTAGAATTTCAAAGATCAGAGCTTGAATAATTCTTGTAAATAATCCTAGTTCTAGGTGCTCAGGTTGGCCTATCTTTGGAAATTTGTTTCATAGGCTTCTCTCTAAAATAGTTTGGTAATGAGATGAGAAAAACAAATCATTTTATATATGAACCTTACTCAATTTTGAGCAGTTTCGTGCATACCTGGTGACAAAATGCATACGCCAGTGTCCTTTCTCGCTTAATAGCAGCTTCTATTTTGTTCTGCAATCTAGCCTGAATTTCATCCTTGGAGAAAACGCTGTTATCCCATTCCTCTTGATGCAAATCTTCATTCTGGAGAAAATGCTATCTTTCAGTGTTTGGAAATAAATGGGAAGAATTGAAATTGGAAAGCAAGAAACTCATAAAGCAATACTTCTTTTTTAGATTTGATAGAACTATATTATTCAAGTATAGCAGTAACATTGTTACTTTTGAAGGATTAAGATAAGATCCTTTAGCCCTAAAAACACTTCGAATTATTAAGTAGTCTGTAGCCTTCCAGCTTTCTGGGATTTCTGCAAAGCTTAACTTTCAGTCCAGTAGCTATCCGTGACAGAAGTGGACAAGCAAAATGGTTCATAGATGAAAAAGATTAAGAAGGATTTTCATGGCTAAGACTCACTGATATCTTGAATCATTTCAATTAGTTATTTCACCACAAATAAAGTGATGTTGTGAGATACAGGAAATTCAGAAAGCCTTTTTCTGGGTAAGAAATAGGATCGCTTAGTATTGAGAACATATCTTTAACGATCGGTAGTAATTATGAGTTTATTTCAACTAGCAACAAAGAAGATCTCCTAAAGAATCTCACGAAAAACAAAATAACTTAGCCACATTGTATCATGACCTAAAAGAGAGCATCAAATGATCTCCAAAGATCCCAATTTCCAGCAAGAGGAGAATTATAAGGTTGATATAGCTAGGAGATCGAATAAAGATTGTATCACAGTAGATGCATTATGAGGCTGTGATTTGTTTCCATGACATAATAGATAATTATCCTTATTCGCCACAAATATTATTTGTCAAACTAGACTCTAATATAGTATTCGTCAGTTATAAACAGGCATGAGTTCAAACATATAAGATACAGAACAGAGTGTTAGGTTTTTCCAACTTTATGATTCCAATTCATGGCATGGCAATATGTTTCAAAGACCCATCAGATGACTTTGACTTCGTTATTATTCTTTTTTCTGGTCTTGAACAAAAACAATATTTAATCTGTAATACCCTTTCACACAAGATATAAAAATAAAACATTCCTCTAACTCGAAGCAATGATAGCATGAGAACTCAAACAAGTTCATAAAAAAACATGTCTATATGTCTCACATTGAATGCCTTGCTCTTGAGGTACTTTTGATGTTTTTGCTCGAGGTAGCGTTGACGTGCTTGATTTTGCTCAGCCATTCGAATCCTCCTAAAATGAGTTTGAGAGTTGATTTTAACAAATACTTGTCCGCGGCGCAAAGTGTTTATTGCTTGGTGTTTCACACTCTGCTCATTAACCAACCTATGCAACCTACTGAGAGCCCGCATAGAAAGGAACTTTCTCCTGGCCTGCAAACAATAAATAGACATGTTATTCAAGCAATTGATATATGCCTTTAAACAAGGGAAAAGCTCCCTTTACATATAAACTATTGTAATGGACAAACGGATTGTACCAGATGGCCACGAAACACACTCTGAATTTTGATGGCTGCAGTTTCTTGTTGGGGACTTGAGTAACCAGACCCTTTGAGGCATGAAATCATGGCACCTGCCACAGCAGCCTTTGCTGCAGCTTCCACTGCCGATGGCTGCTTATTTTGTTTATCTCCATCCTCAACCAATTGTTTCTTAAGCTCATTTCGCTCCTCTTCAGATTCCCCCAATGTTTCTTTAACGACAGGTTCCACTGCCGATGCATGCTTATTTTGTTCCTCTTCACCCACAACCACTTCTTTCTCATGACCCTTTTTCTTGCCTTCGGATTCCCTAAGTGGTGTCTCTACTCTAGTGTTTTCCTTTGAATGCGAAAAGACATGAGTATGGATTTCATGACCTCTGGACTTACCAAAACCACAACCCTGTATCTCCTCCCCCTCATTTTTCTGAGACAAGCAATGCGCTATGCTGAGGTTCAGGAACAAAAATCACAAAAAAACATAACACGACAAAAACCTTGGAGATTGAAAATGCAGAGCCTTACCTTTGCCCATTTTGGCTTAGCGCATAACACTCTCTTCAAGATGCTGAACCAAAATCTCTTCTTAAAAAATTGCAAACCATCACCTTTTCCTTTCATCACGTCTACAAGAAAACAAACAGCAATCCAATTCAGGGCTTGGACTTTCTATACCATGAAACTGAAAAACTAGAATAACTATTCTCTCCTTTATTAAATCTACAAGAAACAATAGTCAAATTCAGGGCATGAAAATGAGACGGGACTTTTCAAGCAACATCTGTAAAATTTTAGCTAAACCTGCATAGCACAGTACGAATCTAGCTGGAAAATAAGAACAAAACTTGCAGGTAAACATAGGAAAAATTTAGAGCAAGAATGAATAAAAACTTTCTGATTATTCACAATGAAATTGCATGAATTTGCAAAGATAAAGCCAACGCCTAGGAAAAACAGGGGCATTTATATCCACAGGAAGTTGCTAATTTGCGCTAACAACATCCTGAATGTTGATGCCCAAAAACTGGGGCCACAGTTCTCCTTTCAACAAATGTTCCAGAAACCTCAGATAATCCATGGCATGTCACGAGACTTTTCAATTACCATCATGAACTTCATATACTTTCAAACTAATAAGCAAAACCCGTGTCTTCTTTTTTATCAAATCTAAGAGAAATTGCAGTCCAATTAAGGGCATGCAATTGACATGGTACTTTTGAGATACCCATTTTGTGCTTTGTTGCCATGAAACTGAAGGAGACCAAATCACTTCCCAGTGTTCAACTAAAAAGCCAGAAAGACAATCTTAATAACAGTTTCTGTCTGGCTCAAAAACTCCATGCAGGTACCCAACGTAAACCTGACACTAAGCAATTCCATAAAACTCCATTACCCCGTAGTCGTACTTATAGAGTTTTACAACCACTTGGCCTGTTCTAAAAGCAAACGCAAGGAATATGAAAACTGGACACATAAAGAAATGACAAGAAACAGCCACTAGAAAGTCCCATCACCTTGGGTATGATGTACATATATGTACTAACAACATCTGATCAATCCATCGCTTCAAGGATGGATTTCATGCAACTCATGTATACAATCATGAAACATAGCTGTTTAGGAAGCTGACGAAATGGATAATCAGGCTACCGATCACTGACTAGCAGACCTTCCCAATATGAAAGAAATTATGAAAAAATGCATAGCAAGTACACAATCAGGAATCAATTAAGATTACATACAAATGCATTGCAAGCATATAACTATGAAAAGAAGTGGTCTATGAAGCTAACTTCATTTGCTAGTAAGCTATTCAAATTCAGAATCTCCATAAACAATGAACGATCCTTCTGAATGCTTCAATTTAACTTACTTAAATGCTTCAAATGTAAAAAGTGTGCTTCACAGACCACCAAGGGCACAACTTTTTAGTACTTTTGTCATGTAAGTAGATTGATGAACATATTTATACCTGTGGCGTGGGTGTATCTTAAAGAAGCCAAAGAGTACTTTGCAGCACACAAATGTCCAGCACCTCCATTTTTATCCCTGCAGTTCATTGTCTTCTGTATTCTGCGGCTGCCATGTCTTTGTCTAGTCAGAGAATGGTATAAAAAATGTGACCTTCCTCTCCTCATTTCACACACATCAATTTATTTCATGATGGCTCAAATCATATCATTCTACACCAACTTCCTTTTTAACTCTTGTGGGTCACACTGAAATTCTTTCATAGAGATTATCTCTAGACACTATTCTATTACAGTCATTTCCTTCTGTCAGTGGCCTCGTTGACATCATCATTACATGCATGAGTCAAACCTAAGCAAACTTCTGTATGTTAGTTTTCTTGTTATAGTTTCTACGTACCAGCCATATACTCGGTCTAAATCTCCCTCAAAATAGGCACAGCGTTACAATATATCAACTAAATCATGTGCTTTTCTATCTTTGATGATCTCTAGCATATAAAAGAGATAATAATTAAGTAGAAGATCAGCAATTAAATGATTTTTTGTAATTGTAAGTTAGAATAGGTGTAAAACTGTTAATCACATATAAATATTAAACTACAATGGATTCAATCTTGTAATTTTTTGAGCCAAATTTATTAATTCATATTTTATGGAGAGTGGATCATATGAACCCATTTCATAGAATGAATGGTTCAAACATCTATTTCAAAGACCGTTTATTTAGAAGATAAAATTTTGTAATTTTTTTTTACTTTCAATAATTTTATTTATTTATGTATTTATAACAAAATGTAATTTTTATTATTTCACATATATATTAATTTTTGTACTTATACCAATTAAATTACATGTTTTTCTGATTTTTGATGGTTTTAAGTATATATAAAAGAGATAAAAAGAGAATATTGTAATTAAGTACAAGATCAACAATTATCTAGAGAAAAATGAGTTTTGTAGTTGTAAAAACGTGAAAAACAAAAAAATGAATTTTGTAATTTTGAATACTTAAAAATTGTTAGTTTATGAGTCAAACTCATTAACTCATATTTTATGAGGAGTGGATCATATGAACCCATCACTCATGAGAATGAGTGGTTCAAACATTTATTTCAAAGATGGACTATTTAAAAAATATTTTTTTTTGAATTTTTTATTCATATTTAATTTTTATTTATTCACTTGTATAATTAAATGTTTATATAAATAAATAATAATAATTTAATTTAACAAAATGAAATTATATTTATTTATATAATTAAAATTTATTTCAAATAAAATAATCTTTTTAAAAAATTTATGTTAAAAACTATATATATATTAAATTAAAAACATATATATATATAATAAATTTATTTTACTTTATTTCTATTTTTAAATTTATTTGTATATAAATAAAAATATTATATATTAATATATATAAATTTTACTTGAAAATAAAATTATATTATTTAATATATATTAAAATGATTATAATTGACTTTAATTTTATTATTGATATAAAATTTGTTTGTCTTTAATGTTAAAGATAAAATTTATAATTTATATTCTATATTTTTTAAATAAATTAAATTATCTTATTTTATGATATTATGTTATTTGAAGATTTGTATGGTGGCAATGCATTTAAATTATTAGATTTAAAGAGTAAATTATTATTATGAGGATTGAGATTTATTGTTTTTTATATTTAAAATAAATGATATTAGTATTTAATATGTAACAATTAAAAAAGAATGAGTTGATGTATACTATTTTTTATTAATTAATAAATAATTTTGTAAAAGAGAATAATGAATGTTTTATATTTTTTATTATTTATTTTGAAGTTTTTAATGTATAATTTTAGCATATATAATTTGATTATTTTGACATGTTTATTAATTTTAAATATAAATTTTGTATTTTGATATAAAATATTTTTGTGCTTGAAATTTAATTGATTTAGTTTTTATGGTATCTATAGTTTAGATTCGATAATGTAGGGAGGATTTGAAACTCTCAAAACCATCTCTAAAACTTTCACAACAATAACTTAAACAAAATAAAGAAATTGCAAATTTAACTCAAGAGATTGTTTGCATATGAAAACTTGAAGTGCTCAATTAAAGAAATCTGATTACACATTATTTTCAGTCATCAATGGACTGATGAACAACAAATAAAACTCATACAAACATCTTGTATGCAAATGAAAATCATTTTAAAAAAACTATGTTCATCTATGTGGTCTTTTTGCAAATTCATTCACTTCCCAACACCTCCATTTCAACAACAACTTTGTAGCTTCAACCTTGTTCTGAAGCTTTAATGGACTGTTGTAAATCAGTCCCAACCTACAACAACACCCCCAAGAAAATCTAACAAAAAATGTTGTGCCCCCCCCTTTTTGTCTCCCTCTTTTCTCTTCAAACTTGCATTGCTGAAGAATTGATTTTTTCCTTAACTCCTCTTTTCTCGAATTGATTTTCACATTCTTTTTTTTGGCCTCCTCCAATATGGCATGACCCTTTTTGTTGAAACCTTCAAAAAGTACTTAAAAATAATTTAAAACCCATTTAAAATCCATTCAGTTAGGAAATCCATCTAAAGTTTCAACATTAAATGCTTTATTCTGCTTTTTGCTAAAAATCCCACTAGTCAACTTGTCAAAATTGCAAAGGAATTTAATTGAAAAGTTCAATTATTTGAAGATAAATAATTTGCCACCCATCAACTTGTAATCCAAGCAAAAATTAATTTACTTCAAAAACCAAAATTTCTTAATTCAAAAATTCAACCTTTTTTGGTTGGGATGCTCCTGCATCATTGGATTATTATTGTGATTAAAATTCTTGAACAAGATAACTAGCATAATCATGTTTCTTTATTTTCAAAATTCAAATTTCATTTTTGAATATCATAATCCCATGATTTAACCATTATTTATCAATGTGGGCACAAAAAATTTTGAATTATGTATTAGGGTTGTGTACATAAAGATATCATCTTAGGACACTTCAATATCCTCAAATTATTATGAATTAGAGATCATAAAAATATTGAAGAACATATCTCCTCTCATAAGTAGGTAGCCATCACCTGCCATCTATAAGTATCATTTCAATTGTTAGTTTGCAAAGACTGGCAAAGAATCAACTATCATCTATAAGTATCATTTATTGTCAAAGCACACTCCAAGTATATTCTCTAGCACAATCAATTGTTAGTTTGCAAGACTAGCAAAGAATCAACAATCAATATAATGACATCCATTGTCACTCTTTATCTATTTTACTATAACTGTTAACTAAGGCATGTGTAATTCTTGAACTCAATCATTGCATAGAAGACCTCATAATTTTCTCTTTAGCACCACCAAATTTTCCCTACCTTAAATATCGCCAAACAAACACATTTTGTAAGTGTTGATGATCCAAGGCACTTAGGATGGAATGATAGAAATTTAGATGGGTTTGTGCTTCTAGTTGTTGTGATAGTGCTCCAACATCTTGATTTAAGTTGTCTCCACTCTCTATGCAAAATCTAATTTTAAATTTCAATTATTAATCTTCAAATGCAACATGATATCAATCAAAATCCACCTTTTTCCAATTCTAAGACATACGATCCTAATCCATCTTATTTTCATTTGATCACATATCTAATAGTCATATATTCATCCTTTATTCATAATGTTCACTTATATTTAATTAATTTATCCATATTTGAACGGTCATTTTATTTATGTTCAAATCTCTATGTATATTAAGAAGGACTATAGATAATAGGGACATTGTAGTCAAGATAGTCAACCTTTATATAGCTTTGTATTTATGATAAATAAGATATTGCATTTGTATGATAATTAATACAAGCTTAAATTAATTTATATAATTTAAATATGGGTTAAAATAGACACAATTTTTTTAAATTATTTCAATTAAAATAAAATTGTGAATTCAAAATTAAAAGTGTTTGATATAAAAATTTATATATAAATAAATTTTGATGGAGAAATGTTCTTGAAGACTAGTAAGTTGTTGAAAGAAACAAATATTAATTGTGAATTTGAAACCCACTTAGAATAAGACTAACCTTTAATTGAAGAGCTACAATAATCAATATGCAAATTGACTATATTAATACAATAGTAATAATTTCTTTAATTAACTTAAAAAATTAAAGACAAAAATTGAAACCAAAATTAAAAATTGACATAAATAATTATATATACAATAAATAAAAAATTAAATTAAAATAGCTTAAAATTTTATGCAACCAAAACAACATACACATAAAAAACTATATATAAATAATTTTGATAGAGAAATAAAAACTAATAAAAAAAATTAAAAATCAAAAATTATAGTGACACACAAATAATAAAAAACAACTTAAAACTTTGTATAACCAAAACTGAAGATAATCATTCATATATATAGTTTCGATAGAGAAATGAAAACTACTAAATAAAATTGTGGAAAATGAAGTTGAGCCTAAATGAAAACTATTTTAGCCACTTATGTAGAAAAGTGATATGATGTTGGTATATGCCCTCATCATTGGTTTTGACATCCATTTCGGATAAAGTTTTAATTTCTTTTTGGTTTATACGGAATGTCATCATGTCAACTTACCCACCAAAGCTAGCAAGATTAGCAATTACATCAAATTAAAGATGGTGGGGAACACCTTCAATCTCCTCCAAAGGGAATCCATGGAAGAGATCCAATGAACATTTTACTCTTGTCATATGAAATCCAATGTTAGTTGAATTGATGTATGTTTTGTTTTAAATTGGTATTTTGGTTCTTTCCAATTTTGATGGCTATTTTTTTATTATTTTATAAGTGTGTATTTTCTAACTTGGCATTAGTCATGTGACTTTTAGATAGATATATGTCAACTATAGTTTAGGTATATTGATTTCTCATATAGATATTAATTTGAAACTAAATACAAATGGGAAATTAAAAAAAAAGTGATGTTAATGATAAATTCTAAAAAGGTTAGAAGGATTTAATGTTTTTATTAGTTTTGTTGTGGTTAAGGAAGAATGTTTTGTTGTAGTCAATGATAAATATTTAGTTGTATATTATATTTGATGATTTGAATTGGGCTTTTGAAATTAGATTTGTATTGTTTAAGCAATTGTGAATATGTATTATGAATGTGGTTTATTTCTTGGTCACACCCATTATTTATTTGGATATTTTGTTTCTACGTGGATTTGCCTTGTATGTGATGGAATCTTGGTTATGTACATGTGTTTAAATATAGTTGTATTTTAATCAAAGGTGGTGCTAAAAACACTTTGGAATTCTATTGTATATAGAGTGAAGGTTTTTGACTTTAGTGCTCAAATATTGAAGATGCACCAATTAAGCAATACAAGTCCCTATTGTATTAGTACAACAATGTGATGTTGATGCGAGAGTATAAATTATACATTGTAATAAAAAATAATTCAAAATTTCCAATCAAATGATCCTATGAGTATTAATGACCTATGAATGCATATAAATGCAAGATACTAGATGCACAAGTTGAGGTGTTGACATCAAGAGTAGAAAAAATAGAGATTGATGTAAGAGAGAAAGGTCACATTGTAGTTTAGGCCAGGAGACATTATTGTACTTGTGGTCTAGTCTAGGCGGATTTAAATGTATCAAGTATGCTAAGACTAATAATTGAAGTATTCTATCATTGATTTGCACATCTCATTTTATATTCTAAATTCATTTTTATTGTGTACTCTATCTGTATGTTCCTTATCTATTTTTGGGCAACATGAATATGTTATTTTTCTTTAGACTTGTGTGCATGTAATATTGAGCCTAATAGAGTAAATCAGAGTAATATTAACCTACACTACTCAAAACATAAACAACACTCTATAAAGCATAAGGGTTAATAAGCATTAATAAAAATATGTAAATCCTTTACCAAAACCAACCCTTGTTGCACCAAAGAGATGTGGTTGTACTCATGGATGGTTGGATGTGAATGATCTTCCCTGAAGCATAAGGTTGCATTCAAGACCATGTTATATGATAATGGCTTGGGTTAAGGCCAATTTATAGATTTTTGACTCAAAGAATGGATGGCTAGGATAAAAAAAGATGAGATCAATAGATCATATTGGTTGAGAGCCATGGAGAGATGAGAGGAGGAAAAGTGTCCTCATCTGGTTGGAGGAGATGAAGGGAGAGCGATTAAAGGGAGAGTTAATGATGAAGATTCTCCTTGGGAAGATTGGATGGACAAGATGGAAAGGGTATTTGGGAGTAACCTCAAGGGATGGCCAAGTCCTTTGACCCATGTGACATGGTACCAAGGCCATGTCACATGTACAAAGGCTCATGCCTTGTGTACAAAAGGCCATGCTTTTGTAAACATTGGAGGATGTGGAGGATTTAGGGAGATTTAGTTAAGGTTTAGGTTGTGCAAGTGGGTTATTAGGGGAATAAGTGGATTAGCCCACTTAATGAAAAGTGTAGGAAAAGGGAAATTAAATCAATGAAATATTTATTTAATTTTTGGGAAAGATATATGGGGTCTAGGTAAATAAATAATTAAATTTATTCTTCTAACGTGAACTATAGGTTGTACAAGTGATTGATTAGGGGATTAATTGGATTATCCCACTTAATAAAAAGTGTAGGAAAAAAGGGAAATTAAGTAAATGAAATATCTATTTAATTTTTGGGAAAGGGATATGGGACACAGGTAAATAAATAATTGGATTTATTTATGTAAGGTGAACTATAGGAGAAGAGTGATTAAATGGTTTAGGCTAGAAATAGGTGTGAGTGAATAGTGGATGAATAGTATATTTATTAATTAAATAATAAAATATTATTTATTATTTAATTAATAAGGGGATGTGAACAGAATAATTAATTAAATAATTATGGTTGTATTCAATCATTATAGAATAAAATAATCAAGTAATGACAAGGCATAAATTTGATGCAGAGCAAGGGTGGATAACTCCAAACCCATATCAATAACCAATCTTGTAATCTATCAAACATCCAATGGTGGGTCTTACTCTAAAAACCTTCATTCTTTTAGTAGCCTTTCACAATTGGTTTTTCAATCATAACTCGTAGGGTAAGCATGACTTTAAAAATGTAAAGAGATATTCAGATACCCTTTTGGGCTTTACAACACATACCAAGAAATCAGATAGGGCGCCTTTGTATGTAAGGACTCAAAATTTAACTATCCCCTTTCCTACTAGGTATAAAAGAGCAACAAATCAACCTTTTTAGTCATAACTTTTGATGCAAAACTGATATTCAAAATGTAATTCTAGTTTGGGATACCCTTTTATCCCTTACAACACATATATAAAAATGGGGTAGGGTTGTTTTGGAACACTGGGGTCAAAAATTGACTAACCTACTGCCAATTAGGCCTAATTTGCTTAAATGGGCTAGGTAGCAATAAGTTTTTTGAACTTTAAAAACTAAATCTTCAATCTGACACCTCAAAAATATCACATAGGGTCTAAACCATCAATTTCCATTAATTAAAACAATCTCTCAAAATATTTTCAACAAAACCATAAGTCTATGGAGTTACTAAGCCTAATACATGAAGATATTAGGCTAGGGCATCAATTTGCACATGCCAAACACCTTCCCCTGCATATGAAAATTTGTGAAAACCAAAAACATGTCTAATTCTTCCATTCCAACAAGTTTCAAGATATTTCACTAGGTGAAATGGAACTTATTACATTTTTTTTAGTCACTAGCAAACCTAACCAGGGTTTCAACCAGTCCAAATTAAAATGCCTCTAACTTGCACAAATCTTAATGAAATTAAACAAAACCAAATGAAATGGAAAGAGGATTCACTTCTCTAAAAATACCAATTGGTTTCAAGCCATGAAGAGGTCGTATAGAATCGTACTTGACCAACTGTAGCATCAAAATTGCATTAGGAAGTGCAGAAAATAAAGTTTTTCTATTGATTCAATCTCCAAAAATAGCATCCAACCTCAATGCTGACCACACAAGGAATTATTAAAACATTTCCCATCATTTCCCAACTATTCCCAGCTACTTTTCAGACTACAACTAACAAATCACCATGCTAATCACTTTTTGCAAGAAAATGCAAAAGTTGCATTGACAATATTTAAGCAACTTGACAACATTTTGCACCTATCCCCTAAATCACTTCTAATGACTCAAGACTAACCCAAACATACATGAAATGGTCATACAAGACCTTATTACATGTTATTGACTCGAACTAAAAAAAACATCAACATTTGACCTCCCTTGGAGGTATGACAACCTGGGTGCTCCTGCACCATACTCCCCAGGCAAAGAAAACTCAAGCTCCACTTGAGTATAGATCTGCAACAATGTATCCCTGCATGATAAAATGATCCTCAATCACCCAAGTAGTCTCTTCATAAGGCAGACCCTTCCATTCAGTCAAATATTGAAAACAAGCTTTTTTTCCTTGGTGGGTTAAGGGCCTTAGTGTCTAAGATGTACTCCAACCTTAGTGGTAAGTCTTGGATCCACTCATCATCTGAAAATACCTGAGAACCTACATCATGACCTGCAACAACAATCACTTGTAAAGAGTACCATTCAAAAACTAAATTTACAATATGGAAATCAAGTGCTCCTCTGTTCACATCTTCCCCTTGCTTGCATCTATCATCTCCAACCTACAGTTGCTTCCCTTGTTCTTAATAGATGGCATACAGTGCCATATCACCTTGCTCCACTTGCATAGCCTGCTTCATTTTGACCTTAGGCTACTTACCCATCAAGTTTGCAATTTTAACAAGAGCATTATGTCTTCTTTCTTTCTCTCTAACCAACATGACACCAAACATGGTTCCTTGATCAGCTTCATTGCCCTCTACTACAAGAAGCAAATCATATTTAACCTCTAATATCCCCTTGTGAAATGTTTGCAATGAAAGTGTATATCCTTCATCATCAATGGGAAAGAGAAAAAATTGAGTGCTACTTATCTTTTCAACGCCATCAATTCTTAGGTTTGGAAGGGGCTTATACTGAAAATCAACAACACAACTCTTATTACCCAAACCTACAATATCCCATGCTACTCTCTCCTTAAGGTTTGCATGGTCAATAGACCTTTCCTTTTCTTTGTTCATTTCAGTTTGAAAAACAGAAAATGGAACATCTTGCTTGAAATTGAACCTCCCAACTCCATCTTGTATAGGGTTATCTTCCCCAAACTACCTAAGCAATGCAAATATACATTGGGCTGCATCCTCATAACTCATCTGCAAATGTTGAATGTCTACAATCGCATTGAAGGGTTTGTCTTCCCATCCTAAAAACCTTGCATGAGGACTAGTACCTTTCCTTGGAGTGTCATCTATTATCAAATTAACATGCTCTTGCAACAAGTCTTGAACCTCTAATGGCAATTGATCAATACTAATTTTTGTCATAACAACCCTTGGCATATTTATACTTGCAAAGCCCTTGTCTTCCTTTTCTATGGCTTGTACATGCTCCTTTTCACTTACCAACATAACACTAGAACCTATTTGTGATTCTTGACCTTCCTCCTTTATTGGTGTAAGGGTGTAGGAAACTCCATCTTTCTCAATAACATATATATTTTTCCTACCATCATGCTTAGCATTCCTATCATTTTTCCAAGGTCTTCCCAAGAGCAAATGACACACATTCATTGGTATAATATCACATAAGACCCTATCCTTGTATCCTCCTATATAGAAATCAGCCCAACTTTGTTCATTTACAACTACTTGTTTCCCTTTATTTAACCAAGACGCCTTGTAGGGAGTAGCATGAGGAATCCTTTGCAATTTCAACTTTTCAACCATCTCAAGAGAAACCAAATTATCTGTACTACCAAAATCAATTACAAGCTTGCAACACTTACCTTGGATTTTACATGTAGTTCTAAAAAGAGGCTTTCTCTATGGTGGTTTCTTCTCCATTGGCCCTTTGAGTAGATTTCTTCTCATCAACAAAAATTCTCCAATCTCTGGTTCCTCAACATGGAGTGAAGAGTAGACACTCTCAGCATCATCTCCTCCTTGTGCAATTTGATTTCTTCTTTCTCCTCCAAATGAAGTAGATGACTGATTTTCAGTGCATTGCCATGCTTGATGGCCTACAAATTTGTTGCATTTATAACACATCCTTGTAAAACCACTGGATCCTCCTCTTTGGCTTCTAAATCTGCCCCTTGAATTTGATCTACCTCCTCTAAATCCACCTCTTGAATCTGAAACTTGTTCTTGGACTTTACTTGTCTCTCCTTGACCCTCATAGGACTATCCTGAATCAGCATATGACCCTCTTCCTCTAGAATTTTTTCCTCTACCCTTGCTTTTCTTTTCTTTCCTTCTCCTCAACTTATCTTCAACCTTGATGGTCAATTGATAACACTCTTCCACAGTTCTTGGAGTGGTGAGGCTCAATTCATCTTGAAGATTGTATCTTAGACCATTAATGTATCTTGCCACTTTCTCTTCATCATCTTCCACAAGGCCTACCCTTATGCTCAACTTGTAGAACTCTTCTCTATAAGTTTGCACATCCATCTCCTTTTGCTTGAGATTTTGAAGCCTCTTGAACAATTGAATGGTGTAATTATTGGGAATGAATTTTCCCTTGAGTTTAGCCACCACCCTATCCCAAGAGGTGATTTTAGACTTCCCCTTCTTTCTCCTTTCACTTTGTACATAATCCCACCAAAGCAAGACATGGCCTTTCAATTTTTTCTTGGCCAACTTCACCATTTGATCTTCTGGCACATCTTCATAGTCAAAGTAGTTGTCCAATGCTCCTATCCAATCTAGGATCTCTTCACTATCCATATTTCCTCCATACATGGGTAAATCCATCTTGATCTTATGACCATCTCCCTTGATTTCTTTCAAGAGCTTTGTCATCCTCAAGTCATCAAGATCCATCTCTTCCTCGGACCCTTCTTGGGAACTTTCCTCTTCCCCTTTCTCTTGGTCACTCAAGTCTCTTGTGACCATTCCTCTTTTTTGACTTGTTTCTAGGGAAAAATCCTCTCCTTCAGCTCTCTCATATCTCTAGAATGTTTTTCCTTCAACTCAGTCACTTCTTTAGCCATGATGACATTCCCTTTTGGAGGCATTTTGTTCCTTCTTCCACTCAACTTTCTCTCTTCAAATCAGACCTATGCTCTGATACCAATTTAATTCAAAGTAGGGGTGGACAACTCCAAACCCATATCAATAACCAATTTTTCAATCTATCAAACATCCAATGGTGGGTCTTGCTCCAAAAACCTCCATTCTTCTTATAGCCTTTCACAACTAGTTTTTCAATCATAA
Organism: Sequoia sempervirens; assembly: GCA_007258455.2. NCBI lineage: Eukaryota > Viridiplantae > Streptophyta > Pinopsida > Cupressales > Cupressaceae > Sequoia > Sequoia sempervirens. The sequence continues at coordinate 283,556,572 of VDFB02353493.1, read as the reverse complement.
CCTGCAAGGTAAGCATGAAATTCAAAATGTAAAGACATTTTTAGATACCCTTTTTGGTTGTACAACACACACCAAGAAATCAAATAGGGCTCCTTTGTACGGAAGGGCTCAAAATTTAAGTATCCCCTTTCCTACTAAGCTTAAAAGAGTAGCAAATCAACTTTTTTGTCATAAATTTTGATGCAAAACTAATATTCAAAATGTAAGTCTAGTTTGGGATACCCTTTTCACCCTTACAACACATATATAAAAATGGGGTAAGGTTTCTTTGGAACATTGGGGTCAAAAATTGACTAACCTACTGCCAATTAGGCCCAATTTGCTTGAATGGGCTAGGTAGCAGCAAGTTTTTGAACTTAAAAAACTAAATCTTCAATCTGACACCTCAAACATATCACATAGGTTTTGAACCATCAATTTCCATCAATTCAAATAATCTCTCAAAAGCTTTTTCAACAAAACCCTAAGTCTATGGAGTTACTAAGCCTAATACATGAAGATATTAGGCTAGGGCATTAATTTGCACGTTCCAAACACCTTCCCCTACATCTAAAAATTTGTAAAAACTAAAAAATTCCTACTTCCATTCCACCAAGTTTTAAGATATTTCATCAGGTGGAATGGAACTTATTACATTTGTTTTTAGTCACTAGCAAACCTAACCAGGGTTTCAACCAGTTTGGATTTAAATGCCTCTAACTTGCACAAATCTTAATGAAATTGAACAAAACCAAATGAAATGGAAAGAGGATTCACTGATCTAACAATCACAATTAGTTTCAAGCCATGAAGAGGTTGTACAAAATCGTACAACTAACTATAGTATCAAAATTATGTTAGGAAGTGCAAAAAATAGAGTTTTTCTATTGATTCAATCTCCAAAAACAACATCCAACCTCAATGCCAACCACAAAAGGAATTCTTAAAGCATTTCCCATCATTTCCCAATTTTTTCCACCTACTTTTCAAACTACAACTAACAAATCACCATGCTAATCACTTTTTGCAAGAAAATGCAAAAGTTGCATTAACAATATTTAAGCAACTTGACAACATTTTGCACCTATCCCCTAAATCACTTCTAATGACTCAAGATTGACCCAAAAAAACATGAAATGTTCATACAAGACCTTATTACATGTTATTGAATAAAAAAAAACCATCAACATTTGACCCCCCTTGGAGGTATGGCAACTTGGGTGCTCCTACACCACAATTTCAGGTGCCTACATTTTGCCCCTCTTTGAAGTGATGTTATTCAAAGTAACATCATTTCAAACAATATTAACATATAACACTTGTAATAAAATGACTAGATTAGGGAAGATTCCCCAATCATTCAAAGGAGTGACTAGGAGGAAATATGATGAAAGGGAGGATAAAGATAAGGATGCCCCCTTGAGAGGACATGTGGGTTTGGGAGAGAATGGGCGTGCTCTCAATAGGGATGAGAGGATGCATGATAGATAAGGGAAGAGGATGTAAGATGATGGATAAAATGGGGTAAGATATAAGGGATGGGGTGATGCAAATATAATGGGAGGAAGAATATGGATGGATGAAATGTGTAGTTATGATGCATTGGACTGAGCACTCTTTATTTGATATAGCATTGGATTTTATGTACCAAGGTATAAGGAACCAAGGTGACAATGTGTCTCATGCATATAAAAAGATAAGTTACAAGAAACCATATGCCCTATAGCACCATGATATGGAATACCATGATACACTATGGAAAGTAGGTTACAAGGACCTATATAAATGCAAGACAAATGAAAATGCACAAAACAAGAAAGATTGCACAAAACAATTCAAAGAAAAACATAATGTTTCCTTAATCAAGTTGAAAGGCCAAGATGGATTGATTATTGCTGAAGTATTGTTGATGTGGGAACAATACTTCCTAAATAAACACAAGGATTGGGAAGGATACATGATGATGATGATGATTAGACTTGAATCAAGGCTTGTAGCAAGGTAGGAACAAGACCAAGCATATGATTGATTGATTTTTTGTAGATTGCTTAAAGTTCTAGATTACATGGATTAAGATGTTCTTGTGATTTTGGATTGTTAGGAGTATTTGGATGATATGGGAGCAATGAAGTAATGAAATAGATAGTATTGGATTATGTGGGGGGTAGCTTATAGCTAAATATCTATAAAAATAGATTATGGGGTGAGAGGATGAGATGGTAGAGGGGATTGAGGGATGAAAGATAGGAAGTTGAAATGTTGGACAAAGGGAAACCTCTTTCTTTGGAGATTTTCACTCTTTAGGATTTGACACCTTTTTCCAATTTCATTAAATGTGTTGATTGGAATGGTATGATTATGGGTCTTTGATAGATTTGGACAAGATATGTGATTGACTTACAACCTAAAAGGTGAGTCAACCAACCCTTGAAAAAATATAGGATGAACTTCGGGATGAAGTGTAATGATCTAAGTAAGCTAATGATGCAAATTTCATTTCTAATGTAAATATAACACAGAAAGTAACAGACAAATTCAGACAACAAAAATGGATAGAGTAGGACACTGTGCACCTGTGATATAAATTTGAGCCTAAATTTGGAGGAATAATTCACCATAGGGCATAAGTGTCCTTATAGAGGGAATTTAGATCTATTTTTGCAGTCTTCTGGTGCCAAATCAAAGCTTTCCATTTCTACCTACAAATTTGTCAGATCACTGTCGGATATTTCTATAGGTGAGTTTTCATGTGTTTTCAATGGGTAGGGTTTTGATTGCAATAATGGATAATTGATCTTCAAGCTGTTGGAATATGAAGTCAAATTTATTATTATTCCAATAGTGACAGATAGTCAACATTGGTAGCATCAAAGGGTTAGCATCAAAACCTGTAGCCATGAGTGATACGCATTGGAATGAAAAGGATAACATGACTAGATCAAAAAACCAATTATCTCTAGAATATTTTATTAGAAGTTTGTTTGTCATTGATGTAAACGTATTTATATTGTTGCGTTGATGTCAACCTATGGAGGTGATTTGATTGGTTGCATTATGTTGTCATAAGTAGTCTCACTAATGTCAACCTGTAGTGTTGATTTGATGAGAAATTTCTTATGGATGTCAACCTCTTGTGTGGTTGAGATGCTGAGAAGGTGTTGCAAATGATGAGATAATGTTTTTCGTGCTTGGTTTCCAAGTGCTTTTGAGAAAAAATGAATAAGAGAGTGTTCAGTGTGGTAGAGTAGTGTTCATTGTTATGCTATGCATTTCTTCATGGTTGAAGATCTACTTGTGTGGTTTGGATATGTTGATAAGAGGTGTTCAAAGGTATTATATCTAAAGATTCATGTTTTGGATCGTTCAATAGAAAAAGTTGTGTTCACTAGTGTGTGAACTGTGAAGTAGTGTTGTCTACGAGAAATGGTTTTGCTCCACATTTCTTTGTGTTGTGGTTTTTGTTCTTGCATATATGGGGATGTTCTTATAATGTTTGTATCTATCTTCAGTCCAAGTTGTTTGTGTTTTGGTGCTCCACAAGGTTGGATTCATAAGTTACAATGTGTAGAAGGTTAACTGGTTGTACAAAATGAATATATCTTTCAGGTGAATGTTATTGTGAAGGATTTGCAAGATTTCAAGGTGTTGATAGAATATTCCATATTGTGTTTAAGTTTTGTGTGTGGTCTGCGAGTCATCTATGGATCAAAGGAAGTGTGTACTTAAATGTTAATGGTGTTAACATAGGTTTGACTGACCTTAGGTGTTTACACTAATTGAAGATGTTCTTCGGTGTTTGTGGAAGTGTAGTGTGGTGTGTGTGTGTGGATTTAGGTCTGAGTTAAGGTGTGATGTGGTCTGCCTTCATTACTTTCCACTGTGGGAATGTTTTGGTGCTGACCTAATTTTAATTTGCATGTTTGAGGTACATAGCCGACCTTGTAGATTATTTTCAAGGTTGTGGATGGTATATATGAGTGATGAATTGATGGAGAATGAGTGTGTAGAGTGTTGAGATGTGAAGTGCAAAAGTGTGAAATGCATTGTGAGATTTAATGCCTAAGACTACTCGAAGCAGTGAGCAGAAGGTGTATACATTCTTTAGTGAGACTATAGATGGTTTGGTGATGTAGTGGTGGATCTTTTATGTTACTCTAAGATGGATTTCTCATTGTAACAATCTTTTATCTTCTTCTTTCTAATTTGGAAGTGAGCCTTTCTTTCTTTTGAGCAATGAGTCTATTGTATTCGGTGTTGCAATTACTTTATATTGCGAGCTAATCCTCATTGTGGTTTTTCCTTTCTTGGATTTTCCATGTAAATTTGGTGTTTTTTTGTGCATGGTTTTGATGTGTTTCTATTTTTGTTATTTAATTTCATGCTAAATCAATTTAACAGATTAAGGGTTAATAAAGATCTAAATGTGAATTAGGGCTTTGATGTTTTAATGTACAATTGATTTAGTTGTCTTGTGCATTCAATAATTGGTATCAGAGCAAGGTTCCTTAGAACAAATCTTAATCACTTGAGGTAGATATGGATGACGCACAAGAAGGAGGCTCCATTGTTTGATGGATTAGATTATGCATTTTGCAAGACCAATATGGAAGGTTTCCTTGTCTCCCTAGGGTTTATAGTTTGGAAGTCTGTTGAAATTGTATATACCATGCCTTCAAATGGACCATCAACTAATGATAGATCAAGGCTTATGATAAAAATGGTAAAGCAAGTATGCTGTCTTGAGTGGTCTTTCTAATTCAAAACTTATGAAAGTTGTGAGCTATAAAACTATTGGTGAGATCTGGAAAAAGCTAGAATGTATCTATGAAGGAGATGATAAGGTCAAGCAAGCAAAGATGCAGAATTTGTAGACCAAGTTTGAAACCCTGTGGATGTCAGAGGATGAGGATATTACAAGCTACATGCATAGAGTGGATGAATTTTTCAATTCCATTAGAGGCCTTGGTGGAAAGCTTGACGAAGATGAGGTGGTAAAGAAGGCACTAAGAACTTTTTCTAAATCTTATAGCCATAAAGTTTTTGCTATTGAGGAAGCTTAGGATTTAAAAAATTATTGTAGAGATTAGTTTTTTGGTGCTTTAACTACTTTTGAATTGAGAGAGTTTGGTCCAAGTGATTCAAGAAAAGAGACTGCTTTTAAAGTTGGCAAAGTAGAGAAGAATGAGGAATCAGATCTGAATGATCTTGATGAGGTAGAAGCAAAATTTGTGAGGAGATTAAAAAAGGGCACTAGAAAATATAGAGGTAAGTTACCTTTCAAAAATTTTAACTATGGAAAGATAGGTCATTATGCTTCAAGATGTCCTATTAAAGCTTCAAATAACAAACATAAGGAGAATAAAGGTAAATCAATTAAGAGAAGCTATTATGTTAAAGAAGATATTGGTATATCTAATGATCACCTCCACACTAAAAACATGTTTATTAATCATCTTTGCATTGGGGTAAAAACACAAAGATGAGTCCATGAAATGTGGAAGATTTTTCCTTAAGGAAAAAAAATGAAATCGGCATGCCAAATACGAGATCTCGCTTTTTAATAAATGGGATCTCAATTTTTAATAAACAAGATCTGGATTTTTAATAAACAAGATCTCGCTTTTAAAAATAGGATCTTGTTTAGCTTCGAGATCCCGAGCCTAAATTCTAAATGGGATCTTGTTTATTAATGGGTCCCAAACCGGTGGATGCAAAACAGGATCCCAATTTGTAAAAATCAGGATCCTATTTTGTAAAAATCGAGATCCTATTTTGTAAAAAATAGGATCCCATTTTAAAGTGGTATTTATTTTTAAAAACAAATGAAACTCAATTATTCACAAAGCACGGGATCCCACTTTGGCAGAGATGACAATGACAATAGCGACCTCTAGGTGCGCCTCCACCCCCAATCTTTTTTCTTTTTTTGTGTTTTTTTGAAATTTTTAATACAATAATAGATTGTAGCATGTTTTTTTCAATTTATTTAGCGTTTTATGTATTTTATTGTAATATTAGAAATGATGATTTTTAGAAGTAGAAGAAAAAATGAAATGAAACCCTCAAGATATTGAATAGAAACAAAAAAATCAACCTTACATTGTATCTTAAGAACAAACTTTAGCTTTTGAAACCTAAATTGTTCAATCAAACCAAAAAAATTTGCATTTGAAAACCCTAGTTTTAAATGAAATAAAAAAAATTGCATTGAAAACCTTAATTGCTTCTCAAAACCCTAAATTGAATTCAAACAATTTTTTTTGCTAAAACACTAAATTGAAATCAAACAAATCATTTTGCATTTGAAAACCCTGATTTCGATCTCAAGAATATTTGATAATGGAAAAAATTCATTTGCATTGCTTAAATGTTTTAAATTCATTTGCATTGTATGGAGACAAGTATGTAGGGATGCCTATGGAATAAATTATTTGATAGATTTAGGTTGATACATAGTAAATTAGGGTCCTTGATATTGATAATGAAATAGGATTTGATAAATATTAGACATTTAAATGTGTATTCATCAAGAGACACAATCAATTAAACGTTATGAACATAGATATAACTAGAATAGAAAATAATATGTTAAACAATAGTTACAATTGATAAATTTTCAATGTTTGTTTGCAAATCTAGTTAGAAAATTCCTAAATCCTTCTACAATTCATTTCCAATTGTCACTTAATTAGATAATATTTGCATTCATTTCTATTTTATGTGTTGATCTCTCTTAGTCACATGCCTTGTTTCCATTTCTTGTTTGCATGTGTTGTCTCTTGTCTTTCGACAATCTTAACTCTCATTCTAGTCAATTATTTGTTAATTAGGCTTCTAGTTTAGTCTAAAATCTCAATTTGCAACTAGTTACCTAGACACTAAAAGAATCTAAATATTTTTATTTTCTTTCTCTTGGGTTCTTTCAATTCCAAACAATCCAAAATAAAATAAGATTCAACATTAACTAATTTAGGATCAAGGTCTGGAATGAAGATGGAATGACCAATGAGTGGGAAAGGAAGAGGGGGGAGTGTTTTGAAAATTTATGTAGGATGATGGGGAGGCCAAATCAAAGGACGATGTTGTGGTTCCTAAGCTCTTTGATGGACTACTTCGTTGCTTTATCCTGCTTTGCTTGAGGGAGAAGATGTCTCTCCTTGGCTCTGCATAGGGTGTTTCTTCAACTATTGTGCCATGTTTTATTGGTTCTGAGAGACATTCTTCCTAATTTTGTGGGGTTTCTCTGCTATGCATGGAGGAGTTGCTATTGGGGTTTCGGCTTTGGTTACTTTTGGATTGTTGGTCACTAGCCATTACTTGCCCTTCGTGGAGCTCCTTTGTTTTAGAAACCTTGGTTTTTCGCAAGGATTTAGCTATGATCTTGCTCATTGTTTGTTTCGCCTCTCTGTAGAGTTGATAGTTCCTGTGGGGAGATAAGGGAAGTTTTATGCTCCTTTCATGGCTTATTGCCTACTCTTGGCATGGATAGCTCCATTGTGTGCTTTCTCATTACTCTTGTGCAGTTTTCCAGCTTAATATGCCTTTTTATCCTACAACGTCTCCCTGAGAGCGACGACTTGGGTGAGGTTACTAGGCTTCTTGTGCTTGGTTTTTGCTTTAAAGACCTTGTTTTGGTTTGGCCTTCTTCCTTGAGTTGCAACATTCCTTATATGCTTCTATCAAAGTCTACATATTTGTCGACCTTGGTGGACCTTTGGGCTGTGTCTTTGGATGTTTTCATGGTGTTTCTAGCTACTATTCCATTAACTGGAGGGAGGGTGGTTGGTATAATTTTCTTGAGATGTTCTCTCTAGTGCCCTCGTGGGATTTTGAGCTCCTTATGCTTTGTTCTTCAGAAGCGTCTCCTCGAGGGAGATGGTTTGGGTGAGGATATTGGGCTATTTGTGCTTGGTTTCGGCTCCAAAGATTTCGTTGTGTCTACCTTTTTCCACAAGCAACAATTTTTCGGTTGTGAATCTGTTGGAGATCATTGATTTGATGTTTATGGAGGACTTCTAAGCTGGGTCTCTGGTTTTCTTCACTGTGTTTCTTGTTGCTAAATTGTTTGCTAGTGGGAGGCTGGTTGTTAGAAGTTTCTTGAGTTGTTCTCTATGGGGGCCTCGCAGGTCTTTGAGGTATTCTTCCCTTTCAAATGCTTGTTTCTCTACTTTTCTTGGGTTGTGTGCTTTCACCCCTTCTTTTTGGGTGCTTTGCTTTGTTTCCCCACTCTTGCTTTTGGTTGTTTTTGTCTTGTTTATAGACTTGGGGATCGTTGGGGTTTATAGGCCTTTTAATGTAGTGGTTTTGATTGTCCTTGCTTCTGTGGGGTTCAAGTTTATGGTTTTCTTTTGGAATTTTTCCTCTAGAAGGTTTGTTTCTGTGGTTGGCTTCTTGTTTCTCTGGTTTTCCTTATTGCATAGGGTGTATGGTTGTTGTTGGAGATGTCTTGCCTTTGTCAAATTTTTAGGGTGTTTTTCTTTAACTGTCTATGTGATGATAGTTGGTTTGTTTTGTATGATCCTCTAGTGGCAGTGGGGGCTTTTTCATGCTCTCTTGTTGATAGTTTTGTGCTTTGGTGTCACCAAGCAAGGTTTTTTCAAGACTTATAATTTTTGAAATGCTTATGTTTGATGCTTTGTGTTTCTGCCTCAAGAGGTTTGGGGTCTACTTAAGGAAGTGGTAGTGTTGGCCTCAAGTGGAGTTGCTATTGAAGTTATGGTGGATATGTTGAACCTATGGTATAAGGTTGTTGTTGAGGCCCTCTTTGAAGGATTGTTGGTTCCTTTTGTGATAAGATTACAAATTTCCCTCAAGGGTGTTGTGGCTATTTTTAAAGCTATGGTGGATTTGTTGAAATTGTTGTTCATGACTACCTTTGAGGTCCTCGTTGAAGGATTGTTGGTTCCTTTTGTGACAAGATTGTAAATAGTCTTCAAGGGTGTTGTGGAATCCCTTGTTTCAAGAGTCTCTTTGGTGGGATGGCTTTCAAAGTTCTTGTTGAAGGCTAGGTGGAGACCCTTCCTATTGAGGTGGAGTTCAGGTTTGTTGGGGAGTCTTTGTGGCAGTGGATTGGGTACTCTTAGAAATTTCTTCTATAGAGATGGAGAGGAAAATTGGTTATTGGAGAGGCTAAGTTATGGTTCTGAAATTTGGTTTTCTAAGAAATAGGTTTGTTGTTGGTTGGTTGTTTTAAAGAGTGTGGATGGTCTCAATCTTTCTAAAAATGCTAACCTTATGGTTGTTTGGAGTTGGGTGGTCTTTCCCACCCTAGGAGAGACGGTTGTTACCATTGAATCTGGCCTCAATTGGAGGGAGTTCATCTCTCAGATTGGAGACTATGGGGATTTGTTAGCTAATGCCAATTATTGGCATTCTTCTTGTTCTATTTCTTGATATGGTTGCCCTGCTCTTTTTGTCATTTTGGTTTTATATTCCAGGCTGCTATTTCCAAATAGCTCTATTATGGTTTAGGACTAGCTGGTATATGGTGGACCTGATAAATGGTCTTCGTGATTTTAAGAACTCTAGTAGTAATCTCTGGTTTTTGATTAAGTATAGTGGTTCTATGGTTATTGTTTGGTTTTTTGGCCTACTTGCCACCTTAGACTTGTTGTTTTTTATTGCTAACTAGTGGGGTTGTTTTATCCACCCCACTTTTCTTTTTTAATTTATGGCTGTAACCATGGGATCAAGGCCCTTCCCCTACTTATCTAATTAAAAACATTAACTAATTGTATTATACATTTTATATCATAAAATTCATTTAAGTGGGAAATATTCAACTTTATCATAGTATATTAAACTTCATATATATATATATATATACAATCAATATTAATGAGAAACATGTTAAATAAAATAATCTTATATTCAATTAAAAATATATCAAGTTAAAGTATACATCAAACTCAATCTTAATAATTCATAATTATGTGTTTCTATTACGAAAATAGTTAATCTATTCATAAAATAAAAAATATTCATAAACTAATGTTCTTGCATATGTGATGAATCAAAAATATTAACCCCCTTACTTATCATCCTATTACCCTAAACCCTAAACTGATGTCTTAAAGGGTCCTAATATGACATTTCTTAAGGGGATCAAAGAAGTTCTCAAAATTTGGTGAAGTTGCCCAAGGCAGCCAATTATAACAATAATAAGATTGTGCAAGATTATAATATGAATGAGATTTCATGAGAGGTTGGTCAATCAAAACAAGAGCTATCTCAATCAACTGTTCTACAAGAAAATGTTGTTCAATAACTTGCAGGTCCATTATTCCAAGGGCCACCCAAACTTCACCCTAAACCCTAAACCCTAAACCCTAAACTCTAAAATCTAAACCCCAAACCCTAAAGCATTCATTTTCTCTTAGGAACTTAAAATGAAATTTGGTTGCCTTGGGAAACTTGACCAAATTTTATTCCCCTAAGCCATTCCATTTTGTCCTAGCACCTTACTACATAGATCCCTTAAGCCATCCTATTACCCTAAACCCTAAAATCTAAACTCTAAACCCTAAAGCCATCATTTTTTCCTAGGACCTTGATGAAATTTGGTTGCCTTGGGCTATTTCACCAAATTTTATTCACTTAAGCCATGTCATTTTGTCATAGGACCTTACTACATAGATCCCCTTAAGCCATCTTATCACCCTATATCATAAAGCAATGTCTTAAGGGGTCATAATATGAAATTTCTTAAGGGGATCAAATAAGTTCTCAAAATTTGGTGAAGTTGCCCAAGGCAACCAAATTTAACAATAATAAGATCATGCAAGATTTATAATATGAATGAGATTTCATGAGAGGTTATTTAGTTGAAACAAGAGCTATCTCAATCAAATTTTCCACAAGAAAATGTTGTTCACTAACTTGCAAGTCCATTATTCCAAGGGCCACCCACACTTCACCCTAAACCCTAAACCTTGAACTCTAAAATCTAAAATCTAAACCCTAAACCCTAAAGCATTCATTTTTTTCCTAGGACCTTAAAATGAAATTTCATTGCCTTGGGAAACTCCACCAAATTTTATTCCCGTAAGTCATGTCAGTTTTTCCTAGGACCATACTATATAGATCCCCTTAAGCCATCCTATTACCCTAAACCCTAAACTCTAAACTCTAAACCCTAAACCCTAAAGCCATCATTTTTTCCTAGGACCTTAATAAAATTTGGTTGCCTTGGGAAACTTCACCAAATTTTATTCACTTAAGCCATGCCATTTTGTCCTAGGACCTTACTACATAGATCCCTTAAGCCATCCTATCACCCTAAACCGTAAACCAATGTCTTAAGGGGTCCTATTATGACATTTATTAAGGGGATTGAAGAAGTTTTCCAAATCTGGTGAAGTTTCCCAAGGAAACCAAATTTAACAATAATAAGATCTTGCAAGATTATAATATGAATGAGATTTCATGAGAGGTTGGTTAGTTGAAATAAGAGCTATCTCAATCAACTATTCCATAAGAAAATGTTGTTCACTATCTTTCAAGTCCATTATTCACTTAAGCCATGTCATTTTGTCCTAGGACCTTACTACATAGATCCCCTTAAGCTATCCTATTACCCTAAACCCTAAACCCTAAACTCTAAACCATAAACCCTAAAGCATTCATTTTGTCCTATATTAATAGTTAATTGTTTTTTCATTCAAGTAACATGCCTTAGACATAAATGAGGCTTACACATTTTATCATTTGTATTCAATTAGGCCATTTATATTGAATGGTTTAAGGGTATTTCCTAAACATTTATCTTACATTTTGAAATTACAAATCTAATGCAAGTTCACTTATATCTTAGAGATCACATGGATCAATTCAATAATATATGTAATCCACCTCCACGCCCTCCATCTCCACCACCTTCACCTCCACCTCCACCACTTGAAACTGATGTTATACATGCTTGCAAGAATGTATCAATGCCAATGTTAGAACCATTCAGGATCAAATCAACATTATTCAAAATGAAAAATGTATCACACCACCTTTGAGGATTTTTGTATCTAGGATACAAAATGTTGTTGATGTTGTTAGGGCTATGGATGGGGCCTTAGATGAGAATCGACGATGGATAGAGTAGAGGAGAAAGTACAATTCTAAAAAGGAAAACACAAAGAAATGAAGAGATGAAGTAGAGAGCCACAACACTTTTTAAATTAAGACAATGATCTTATAGTTATGAATTTATGAATTTGGTTCGATGGATATTTTGTGAGATGAATTTATGAATTTGGTTGGATGGATATTTTTTAGTGATGAAATTATGAATTTGGTTGGATGGATAATTTTAGTGATGAATTTATGAATTTGGTGGATGGATATTTTTAGTGATGAATTTATGAATTTGGTTGGATGGATATTTTTAGTGTTGAATTTATGAATATAATAACTTAGAATGATGAATTTATAATAGTATATATTTTATGATTATCTATTATCATGACTTCTCCTATTGGAAAAATGTAATATATATATGCGTTGGACATAAATGAGCTTTTTGTGAATGTTTCAAGTTTATTTTTTAGTATGTACATGTATTAAAATTACATAGTTCTAGATCTTAAATTTTGAAATTTGTATGTACACATAGTTTAGTTGAGATGCATGCATGCATTATGCATTGTATTTTTTATTTTAAATGTATGTACATCTAAAATTTTAAAATTTGTATTCTCAAGTTCAATCAATTTTTTATTTAAACAAATTTGCATGTACGTTTTTAAAATTTAACTATTTCTTGTAATTTTGTGAGTTTGTATGTTAATTTTGAATAATTTAATGTAGGTGAACACTTATATATAGATATCATGGATCAATTTGGCATTGCTGATATCATCAATCCACCACCTTAGCAACCTCCACCTTCACCCCCTCAACCTCCCCCTCCAACCCCCTCCACCTCATATCCAACCTCCACCACCCGTTGGATCAAATGAGGCTCACTTGCGAGCACATATCAATGAACATGTGGAATCCATTCAAAACCAAATCAATGCTATGAAAATTTAAGCATTGATTCCACCACATGTGAGACATTTTTCATCTATGATACAAAATGTTGTTGTTCTAACTTAGATAGGCATCGACGAGATAAAGAGGGGATGGGATGATTTTATGCAAATGGTCTCTCATATAAACAAATTTTAGACGTAAAAATAACAAAATCCCATTTAGCCCCTTATTTATCGACCCTAATACTCAACAACCCATTCTTGCCACTAAATCTAGAATATCCATGAGGTGGTGTATACATCCACAAATGACTGCACATTTTTGGGATCGATGGTATATGGTATTTGACAATCCTGTTGAACATTTGGAATACTGAGAGGGGAAGGGTGAATTAGTATTCCTTTAAAAAGATTAATTTTTTTGAATAGCTAACCACATAAAATAATTGAAAATACCGAATAGAATCAATGCAACACAACAACACATAACACCAAGATTTTTACGTGGAAACCCAAGAAAGGGAAAAAACCACGGAGAGGGTTAACTCTCAAGTATTAAGTAACTAGCTACAAAATAGAAAGGTGGCTCACTGTCGGGTTGGCTCACTGCTAGTGGGCTCACTACCTTAAATACAAAAAAAGCTATCACAGCTAAGAGATGGCTTATAGCCGAACAAAATATTACAAAATTGAATTGTTATAGACTAATCATAACTCTATCTAACTATATCGTATACATCAATAGTTCACTGTAATACATCACATGTATTCATCCATTCTCATTTTTATGATTATATCGCTTCACATATATATTGGGTCTCCATATCCACTTAGTTGGATTGCATTGGAGATATAAACAAATGAACACGTTACAAAATATGTCGGCGTAGACCAAAAAACCTTATGCTAGTAACATCACTACCAGAATAGAGAAGAAGCCAAAGGTAAGAATACCAGACCAATCAATGAAAAATATCAACAATCTCCCCCTTTGTCATTGATGGCAAACAAAAATTCAATTTTGGAAAGCCAAAACTTTAAAACTCCAAAACTCCCCCTAAGATGACTATCTCTGTATTTCAAAAACTTTTCTTTTTCTCTATGTTTCTCCCCCTTTTGACATCAATGAACAAGGAGTTCCGAGTGAAAACCATTAGGAAGCATTGGATGTGCCACCAGGGAAGGATTGCTTGATTTTTTGAAGATGGGCGATCCACTTACCCTTATTATCATTTCACTACAGAATTGCTTCAGTTAACATATGTGCATGAACTTGGATAGATGCAAGAAGAGATTCTCCATCTGTAATGGAGCAAGGTTCAAAAAGAGTAGCCTGTTGTGCCTTCAAGAGGGCATGATTCATCAATGAAATTTTGTCTACACACATCTCCCAGAGATTTCCTAAGGGAAAAATGATGTTGTCTTGTTGTTGTTGTAGTTCAAAGTACCTCTTGTGCAGTTCCTTAATTGAGGATCTTCCAGAATTGGATAAATCTTCAGAAAGCTTGAAAGATTGGTATGCCTATTAGATTGTTGACTCAATTGAGTCAATCTCTTTTGTGATTTCAGAAGTGGCATCCAACCATTGCAGGTTGTACACATACAGAGAGTTTCCTTTTTCTAGAAGGTCTTGACCTTGTCAGATCAACTACTAATGGTTTGAGAAGGCACTTGCACACTGATCTTTGAATTCCTATAAGAGTTTATTCCTTTCAACTTCCTTTTTCCTCTAGAGTTTTTCATTCATACATGAAGAGAGGTACTTTACAACATTAACTAGTGATCTGCACTTGTTTGTATTGCTTCCAGACTGATCTAAATTGTATTATTGGGTTAACTCTTTTGATTTCTTCTCCTGGACCATAATATGGTACTTGTTTGGTTCAAATTCTATTTTAGATTCTTCAATAATAATGTTAACCTCTGAGGATTTTGTTTCTTTCACCTTTTTTCTTGGAGTAGGTAGAGGAAGGCCTTTCTTCCTCTTACCAGATGGAATATCCTTTCCTTCCAAAGGACAAATTGCTTTTACAAGACTACTGAATGAGCTACCGGTTGCACTTTGAGTAATTCTTTTGATTGCTACAAGATCTTCCTCGGTTATACATCCTTCTTCCTTTATCGCCTCCAGAGTCTTTTGAACTCTCTTTTTTCTTTTTTTTGAGATCTTCCCATCCTGGATTTCTTTGATCTTTTCCTCTGCTATGTTGAATCTTTTCTGAGAGGCATCTACTAAACTTTCTAATAGAACTTTTGCAAGGAATTCAACATATTCTTCTAATATTTCATACCCCAATTCTGGAATTCATTGAGTTCTTGGTACAATAGCTTCCATTATACATTTTTCGATAATGACAATGAATGTGATGTCATCCTTGTATTTAGTAACTACATATTTAGGGATTCTATCCCAATTGTGCATCTTGTACTGCAATGAAGAGAAAAATGAAGTAAATGCCATTTCTTGTGTAGTAGAATCACCATACCTCTTCATTCGTTCAACAATCTGGTGAGCAACTGGTTTTCTGGATGACCATACTACCTAACCAAGATTAGGCATTTCACACATGAAATAGAAAAGCAAACAGAATGCAAGAGTTCCATACTAGAACATGACCTTCTTCTTACTTCGCTTGCACTGATTCAGATTCTCAAAAAATTTCTCTTTGATGAGTTCACATAAATCATAGTCCACTCCATTAACCACCATATCATATGCAGTGTAGATAGTTGTAGCAGAGATGGAGTTATCTCTGTTGGTGTAATATATTTTGTTGCCAATCACCTGTGTAGCATACCTCACAACTACATTTGTGACTATATGAACTTCCAAAGACCTACAATAAAAAATAGCCTGAGTTAGGTTTTCAACCTCCTTGTTTTTGACTGCCTTTGGTGTCAGAAGAATACCAGTGTCATTCAACCTAGTAACAACCTTCATAACTTCTTTGTTGATCAGGTGAGCTTCATATAACCACATAAAAGTGTCATGAAACCTGCTTGTAGCCATACACATCCATTTATCATAAAAAAAAGTGAGGAAACCTACTCCAGACATGCAATTTATTTTCCACTAGAGCCTTGTATTCCAGTTTGACATTGAGGTCATCACCCATGATTTCATTTATCCATAAATCAAGTAGCTTGGTGTGATTGAAATCCTCGAGCTTCAAATGAATGTAAGCCCTAACATATTCTGAAGAAATGACTCCATGCGAGATTCTCGACAAACAACTAGCCATATCATTTTCGATTGATATATCTGGATATTTCTTGAATTTAGGATGAGGCTAAGATGTTACATTGACAAAAGTGGGAGCAACCATAGTTGTAAATGTAGAGAAACAAAAAATTTTGAGAAAAATACCTCTTGTAGATACACAAACCCTAGGATGCAAGTCAGATCCTTTCTTCTCCTTAGCTCCTTGTAATCTTTTCACTTGAATGATCAAAAAAACTTTGTTGATTTCACTTTTAAGCTAATTCTGTAATAAGTGCATCCTTTTCTGCATTAAATGTGCCATAGCACTTTTCATGATTCCCTATTCATTGGACTGATGTGACTTTACTAGATGTCCGTAATATGCTTGTTCATAGTTCCTATCTACTGGAGGCTCCATGATTGAGTAGTTTTGATATGCTTGCAATCTCTTTTCTCTTGAAGGAGGAAGAGGCAATCTAAACTTTCTTCCCCCAGGCAACAACCAGATAACCACTAATTATTGAAGCAGATGTTTGCACTAGAGTTGGAACCATTATCTTCTTTCTTTCTCCAGATCTTCTTTATTTCTGCCTTGACCTTTTCTTTGTTAATTTTCTTCGTTGGTTCAGTTGGATTGACTACACCAGTTTTGTAGAGTCTTACAATGTGCCCAATTTTATTGTAGTTATAGCACCTATTGGTTTTCTTCCTTTGTCCTGACCAACACTGTTTAGCCTTATGTCCATAAGCATAACATGCATAGCAGTAACCACTGAAATAATTGTTTCTATTTGGTTTCCAACATTGATTAGCTTTGTGACCATAACCATTGCAATTGTAGCATCTACTGAAGTAAGTTCTGGCCCTCTGAGTCATATTAGTTCTGTAGTTTAATGCTTTATGACCCAATTTATTGCAATTGAAACAATGACCATTAAAAGAAAAGGATTTCCTACTTCCCTATTGATTTGCTAGAGACTTCCCTTTGTTTTCTTTGTTGAATTTAGTTTTAGCTTCTTAAATACCAGATCAGGTTCTTTCCTTTTATTGTGTGAGCATTCACCAATTTCATAGCCTAAGCCTTCCTTGTTTGCCAGTGGTCTTTGGGCTGCTAAAATTTCATCAAGCTTTTCCGCTTTGTATTTGACCTCTTGCTTCTTTGATTCTTCTAAATTTGATTTAAGAGATGCAACTTATAGTTCCAACTTCTTGCATTCATTAGATTTTCCTTTGATTACATTATTCATATGTTCCTTGGTCTTTTCATCTTCTTTACTCTTAGCTTTCAAATCAAGGATAGTACTATTTGCTAGCTTGAGTTCATTACTAACCTCCTTGTGCCTTAGCTTGAATTTCTAGATTTGATCCTTCAACTTACTGATGCAATCATTTACCATTTGAAGATTTTCTGAGAGAGCCTTGTTTTCATCTTCTATGATTTCAAGTTCTTCAAGAACGAACATGAGTTCTTTTTGATCCATGGTGGATCTGGGTGCCATATGTTCAACCTTTCAGATCTCCTTTGAGTTGTTAGACTCTTCTAAAGGATTTGGCTATGATACCAATTTTTGAATATCTAGAATACTGAGAGGGGAGGGGTGAATCAATATTCCTTTAAAAAGATTAAAACTTTTGAATAGCTGACCACATAACATAATTGAAAATACCAAATAGAATCAATGCAACACAACACATAACACTGAGATTTTTACATGGAAACCCAAGAAGGGAAAAGAATCATGGAGAGGGTTAACTCTCAAGTATTAAGTAACCAGATACAAAATACAAAGGTGGCTCACTATCGGGGTGGCTCACTACCCTAAATACAAAAGGAACCATCATAGTTGAGAGATGGCTT
This sequence comes from Sequoia sempervirens, assembly GCA_007258455.2. NCBI lineage: Eukaryota > Viridiplantae > Streptophyta > Pinopsida > Cupressales > Cupressaceae > Sequoia > Sequoia sempervirens. Next base: position 283,538,568 of record VDFB02353493.1, on the reverse strand, counting down.
ATAGCTGGAGAGAATATTATAAAATTGAACTGCTATAATTGCATCTACATATGCATGAATATAGTTCTTGCTGAGGTGCAAAAATTTTGTACAATCACAACTCTATCTAACTATATCACATACATCAATAGTTCACTATAATACATCACATTTATTCATTCATTCTCATTTTTGTGATTATATCACTTCACATATATATCAGGTCTCCATATCCACTTAGTTAGCTTGCACTGGAGATATAAACAAATGAACATGTTACACAATATGTTGACGTAGACCAAAAAACCTTATGTTGGTAACATCACTGCCAGAATAGAGAACAAGTTGGAGGTAAGAATATTAGACTAATCAATGACATTAATGACAAATATCAAAAAATCCACCACATGTTAATCTAGAGGTCCCATTATATTTTTTTAGGAAACTATATGTAGAGTTTTTTATGGGGCAAAAGCCCAATTATATTGATTTAAAATCATTTCATGGTGTTGGTGGCAACATGCCACAACAAAGGTTAGGGGAAAGGGTTGATCCCCAATGTCTCGTGCATGTGCAAACCATTGTTGCTCCTCTTGGTCCTGCCATTCTCACACCTGTGCATCAACATGTGGTGGTATCAACATTAGGATCCCTCAATACGCTCGCAGGAGACCTTGATCAACATGCTTCTACGATAGGAAATAGGGAGCACAGAGACCACAATGATGGATGAGTGTCCTATGGAGTTGTCCTAGTACCACTCCATGAGTGTCGACACCACATGTATGTACTAGTTTCCATCAGCTATGCTATGGACTTGATTAGGCCACACCTAGTTCAGGTGGACGTGGAGATTTTGGTGGATCTTTTGGTCACCCTAGTTCATTTGTAGAATTTCTTACTATGGATCATCACCCTGAGGATAGTGTGACACATGTATAAATATGCATCTATGTGTTGAATTTATAAGAATCTTAATGAACATATATATCAAAAAAAAATTGCAATACATTTTAACAATCAAACTATTTGGTGTACAGATGACATTAATGATGGGACAATCATCTACACCATGAGTACATATGTCGACACCAATCCTAGTTAGCAACCCTTATGGGGTATTTTGATTTGAATTTTTTAAATTTTATATGAAATAATTTTTAACTTGACTTTAAATTTATAATTCAATCATGAACATATGTTTTAAATATTTATGTTGGTTCAGGGGAGTCAATTGACTTCCACATTGATTCCACTCAAGGGGTTGTTGAGTGCTCCTGCACTGTCGAGCATCACAGATCAGGGGCATGTAGATTTATATTGTAAATTATTTAACTTAAATTACTATAGTTACAATTATGAATTTTGAATTCACTATATATAAAATGTGCATGTATACTTGTAAATATTATAAGCGAACTAAATGTCTATATATATGTCTAGGTTGATACAACAATAAGAATGGGCATCAGACAAAGATTAGATGTTGTGGCTACTCGTGAGGCATCTGAATTTCAGGTTGTTTAAAAATGTTTCTACACAAAATGTGCACATTTGAATATATATATTTTAACCTAATTCAAGTATACATGCTTTAAATTTGATCTTGTAGGACTTTGTTAGTGCAAATTTCTGCCATGACTCAGTCATAGTTACACCTCTAGGAGGACATGAAGAGTAGGCTCTAGATATGCATTCAATAATTAGTGATAATTAAATATAAATATGAAATTAAAGTTGAAATTAATAGGACATTTTAATATTTGTACTTTACAAATTTAGTAATCCATACATGATATGCATTCAATAATTAGTGATAATTAGTCAATGAACTTATTTAATTCACGTCCTAATAGGATATCTTAAGGGGTCCTAATAGGATGTCTTAAGGGGTCCTAATACATAGGTTAGATCTAATAAAATAAGAAAATAAATCATAATCTACAAACAAAAACAATCTGTTTATATACCACAAAGGATGAAATTTTATGAAATAAAAAATACCAGACAAGATTAGAGAACAAAAGCATTAATAAATTATATAAACTAAACATAAATACCAATCAAAATGCAACGAGTTTTTCCAAAAAAATTGTTCTATAAGTATACACCATATTTTCTAGTTCTTTTACAACATAAAATTAAAGAACTTAATTATACAAAAATAGGCTAAAATTTTGAAATTAAATCATGTACTCCCATATTTACAAATCATGTAAAGTGCTAGAGAAAAATCAAGAACATAAAAGTCCTCTTGACCTCATGTTCCACAAAAAACACTAATTTATAAGCTGTTAAAATAAATAATAACATCCAACAAAAATACTACAACCTTCTTCCTATATGTCCACCCTTTCTTCTAGTATTTTCTATTGGAATGGGAGTCACATCCTCTGTCAAAAGAGACATCTAAGTTAATCTACAAGTTTCCATGTAATTGGCAACATCCTAAACCAAATGATTTCAAAATATAAATTGAATAATAGCAAACATCTTCAACTATGGATGTCTTAAGAGGATGAAATTCTTAAAAGTACATGTCTCATATTTAATTGCAATTGATATAATTAATTTAGAATTTTGGATGACTCATCATAACAATCACATTCTATACAATTTAAATAATGTCAATGTTTATTTAATGCATGTCATAATAGGATGTATTAAGGGGTCCTAATACGACGTCTTAAGGGGATCAAAGAAGAGTATAATTAAGTATAAATATTAAGTGATATAAACAATTATTAGACTTTAGGGTGACTCATCATAACAAATGATATAATTAAGTATAATATTTAGGATATGTCCTAATATGACGTCTTAAGGGGATCAAAGAAGAGTATAATTAAGTATAAATATTAAGTGATATAAACAAGCATTATACTTTAGGGTGACTCATCATAACAAATGATATAATTAAGTATAATATTTAGGATATGTCCTAATACAAGTCTTAAGGGGACCAAAGAAGTAATATACATGTTGTTTAGTGATTATACAATCAAATTTAAAGTTTCAAAGTAGGGTGACTCATTATAACAAATGATATAATTAAGTATATCATATATAGGATATGTCCTAATAGGATGCCTTAAGGGGATTAAATACTATAAAGTACATGTCTCATATTTAATCGCAATTGATATAATTGATTTAACAATAATTTATACATGATATTTAGTGATTATACAATCAGATATAAAGTTTCAACATAGGAAAACATGCACATTTAAAAAACAAAATATATAGAATATTGATTTTGATACATAAAAGTACATAGAGTATAATTGTGTATGTACATGTATTTATAATTTGTACAAAATGTTTAGTTGTGTAAGTATGTATGTACATATATGTCAACTCAAAACAATATTTACAAATTTTGGCTATGCCATCTCAAGAACATCTGAAACTTGTGCCCGAAATGTAGTAGGTCTTCACGCCACCTGATATCAAAATGGTACAAGCAATATCAATGAAATCATCAAAACATACATATTTTAATTTATATAAAACTATCTATATGTACACAACTCAAGTACCTGAATGTAAAAGTATTCCACACGTGTGTAGGTTGAATCCACATCCTCTCCTTTTTGTTTCAAAGTATGAGATCAATGTGATGATGACTTAAGGATACAAAAAAGGACAATAAATCAATTTTAACGATTAATGTACAAGCAATATCAATATATAATAAAAACATGTATTTAAATATAATTTAACTAATAATTACCTATTTTTACCAAGTATTCCATGTTGTCTAGGTTGAATTTGCATGGATTCTCCTTTTTGTGATGATGGCTTACGGATCTATAAAAGGACAATTTAAACCAATTTTAACTAATAACACACTTGAGCAATAGCAAAACATGTATTTAATCTATTTAAAAGGACAATATAAAACTAAAACTATAGTTAACTGTATTTACTTATTCCATTGTACCATCTACATCATCTCTTTTTTGCAATGCATCTATGATTGTCTCATGCTCTTCTATACAAATTGTCCATAGCACTTTATTTGTAGGTCTTCTACGATACCGATCTAGTTTTATATTTGTTGCAACCACCAAATGTGAATAGTGTATAATCTTTTTATGTGTTTCATAATCTTTGAATGTAGGCAGACCATTATTCCTTATCAGGTATTTTTGTAGCCAAGTGCCAACAACCAACACCAATCCTATTGGAAAACATGATAACCATAATTAAATAAGTTCTCAAAATTTTCTTAAGGGGATCAAAGACTTGTTCTAAAAATTTGCTTAAGGGGATCAAAAACTTGTTATCAAAATTTGCTTAAGGGGATGTTTTAAGGGGATCACCATACCTGTTGGATAATGATAGCCATCATCATCTTCTTAAGGTGCTATTAACTTATGTTTAGTCTCCACACAATGATCCTGTTAGAACTATAAAATTTTGAAAATGTTATAGTGGATTATATTCATGAGTTTCCAAAATAGTCCTCACCATAAACACAAAAAATCCTCTCTCTATAATATTTTTTCTCATACTTTGTCATGTGGTCCTACAAAAATCCATCTAGCCCTGAGCATTTCATTATATAATCCATATCGGCAAGAGAAGATCAGGGTCTCCCCGATCCATAATGCATTTTTTGCTAATGTATATCTATTGTAGTCTATTGGCAAGAAATCAAGAATATCACACCGATTGGAATTCATCTACAAGCACATATCGACATGACATAATTCATTGTCTCGGTGATAGAAAAATCATATCGGCAAGAAAGTTATCATCAGAATAAGTCATAACAAACTTATATATGTCTTACCAACCGGTGCACAAGGAAACATATTGGCTAGACTAAAAGTCATCAGAATGAAGTCTTATCAAATGCATTAGGTCTTGCCAAAAAAGCTCAAGGGGATTCAATAAATGATTATCGGGATGAAGTTATGTAGTCTTGCCGACCCATATGTTTTGTTGAATGTGGTTTCATCGGTGAGAAAATAAATATGTCTCATCGACCAGAAAACATACCAAAGGACATATCTCAGTGACATACAAAGAAATATATGAAACATCTCCCCAACTCCAAAAGTCACAGCGAAATACATAAGATGAAAGGATTTTTTTGGTGAGACTCCAAATATTGATGAGACTATGGGAGATTATAACAATATTCAATTTGTGATAGTCAGTAAGACTTTAGGGTGTCGAGGAGACTACAAGATGTTTTGACGAAAAGTTTAATGAACGTTGTAAAAGGTTATCGCCCCAGATTTGAAAATGTCTCACTGATAATACATTTGATGTGACAGTATGAGTTTCGAAAAAAGACTTCACTCATGCTTCAGCTGGCACACTAATGGCGCAATGGAACATAACAAGGAGAATTCAATTGGAAACATTAGTGTGGAATTGCTAGCGGAAGAATTGCAAGGGGATGAACAGGGATTGATAAATGCCGCCAAGAAAATATTGATTACATTCTCTGATGATAGAGGAGAACTAAAGGAAATGACTAGATGGAAAGGTGAGAGTGAGTCAATACTACATGAAATCCTGAAGATAGCTACTGTGGAGGACACAACATTGGAGGGGGTGAGTGAGCAAAATGAGAAGATGATAAAGATGGAGATCACAATCTGGAACACAGTTGGAGATGCGGATACGTACAAACACCGGGATTATTTGGATCACCTTTCTAAAACTCATTTGTGGCTTAACAGAGCTTGATTATCTTCTAATCTATTGTTGTTTAAACACATGATATTTCTGAAAGGATGTTTCCTTTCGAGTTTTGATGTATAAATATCTATTTCGGTAGTGAAATAGATAGATAGGATATTGAAGATAAGATAGAATAGGAAGAGGATATAGTAGAATATAATGTTTCACAAATATGAGACTATGATGCATGTTTGAAATTATGGAGATATCAATGAGAATCATTTAATGTGGTGGCGTATTTTTGGTATCAATTGTTTGCTGTGTTCATTGAAAGTATTACTTTAGTTTTCTCCAAGATTAATGTTTTCTAGTTATTTAAATTCATATAACAAGTTTATGTTTAATTTATCAGTGCACATTTGTTGTATCTATGTGGTTAATTAACCAGTTCTTTCAAGGAAAGATTAAATCCTTTTAATTGATCATAGTAATCAGGGAAGTTCATTTGGATCATTAAGAAGAACTTGGTAGTCATAGTCTTGCATGTTTATACAAGTTATAAACTAAAATATGTGCCAAACAATTTGAATGTTTTCTAGAAAGAAGTTACTCGTTTAGATTTCATTTGACTCCACATACCCAATAAGGCACTAGTCTCTACATTTTCATCATTTAGCTTCATTCATTTTTACATCTGTTAACTGAACATATTAGGTTTTAGTTTTAATATTGCTATACAATTTATACCAAATCCAGTTTTATTTGTCCACTCCCATCTGCCATTGTGGGAAAAACACTTCAAAAGAGATAAGCATAAGTCAAGTCTGCCTTGTTCATATAGGTACACCCGCCTAGGTCTAGCAGCACCTAAAGAGTAGAAGGTCTAAACCATTTGGCCTTGTCTATTACCCTAAAACGTACCAAGAGATTGGCAACCTCTTGAGGTGGTTTACCTGCGTTTTTGAGAGCTAACAAATTGGCGACTCTGCTAGAGAGATATTTCAGAATATTCAGTTGAAGACCATCATATAGAGTCATTGAGGAGAAATTCATAGTTTAGAAGTTTGAGGAAAAGTGACTCCGCTGGGCAAATCAAAAATAATTTCATTTTTCTCACTTTTAAGAAAGTGAGTGGCAACTCTAGTAAAATTTTGATGAAAAATGCACGACAACCTTTGGGAATTACCTTTGAATGTGCTAAGAGATGAACTAAACAAATTAAAAATAGAAGTTGAGAGCAAGAGAGCATTACTTCACAATGCAACAATGCATATCATGCACAACAGAATATATATTCACCACAATCACCTCATGGTCAACAATATGTGCCAAATTCTCATACACAATACAATAATTTGTTGTAGCAGTATCAACATCCACCTAATCCTCCCCCTCAACAATTCACAACAATAATTAGGCAATTTGATCTAACAGGGTTTCAATTGTACCCTTACCCTATGGATGGTTGTTGGAGAAGCCTTGTTCCTAAGTTTACAGGGAGTAGTACAATTATTGCTGAAGATCATTTGAGGAATTTTAATGCTTTCATCCAAGATTTGGATATACCTTATGAGGATTTACATATGAGGCTATTCCTAATGTCACTCATTCATGAAGCTAGGGATTGGTTTAATAGCCTACTAATAGCTTCTATTGATTCTCTCCAAGGATTTCAGGATCAATTTCTTGAGAAATATGGAAATCTGTCTGCACCAAATTAGGCTTCCCATGGGTTATTAGAGATTCAAGAAGACCAGAACTTGCAGCAATATGTATGCTAGAATCAACAATTTGAAGAAGAAGAAGATGAGTATGTACATACTCAAAGCCAGGACTCCATCACAGAATCAGGATGTGGAATTTATCCATTAGATGCATTTCTTGAAGTAAGGAGATGTGAAGGAGAATCTAGGCACTCTTTGTTCCGCAGAATGGAAAATGAATGGGCTGATATTGTAGATAAGAAAAGGTATGAAGACAATGGCGATGTCATCGATGAAGACAAAGAATTTGATCAAACAATGCAACCAATAGAAGATGAGACAAGTGCAAGTCAAAATGGTTCATATGATAGCCTGCATGAGGAAGATGAAGATACAAGAGATTTCTCTTGCATAACAGATTGTGACAGGGAAAGCAGTGTATGTTATGAGGGATCCAATGAATATTTAGATTCTGATGATGAACCTAAGGATTTTGATCTGCAATAAAGGGATTCTAGTAGCTCTTTTGGAAATCAGGATGAAGAAGCAACTGAAGAGGCAAGTTTGTTTGACAGTGAACAGATAATACTTCCAGCTACAGTTGAGGACCATGGAGATACATTTGATGATGAAGAGGTTTGTACACCTGAAAATGGACTTCAAATTTTTTTAAATCCATTATGGGATGAAGAAATAGAATAAAATCATATGAGATTTTGCCAAGGTGTGCCAGAAAAAGAATTTTATGTGTATTCAAATCTATTTTTTGTTGAAGATGAAGTATTTTCTGATAATCAAAGTAATGTATCAAATTGTGGAACAAATGGTTGTGCTAGTAATACTTTTGATTTTTCATTCTCTGATAATCTGGAGCCTCTTTTTGACAATGAAAATAGTGAAAAATATTGCAGCAATGATATGGATATAGAAATATGTTCATTCAGTAGTAAGAAAATTTTAGATTTGCTGGCAATAGAATATCAGAAATACATACATGAGAAGGGGTCAAAAAATTCATCCCCAACATTAATTGATACAAATGTACACAATGATGACTATGTGGATCAAGAATTTTTGTCATTACCAGTTAGTCATATGAGAGAGATAGAAATTTTTCCAGGTTTGGTTGTCTTAGAAAAGGTTGATATGACAGAATTTTTTGACTTTCAAGAGAAGTATTCTGATGATGGATTTTTAGTACAGCTGGAAGATCATTTTATAACACATAATAGTGAGCAAAATAAAGAAGAAAGTTGCATTGAATGTGCATACACACTGAATGTTGAAGATGATAGAAATATACTTCATGATGATGGAGAATATGAACTACAAAATGGTGAGGAATTTTTGTTAAGCCGAGCAAAATAATTTTCTAAAAATTTTAATGACAATGGCACAACTGATTGCATGAGTGTTCTCAAGAAGAATCTGATGAACTTATATCAGAGTAGGGTGTTTGATAGAGGAAAATAGGGGTCTCTATTTTTGGTGGCCTTGTGCCATCAACTGTGGTGTAGATAATTTTATTAGTTCATGATAGAAAGAAATTTAAACTTGTTGTTCAAAGCACAAATATTTGTGGTCTGCTCTCCCAAAAATCTAGATCATTGCAATGATCTCACAATCATTCATCCCTAGACGGAGCCACTATTAGAACTGTAAAATTTTGAAAATTTTATAGTGGATTATATTCATGAGTTTCCAAAATAGTCCTCACTAGAAACACAAAAAATCCTCTCTATAATATTTTTGCTCATACTTTGTCATGTGTTCCTACAAAAATCCATCTAGCCCTGAACATTTCATTGTATAATCCATATCGGCAAGAGAAGATTAGGGTCTCCCTGATCCATAATGCATTTTTTGCTAATGTATATCTATTGTAGTCTATTGGCAAGAAATTAGGAATATCACACCGATCGGAATTCATCTACAAGAACATATCGGCAGGACATAATTCATTGTCTTAGCGATAGAAAAATCATATAGGCAAGAGAGTTATCATCGGAATAAGTCACAACGAACTCATATATGTCTTATCAACCTGTGCACAAGGAAACATATCGGCAAGACTAAAAGTCATCAAAATGAAGTCTTATCGAATGCATTAGGTCTTGCCGACAAAGCGCAAGGGGATTCTATAAATGATTATCGGGATGAAGTTATGTAGTCTTGCCGACCCATATGTTTTGCTAAATGTGGTTTCATCGGTGAGAAAGTAAATATGTCTCATCGACCAGAAAACATACCAAAGGACATATCTCGGTGAGATACAAAGAAATCTATGAAACATCTCCCCGACTCTAAAAGTCACAGCGAAATACATAAGATGAAAGGATATTTTTCGGTGAGACTCCAAATATCGATGAGACTATGGGACATTATAATGATATTCAATTTGCGATAGTTGGTAAGACTTCGGGGTGTCGGGGAGACTACATGATGTTTTGATGAATGGTTTAATGAACGTTGTAAAAGGTTATCACCCCAGATTTGAAAATGTCTCACCGATAATACATTTGATGTGACAAATGAGTTTCGAAAAAAGGCTTCACTCATGCTTCAGCTGGCACATTAATGGCATGACAGAACATAACAAGGAGAATTCAATTAGAAACATTAGTGTGGAATTGCTAGCGGAAGAATTGAAAGGGGATGAACAGGGATTGATAAATGCTGCCAAGAAAACATTGATTACATTCTTTAATGGTAGAGGGGAATTAAAAGAAATGACTAGATGGAAAGGTGAGAGTGAGTCAATACTACATGAAATCCTGAAGATAGCTACTGTGGAGGACACAACATTGGAGGGGGCGAGCGAGCAAAATGAGAAGATGATAAAGATGGAGATCACAATCCAAAACGCAGTTGGAGATGCGGATACATATGAACGTTAGGATTATTTGGATCATCTTTCTAAAACTCATTTGTGGCTTAACAGAGCTTGATTATCTTCTAATCTATTGTTGTTTAAACACATGATATTTCTGAAAGGACATGTCCTTTCGAGTTTTGATGTATAAATATCTGTTTCGGTAGCTAAATAGATATATAGGATATTACAGATAAGATAGAATAGGAAGAGGATACAGTAGAATATAATGTTTCACAGATATGAGACTATGATGCATGTTTGAAATTATGGAGATATCAATAAGAATCATTTAATGTGGTGGCGCATTTCTAGTATCAATTATTTGTTGTGTTCATTGAAATTATTACTGTAGTTGTCTCCAAGGTTAATGTTTTCTGGTTATTTAAATTGATATAACAAGTTTATGTTCAATTTATCAATGCACATTTGTTGTATCTGTGTGGTTAATTAACCGGTTCTTTCAAGGAAAGATTAAATCCTTTTAATTAATCATAGTAATCAGGGAAGTTCATCTAGATCATTAAGAACTTGGTAGTCATAGTCTTGCATGTTTATACAAGTTATAAACTAAAATATGTGCCAAACAATTTGAATGTTTTCCAGAAAGAAGTTACTCATTTAGATTTCATTTGACTCTGCATACCCAATAAGGCACTAGTCTCTGCATTTTCATCATTTAGCTTCATTCATTTTTACATCTGTTAATTGAACATATTAGGTTTTAGTTTTAATATTGCTATACAATTTATACCAAATCCAGTTTTATTTGTCCACTCCCATCTGCCATTGTGGGAAAAACACTTCAAAAGAGATAAGTATAAGTCAAGTCTACCTTGTTCATATAGGTACACCCGCCTAGGTCTAGTAGTACCTAAAGAGTAGAAGGTCTAAACCATTTGGCCTTGTCTGTTACCCTAAAACGTACCAAGAGATTGGCAACCTCTTGAGGTGTTTTACCTACGTTTTTGAGAGCTTACAGAGCCAACCAATATTTTTTTTCCTCTTCATTCCCTTTAGGTGCAACAACAACATACACATGTCTTGCAAACAAAATTTGATTTAATAACTTGTGCGTATCCATATAGATAATTTAGTATTACAAAATAACTTAATAAAGTGAAATAAAATGAAATAAATTGAATTAAATTACCTTCTTGTACAAGGTTTGAAACATGGTCATAGTCTTCAAATGCAAACACTTGATCATTTTCTTCAATAGTTGTTTCATATTGATCGTGTGCTTGGGCAAGTGTCAACGATCTTTGCTCCCACTCTTCAACCCATTCTGAATTTTCACATGCTTCCCAATCTCCTAAGATACAAAATTGACAAAAACATGCAAGCTCCCTTATCTAGATAGTTCATGTGCTTGCTATTGAACTCTTAAATGAATTCCATTTAGTAGATCCACTGATTGTCTCACAGTCAAATCTAGGTAGAATGTTCTCTTCTTCAACCAACCAAAAGAATTGACGAATTGTAGAGTACTCACTTTAATTGGGTGTAGATAATCTTGTATTGCACCAATCCACAATCCCATGTGCATCTTTAAATTTTATTGCATTCTCAAATTTCAATTCTTCTCTAGTAAGAATTCTTTTGGCAGACACACCAACTCCATCATGTTCTCCTTTACCATGCCCAGCTTCAAAAAAACTCCATATATGTTGGACATTAAGTTCCTTGTGAACTCTACTTAAACAATAGAACATTCGAGCATTCTTGAACTTCCCCATATAATTATCTGACCATATGAGGTGTTATGTCATCTGGATTCCTCTTTCTCTTAAATTTCTATAAAATATATTCAAACAATATTGACCAAACTCTGATGAGTGTAACCGATTTTTACTCAAATAGAAATGATACTCCCCCAAAACTTTTCTATCATCCTCTGTGATATCATCTACATGTCTATAAACAATATGGACAAACATAGCTACTTGCACTAAATTATAATACTGTGATTGAATTTCTTCTTGTGGAGCTAGAGTATAATTTTCTGAAAAATCAACCACTGATAGTATAGTACCAATTGGAAATGTGTTTCTACATGCGTGAAATTGGCCATTAAGCCATCGAGCATGTTGAGAGTGCATGGCATATTTTGGTACAATCTTATTCTTAAATTCACTTATGAATGCATGTACACTAACTTTTTCTATAGCTAAATCATAATGCTTTCCTATTTTTCCATCTTTTAAAGAATAGTCAACATTCTTAAATCTTTTAACATATAATAATTGTTGTCCAAAATCATTATCAACACTTTCATGCATACAAATTCTTAAGAATGAAAGGTTTCCACAACTAGTGCATTGTCCAGAAATACAAGAACTTAAATAAAACAATTTACCATTAGATCTTTCACAAAACAAACTTGATATAAACTCCCTTATTGTTTCAGGTGGCATATTAATATCACATTCCTGCATAATCATGTTAGTATGCAAAGTACAATGTATTATATATCAAAAAACATCATAAAAATAATGAAATTGAACATGCATCTTACAACAAGATATTCATTGCTTATTAATTTTTACATACCAGGGTTTACATTTTTCAAAATACCTTTGAATTATTTTAATATTACCAAGTAACCCTAAATCACCACAAAATTTTCTATAAAATTCAGTTTGTGTTGTATCTAATAGGTGTTTTGGATGAGGATCATGAACTTTGGACCCCACTCTTAGTTTTAAAACATCTCTAGCATTAGATGATACCCAAAAATTGACTTCTATAAAGACCTATATTTCCTCTTATTACTCCTATTAGATGACTTGAATTTCTTCAGGAGTCAATGCCTTCCTATATTTCCAAAAATTCAATCCAAATTGCAAGTTGAAGACCTATAAAGACAAAAGTCTTCCTCTTTTGTTTCTCAAAACAAGTAGAAAACTAACACAATTCCACTTAAAAAACTATTTACATGATGTCTCCTTTCAAAAATTCAATCCAAATTGCAAGTTGAAGACCTATAAAGATAAAAGTCTTCCTCTTTTGTTCCTCCAAACGAGTAGAAAATTAACACAGTTCCACTTAAAAACTATTTACATGATGCCTCTGAAAAATTCAATCCAAAATGCAAGTTGAAGACCTGTAAAGACAAAAGTTGATAGAAAATAGCCCAATATGTTGCAATCAATTGTACATGTGAAGTTGCAGACTTCACAATAAAATTTTGCTAGTAAATTAAGAAAAAAGGGTAAAAAGAGAAACATGATCCCATTTATAGTTGGGATCCTATAGTAAAAGGGATCCTGTTTTATAATTGGGATCCCGTAGTAAACAGGGTCCCATTTATAAAATGGGATCCCATTTCCATGTCAATGGTTCAAACATTTAATATTGGGAAATGAGATCCCGATTTACAAAATAAGATCCTGTTTTGTAAACGGGATCTCGTTTCTAAAAAAATGAACTTGCCCTTGCTTTGTGGTCAGGTTTTTGGTATGTATTCTAGTTTGGGAAAAGCATTGGGGATCTGAACCTAGGCCTTCAACTTGGTTTGACTTACAAGTTGAAGGTCCTAACAATGTCACAAAAAAATAGTGACTTTGGACATATGGTTGACAACTTTTTTTTGTAGAATTTTTTCAACGAAATTAAAACCCATTATAGATGAGACAGTGCAGATTCAAAATATGTAATTTTTTTTTACAATTGGATTAAATTTTCTCTATTTTTCAATTAATTTATGATGAAACTGGTCCATAAACTTGAAATATCAGGGTTTTTTACTATTTTAATAACTTTTTATTAAAATATTTTTTTGTAAAACAAATTGCACGAAAATGTACTTCAAACAATACTTTTCAATTTAAAAAAAAATCAAAAAATAATAAGTTTAGGTCATCTTATGTGTGACGTACACGACGATTTTTCAAAATGACAAATATGGCTAATAAAAATTTAACAAAAAAATTCAATAAAAAGTTACAAAAAATATCAAAAACGTGTTTCAATGAGTAAAAAATATTTCCCCAAAAGGATTTAGAAAAATATGATAATTTATGTCAAAATATGGATGACGTACATGTGCATGGTATGGTAAAAAAAAAAGTAACTTTTAAACAGTGGTTTTTTGAAACACCCATTGAAAATCAATTTGTAGTATCTGGGTATTCAAATAATTTACATATTCAGAAACTAGACTCTGAGTACTGCATTTTATGATAAGTGATTTTTTTGAAGATTCCATCTCTAAGTGCTTCAAATTTTAAAGTCAAATGTGTCAAATTCTGAAAATCAGGGAAAACACTTCCACTTTTTGGCCAAAAAGTGGACTCAACTTCTTGCTAGCACCCATTGATCATGTTTTTGGATTTTCTTTTAATAGTCTTGACATCCATATCTTGAACTTCATATTTTCTCAATGCATCTATGCTTATTGAAAAGAGATTATCTTGAATCTTTTTTTGACCTATTCACAAGTTGCCAAAATTTTCTTTTGTTCTATCAAAATCTGGTTGATATTGATGAATTTTCATTCTATACTCTGAAACCACATATTAGATTGATTTTCTTCTATAATAGATAAAATATTCTCAACAATTAATATATTAACATCCATCTTGGTCATCTCCTAAAGTTCTTTCAAAATTCCCTTTTAAACCACCCTTCTTTCATATTTTTTAGTTCCTTTGCAATTTATTCTTTCTTAACATTTTCTTTTTCATATACTTTTCTAGATTTCCCAATGAAATTAGGAGCATTTTATTTCATTTGATTCACCCATTTCTCAATTACTTTTCCATTTGATTTATATTTATGTACACTTTCTATAACCTTTTTCTCAATAATTCCCCCAGAAATAGGAACTTCTAAGGCAGGGGTTGCATCAACAGGTAAAGCAAATGTGTCCATAATAGACCTAAGATAAGATGTCAAGACTTGTGCTTGTTGTTTGAGTTGATCCTTTGTATTCTTCTCTTTATTTGTTCTATGAATCAACTTAGCTATAGATACCTAAAATTTGTGAATATCACCTTCATGTGTCCAAGGACCAAGTTGTACTTTGGTGATGTCAAATTTAGTCTCATTAGCTTTATCCATGTTTTATTTGAGATGGGATGAGATAATTTAACACACATATTCCTGAATGAAGGATCAACTATCAACCTTAACATAACCTTGGTTTTCTTAGGCTTTATAAACTTTTGGATCAAATTAGTAATTGTATCAAATTCAAGAGAAACTAATTGGATAACTCCTTTTCTTTAGCAAACTTTGTTACAACCACAAATAACCAAGAACCTATGAAGAACTTAGGATTTTCATAGATGGTGGTTCAAATGCTATAAGAGGATTGGTAACAACCGGAAGAGGAACCTCATTGTGGAGTGCATAACTAATTTACATTTTAGGAGGAGAATGAGGCTCATCATGAGGTGGTGATAAGATAAGGATAGAGGGTGAAATCGAGGGGATTGGTTCCTCATCATTAGGACAACTTTTAGGATCTATGTATTCTCTTTCCTTGATTCCTTGAATTGGATTTAATGACTTCTCCTTTAGTTTGATCTCTTCTTCCTTATTTTTGGATCAATTGAACACGTGTTTGTAAGTTTGTTCCTCTTGTTCGAGTCTTCATCATCACCACCTCCTTGAATGTTTTGCTACAAATTCAAAACTAAAACCAAGACTTGAGAAATGATGGAAGAAGAAGAACCTTCTTGAGTGTCATTGCTCTTCCTTAAATAATTGTCTTTATCTCTTGGTTTTCTAGTCATAGCTTCAAATACCTTCTTCCTTATCTATTCTTCTCACCTCTTGATAATGTGAGTTGTCCTCTCACCTAAATATTTCATCTCTAGATTTACCCAATTAATAGGTGGCAAAGGTTGTATTCAAATGTTTTCAAAATAAACAAGATCAATCAAGTCTAACATGTCATCTTTGATCTCAGTCACATCTCAACCTAGCCTGAATTATTTGATCTATTCAATGGTGAGCCTCATCCAGTTCCTCCTTTGGACTTCAAAGTCATCCTCACAATTGTCCTAGGAGTCTTCAATTTATGGGAAATGACAATAACTTGCAGTCTTGCATTGAGGTTTGAATTATCCCTAGTGTACCATTTTTTGTTGAAGGGAAACCTCATGATGTAACAATATAAACTTAGTTTTATAATTGATTGCTTGATATTCAAAGTACCAAAAGTGGATTTATAGCTATAGTGACTCAGATTAGTAGGAAAAGGAATGCCATTTTCCTCATATCTCTGTATATCTTATTAACCTCATATCTCATATCTCATATCTCTATATATCTTCCTACAAGGTTTAATCAAAACAATCTTGTCATCTACATATGCCAAAAACATATGTGGATACCCATCGAAGCCTCTAACCCGAATACATGTGAACCTTGGAAAATGGATGAAATAACTCCCATACTATTTGATAAGATCCATTGTCTCTAGATATATTTTGAGTCTAGGATTTCCTTGTAGCTCTCTCACTATCAACATAGTGAAAGCATCATTCACCCTTTGAAACTTTTTGGTAACTTTGTTCTAGTTGTAACTGTAGATAGAAATTATAGATTTGAGTCATGTCGTATATTTCATTGTTGTTAAGCCCTAGAAACATTTTCATGCTTGTGATGGTGTAAAAGAGATAAGAGGACATATAAAACATTCGTGTGACTAATATTTAGTTTGTTGACTATGCAAGTTATCACTAATAATACCTCTCCAATCAATGAACTGGTTACTTCAATAAATGATAGTAATGAACAAATACATCCACATTTCAAAATTATCTGAGTTTTTATTACCCATCAACCTATTAAGGAGGAAAACCATGTTGGAAACATTATCAACAAAAAAATCTATGAATCACCCTTGGCAGTTGTGATTTTCTTCCTTGGGTACTATCAACCAATTTCTTGTTATGTTATTGAGACATTGATTTTTATTTTTAGAGAAATATTTTTTGGCATTTTCTTTATTTATGCCCATGAATTGGTATAAGAAGCAACTTGAAAATGATTCTAAGAGAAATGGCATCGAGCTTCACCAATAATTTATTGTCTGCAATCTAAATTTTTGTGGTTTTTGATTTGTATGCTTTTATGCACTGCAAGACAAAATCAAGATATTAGATTGCCACTGGATAGCCTGTGGCATGAGGTAACCCACTTTCAAACACCTCATATACCATTGAAGATCTCTTCTCTTTTTGTATAGCTTTATAAAAAAAATTCATACTAATATGTCTGAATTTTGTATTTGAGATCTCTAGATGAATGCTTTTTAAGTATAGAGATGAATTCATAACCTTGATATTTATATTTCATTTTTGTAGAAGACCCACCACTCCATTATGAATAAATAATATTTTTTGGGCCACAATATTATTTTTAGCAATGTTAGGAATAGAGTGATGACAAAGCTTGGTTGTCACAATTGTAAATATCTGCACTCACCAATTTGCTTCATTTCGATCTTAGCTTATGCATGCAATATCGATAAAAATATATCAATTTCACCTTCTGTGCTACTACTTGATTAAATATCCTTTATCCACATACATATCCATCCTATCTTTAAAATCCTTTGATGTGTGTCTCTTCATTAACACTAGGTATCTAATACATTGCACATTATTATTTTGCAGACTTATTTTCAGTTTGCTTCATTTGGCATTGCCATTAATCAACATAGGTACATATTATGTGTCTAACAAACCCAATGTAATTGCTAAATTTTTAAAATGAATTGAATCTGGAAATACTCTATTGTTTTTATTTGCCAAGCTGATTTCACCAACTCTGCATAGATTTCTGGTGTTTGTAAATGTGATTATTTTCTTTTGCAAAAGCATGTACCATTTTATGGGTTTTTTTTCAAAAATTAAAAGAGGGGTAAAAATTTATTCAAAATAAAATAGAGCAGTACAAAGCAAGGGAATTAAACATCCATGTCTATCTCCACTAATTGGTCCAATTTTTAGGACAAATCCGGGGGTAATTGACCCCTTTCCACAATATTCCAACCTTGCAAATAATCAAAAGTCCATTTAGCCAAACAATCTGCAACCCCATTCCATTCCATTCTCAAGGAATTTGATCCAAAGAAACAAAATCCAAAGAAGCACATAGATTAAAAATTTGTTTTATAATAATAGCCAAATTCCAACTAACATCCTCTAATGGTCACCTCTTTAGCAAAGTCATTACCACCAGAGAATTAGATTCACAAATAATCTGTCTCCATCCAAGAGCACAACCACGCTCCACAACACATAAAATAGCAAGAGCCCCCATCACATTGTTAGTATACCAACCCTTATAAACAAAATAGATAAACTCAACAGTCTCAAAACTAGTCCACCCAACACCTCCAATACCAACATGACCTAGATTTCCATGAGAAGAACCATCTGTGTTGATTTTCAACACACCCTAAGGAGGAGAACACCAACGCCCCTCCCTATTTATCTTCCGAAGAGGATGGTGACTTATGTTTCTCATGATCTAACCATTTTATAGCCTTCAATCTAACTACTTGCAAGAATTTTATTTACTTTTCTTTCGTCAATTTCTTCACTATTCCATTTTGACCATGGCTACTTATCTCTATACATGTTTTCAAAAGAACATAAGTTACAACTTGTGTAATCCAACTTGAAACAGTTGGGTAATTGGAAAACACTTAGCTTATATTCATACATTATCTACAAGAAGCAAGAAAACACGTCCACAAAACCACCATAGGTTTAATTAGTATCTCAAAACCAACATGCGCAAGTAGGGAAGGTGCTTGCAGAGATTATGGAACCTGTCTTTATGCCAACCAATTGCATTTGCATGATAATTTCTAAAGCTAGTTTACCAGATCCATTATGCACCTGAGTTGCAATCATTTCATTCCATGAGACGACATCCTTTTAAGACATTATGTCAAATAGTTTGCATACTTTGTCTACACCTCCACATTTTAGATTTAAGTTTTAGCCGCCATCTTGAAGGTATATTGGCAAAGAGTTCACACACCTTTATCCATACTTTCACACCTGCTAACTACGTTGTTTCAACTCTCCCATTTTGGTATGGGCAGATGATATGTACCATGGAATTCAACTTTACAATTGTCAAATGTGCCTAGTTATCACATATTTTTTGCATTCCATTAGATGACATCTATTTGAGTTATTTTGTCAAACATTTTACAACTCTAGGAAAATTCACCGCCAACAATTCACAGATGGAAAATTCACCACCAGTAATTCACGGATGGAAAATTCACCGCAGGAAAATTCACTGCCACCAGCAATTCACTGCAATGCCAAAAAAAAATTCACCGCCACCAGCAATTCAAATTCATACAATTAATTTTTTGCGTGGTGAATTATCAT
Source organism: Sequoia sempervirens (assembly GCA_007258455.2). NCBI lineage: Eukaryota > Viridiplantae > Streptophyta > Pinopsida > Cupressales > Cupressaceae > Sequoia > Sequoia sempervirens. The sequence goes on along the minus strand of VDFB02353493.1, from coordinate 283,519,000 downwards.
GGCGGTGAATTTTCCCACAATGAATTGTTGACAGTAAATTTGCCATCCATAAATTGTTGATGGTAAATTTTCCATCCATAAATTGTTGACGGTAAATTTCCTGTCGATGAATTGCTAACGGTGAATTTGTCGTATGCCACATTTTACATGCCTTATCTATGCCTCCATATTTTGCATCATGTATTTGCCCAAATGTTTCTAAATCACTTCAAAGAATCCATTGCCTACCTATTCTTTTCTATGAGTCCACATTTGGCATGCAAGAAACAAGAATACTAGCAAAGGTTTTAGAGCTTTGAATTTACACCTACGTATTGTCTTTGATATATCTATCACGTTTAATTAATGTTCCAACCTGGTTTCATGGCTCCAATATGGATAGAGGCTAAGAATATATTGGTTAAAGCTATGGAGATTAATTTTATGCTTGCCAAAGGCATATGTCTAAAAGCTTTGAAAGCCTTTTTAGCACATTCATTGTGTGGATAGCTTGTGGTCATTATAGTCATGTGACCACATTTATTCGAGGCATTTTTTCAAAGAGTAGGCTCTTTCCTATGTTTCTATGCTACATACATGCTTACCAAGGCACTTGCAACTAAAACATCTAAAATAAATCCCCTCCTCTCTACTTTTATGAATGTTGATACCTTGTTCCACAAACCTTCACTTAGAGCAGGCTTTGGAATTGTATCTGCAAAGGCTGTGGCGTTTGGTTCTATTCCTATCAATTTGCTTGAAATCTCTAAAACCTTTTCAACCAATCTATCTTACATACCTCTATCATTATTGCATCCCAAGAGGCAATACTTCTTCAATGCACTCTCTAAAATATTCATTTTCTTGGTGTTTTCTTCCACATTCAACAAGCATGCCTGCCATAGCACTTGCAATATCAGTTCAAGCTTTACATAGGTAGTTATAGGAGCCAACTCTCCCATTAATGCTCAAAGAGTCATAAGATGAGAAAGTCAGAAAAGTTGAGCATATGAGAATTTCCTTTTTAATGGTAAAAAATAATCAAATTAAGAAGTGAGAAAAGTTGACCATATAAGCATAGGTTAGAAACTAGCACTTGCACCAGAAAGGATGCAAGGGTTATGCCGATAGAAAAATATAAGAACACCATGTTTCCCTCTCCTTAGCCACTACCATCTGGGACTCCCAGTGATGAATCTTGACCTATAGGAGAGAAGAACATAAGACATTCTTTTTACCTTATTGACTTCTTTTCTTTGAATTTGGACTAATGAAATTAATACATTCTTCAGGTAATGGCATAAATAATCCTAAAACAGAGCATAAGTAGAGATTGGAAACATTCATACCTAGAGCTAATAGTCCAGAAAGGACAAATAGTTCTCCAATGGCCAGAGGAAGGGAAGACAAAAGTTTCAGAACTTTCTTTGGAAATTTCTGCAACACACCTAACCCTCCAAATCCCATTTTTGCTTGACTTGGAGAATCTTCATTGCTCAAAGAAACATTTGAAAGAGCAGGAGCAAAGGTTCCTTCTCTAGGGCTGGTTACCGATAAAGCTTTTAGATTGTAAGTTGCTCTGCTTAGTGGGGTTATTCACCTCTTTGATTCTAGCCATTACAGTGAAATTCCTCAAACTTCCAGAAGGGATAAGCTAGATTCTAAATCCGCATTTTTGAAAAGGGTTTTTTCCAAGAGACTTATATCCAGAAGGCCATCTTGAAATGTTTGTGCAGTCCTGTAAGATTCTCTGTGCTTGATAGATATTGTAGTGACTTTTTTACAAGAGACTTATATCCAGAAGGCCATCCAATACCTTGTATTTACATCCTAGAATGAGCTAATAATCCTCTTTACTTCATTAACATTCTTTTTAAACAAGACCTTTTATTATTGGAATAAAATCTTTTATTAAAAAAAAAGAAAAAATTACATATGAATACAACAACAAAGCAAGAAAAATAGGAATTTGCTGGAAGCAAAAGAGCCCTCCAGCAAAAATAGTCTCCTATTTACAAAAAGACCAATGTATGGCACTGTTTGAACACATGAATCATACACAACAACAGATAAGCATAACCCTTTAAATCCCATAGTGAGTATGAGTCGCCAGTTCTTGAGGTTGACTTGGTAAACAACAGCCTTCTATTTCTTAATGAACAAGAAGGTCCAGATCCATGCTAGGATGAGTTGAAAGATTTTGAGCCAGCCATAATGAATGTACTACCTAGCCTTCTACATGCCCTGCCCATTGTATGCATCTGTACAAGATGGTTCTGAGGGTGACTCAGCTTCTCTTTTTTTTTGTAGTTGTGACAGTTGTCTCCTCTGTGTACTACAACTCACAAGCTCTTGGCCAAAAATAGAGGATAACCAAATTCCAAAGGATAAAAAAGCAACTGTTGTAGCAGCTTGCAAGATTTCGCTCCCCAATTTTTGTTCTTCCCAAGGCCCTTCTTGCTGTTGTATTCTCCTAAAGCCTGCAATAACAACACTAACATTGTCTTGTGTATGTCGATTCAGAGTAGCATTTGCAAGTGCTCCACAAGCTGACTGCACATCACAGTGATGTCTAAGTTGAATTCTAACAAACCTTACAACATCCACACTGAACCATGTTAGGATCCACTGTCATAGCATATGCTATGAAAATCAATGAAGAGGACAACACCTTCTCCAACATCACTCACCACAGTACCTAGTGCAACCAACTGCAAGGGGGTGGGTAAAATCCACTACAACAAGTGACACTACTGCATTCACAGTCAACCTCCTCTAGGTCCAAAACAACAAGCTCCAGCCCAGTAGCCTCTAGGACAAAGGATATCCTTCTTTGCCCAAGTAAAGAGTAAACACACCTCTTGTAAGAAAGGTTAGCCTCCAGGTCTAATAGGGACCCCAAAGCTGCATCCAAAACCAAAAGTTTTTTCCTCAAACAAGACTTAATACTCAGAAATTCCTAATCTAACTTTGATAGCATAGTATTTTCCATAAACCAACTAAAACTTAAACCTAAAATTTCCTATATACATATTAAATACTCACATAGAAAAACTAAATCTTTTATGTACATGTTGGGTGCTCTACTTCTAATCCACCTACACTCTTCGTGATGGGTACTTTATAAGGGAATCCTGTAATCACACACTCTGTATTGCTTGTTATTCTAACACTTTCTGTAATATAAATAAAATTTTTAAGTTCTTACAAAACAAACCAAGGGCAGTCAAAATTGTCATGGATCATTCTTAAATAGACAGCACCAAAGATGCAGTCAAGGCATGGACACTTTATATAAGGTTAAACAGTAAACCTAATGCTGTGTGATTCAACTTTAAAAAAGTGAAGCTTGAAAACAAGCCCAAAGTTATCCAAGAAGATAAGATTCTAACAAAGTTTGAAGGTATGTAATCTCTGACATTTCTTGTTTTTGAGGATTGTAAAATGAGAAAAGTAGGTCTAAATGGCCTATTTCTCTTGTCACTTACTTTTCTCCTCATATTGGGTATACAGTCAATGGAGATGAAGAAAACCCAGCTGCAATTTTACATGCATGACATTGTCAAGGCTAGAAATGCCACAGCAGTGAAAGTAACACTAGGTTTAGCAGCAGAATTTGGGATGATATATGTCATGGATGATCTTCTAATAGAAGGCCCCCAACAAAATTGAAGAGCAGTGGGTAGAGCTACAGGAATGTATATATCAAATTCTCTGAAAGATGTTAGTGTGTTGTCGGTCTTTACAATTGTTTTTGAAGAAGGGATGTACAATGGAAGTACTCTTAGTTTTCAGGGCCAGGACAGTGTATTCTTAAAGAAAAGGGAGATATTTGTTGTAATGGAGACCCACTACTCCCAAGGACTCAATGTTGTACTTAGGTTCAATGTCACTGTTATTCACCGATCATTTCAAATCAAGGAAATATGAAATCTGTAAGCATGTCTATAATAATGTATAAGATAGAGGGTTTCTTCTATTTTACCATTTGAGTTTTCAATGTCAAGTACCATTCTATCTGTAACTTATGAAAGGATTTTGAAAAAATTGAAGATATTTAGTTGATTATCAAATATGTAAAACAATATGTTTTGAACAGATTTTTAGTTTTAAGAGTTTTTAGCAATGTGGGTTTTTTATTTTGTAACCTTATTTTGCAAAGCACTAGATAACCCAGGACAGGGTTAGATCTTGTGCTCTTTTTGGTAGACTCAATATCAATGAAGACTGGGGAGGTAAAACTTCTGCCTCGTTTACACATGGACTTCAAGATGGAAGAAGGCTAGATAGCCTGCAAAAATAGTATTGTTTTTATATGCTACCAACAAAATCACACCCTAAATAAGAACATGCCAATTTTGATTGACTATAATAGCAAGAAAATCAAACCCAATTCATAGATAAAATTGGCTGAGTTTCATCAACAACTAGCCAAGAGAACATTCATGCTGTACATGCCCAGAGAAAAGGATTTTAAAGAATTTTCATTTTTCTAAAATTGAATGCATTTATAGATTTAAGTGATTAAGAAAGTTTTCATTAAGCACTTCAATTCTTTTGGGTATTTGATATTCATTAGTAGGGATTTTCCCCTCCCGACTTTCTTTTTCATTGGCAAGATTGTAAGAACATGTAACACCTTTTTAATCACCCATTAACACAAGATTTGTTCTGTGTCTGAAATTTGTTCTCATTTTCCCCTCCATTCACAAAATTGTGAAAACATGCCAAAATTTATGAATCAGTCGCATGGAAATGGTGTTATTAAGACTTCCCACAACAAAAAATGATCCGGTGTGAAGAGATTCCAAAAAAAAACACTCGTTAAAATGATGGCAAGTGACTTACCTCAAGATTCTGCAAAAACTGTGTTGTGCTGTCAACAATGCGATGAGAAAAAATGGGTAGAGGTTTGGAAGAAATTTTTTACAGAAATCAACACAGAAATTTCTTTAAAATGAGATGAACCAAAACCGGTCTCTTACATAAACAAAAAAAATGGAAAATATCAGGGTTGTAGAGCTAGATAAGATTTCATCACTAAAACAACATAGAAATTTCTTAAAAATGAGATGAACCAAAACCGGTCTCTTACATAAACAAAAAAAATGGAAAATATCAGGGTTGTAGAACTAGATAAGATTTCATCACTAAAATTTGATTTGATTTGTAGATTTCAATATGAATGAATGAATGAATGAATGCTTTTAATTACGTCCATGAGACCAGCCGGCCTATGGGACCCCCAAAACAGAACTGAAACCACAATTTGGCACAAACTAAGCAGCCGCCGACCTCACCGAGTACTTATGTTTCCCTTTAACTCTTTGCTAATTTTGTTTCTTCTACTATGTATTTTGATCAGGTAACTTGCCGTTTCAGCGATCTTCTCCTCTTCAAACAAAGCCTCTAACAATTTGACTTTAAACAGATCCAAGTAACTACACCTAATGTCCTCATAAGCTTTACACTGCATGATGTAGTGCCATTCTGTTTCCACCAAACCCGAAGAGTAGAAACAACAAGTCCTATCAACCCATGCCTCCTTGGGTGTTGTCCATCTCCCTGTTTCACATCTCAAACGATGAGAGCTAGTTCTCAACTGGGCTATCAACATTTTAGCCTTCCACTTTATATCTGCCCCCACATAACACTTTTTCCCGTGATCACAAGTGTGGTTAAAGTGCAAAACATAATATTCTCTTTTTCTACTAAGTTGTTTTGACCACAGGATTTGTTTGTCTTTCTCTTTCACAAACCTTTTAATTTCTACATTAGTGTTTGGACACTCCTGCATGCTTATCCCCCATTTTTCCATCCACTTGGCATTTTGCCTCATCCACGTGCTCTTCCTTCTAGTTAAGTTTTCTTCCACCACAATTTTGGGCCACCGGTGTTCCCCCATATTCTCAATTCTCTTCAAATAACCTAATAAATGGATTAATGCTACCATTTCCATTGGGAAAGCCCCTGCTTCAGCTAGAACAATCTCATACGGGACTGTACTTTTTATTTTAAAATTACTGGTGATTAGGTGCTTTTGTAATCTTTCTATTTGCCTCCATTTTAGAGCTGAAGTGTTGCAGCCCCAAACTTCACAGCCATATAATACTACTGGGGTGACAAGCAGCCCAAATAATTTCTTCTTTGTTTTCCAGTCCCATAGCTCAGCTGATCTACATCTATTTTGAAGCAAGTAGAGGGCTTTCCAGCCCCCTTGAATTCTTTTTGCCCTACAAGTCTCCCAACTGAGATTGCTGCAAAAATCGAGACCCAAATATTTGTATTCATTTACCACTTGCAAAGAGCTTCCCTCAAACATAAAATTTAATTGTTTCTTAGCTCTTTTCAGCGTAAAAATCATGACCTTGGTTTTGCTGATGTTCACTTGCATCCCTACATCCCGACAAAACAGCTCTAAGGCTTTTAGATGTTCTTGAAGACTATTCTCTGAATTTTCCATTAAGGTAAGATCATCTGCATATAGCAGCAATTTAACCACATAAGTGGCCAAAAACACTCCATCACCACCCCTCTTGTCTAACCATTCTTCTAACTTGTCTATGTACAACCCAAATAAGGTGGGAGATAAAGGGCAGCCTTGCTTGACCCCAATGTCGCTCCCAAAACACTCTGAAAGACCCGCCTTTGTTCTGATTTTGGCATGGACCTGATCATAAAGCCTATGAACAGTAGCCCTATACTTTTCCGGAATTCCAAGTTGTTCCATTCTGTCCCAAAGTTTGCTTCTAGGGACTGTGTCAAAAGCCTTTTTGAAGTCAACAAAACAGCAAAAAACCTCATTACCTTGTTTATCCCAAACTTTTTCTACCATGTGTCTGAGAGTGATGCAATGATCAATTGTAGAATGCTTTGGTCTGAACCCAGCTTGCCCTTTCGCCCTTTTACCTTCCTTCTCAGCCCAACAACTGATTTTGTGTTCCACCATGCTCCCAAAGAGCTTCCCAAAAAGGGGATTAATCATTATGGTGCGGTAATTTGACGGATTGTTGACATCCCCGCTCTTGTGAAGAGGGATAACCACACTTGTTGTCCAATGTTTTGGAAACCCATGTTGAATGATCCTATTGAAAATCTTCTTGATATGCGGTGCCAAGATCTCTAAACCCCATTTCAAATATTCAGCCTGTAAACCATCGATGTCCTGAGCCTTCCCCACTGCCAAAGCTTTAATACCAACCTTGATATCCTTTGTGGTGAAAAGTTTATCATTAATGTTTATTGCTGGAGGTAAGGTTTTTTCTTGGTCTCTTTCATACAGTATTTTTGCATATTCTAACCATTGAATGTCTATGATGTTATTCTCATTAGTACTTCTACCCTACTGCAATTCTCTCCAAAAACCCTTCGGGTTGTGCCTTCCAAGAGAAATTAGTTCTTTCCTTCTTATTACCATGAATTCCTCTTTTTTTAATCTTACTAATTTCTCATACAATTTTTTGTTTGCATTAACCATTGAATGTCTATGATGTTATTCTCATTAGTGCTTCTACCCTACTGCAATTCTCTCCAAAAACCCTTCGGGTTGTGCCTTCCAAGAGAAATTAGTTCTTTCCTTCTTATTACCATGAATTCCTCTTTTTTTTAATCTTACTAATTTCTCATACAATTTTTTGTTTGCATGTTCCTTTTTGGAAATTTTCAAACCCCTCTTAGCTGCCTTACACTCTTCGTCATACCATGGATTAGCTGGAAAACTGCATTTGGAATTTCTTCTACCCTTAGCTCTTTTGCATGATGTGAGAGCTTTGTGAATGATTGACATCAACATGCTACTGTTTATAAAGTTTTGGTTTTTGTTGGGGCTGCCAATGCTTTTTATTTCTTTTAACTATTTTTCGAGCATGTTTTTAAATATGTCTTGATTCTCACAGGTTAGCAGAATTTTATCTTGAAGATCCCTTCTTTTGTCAGGTTGCGAACTAGTTCTTGGCTAGGTATCATTTTCCATTCCAAGTTTAATGTAAATAGGACTATGATCAGATTTTAGTTCTAATGGACAGCCCCCTATTTCAACCTCAATTATCTTTGGTATAATACTTTGTGAACCAATGACATAGTCCACTACGCTTTTCCCATTATAAGTGTGACATGTGAAGGCCCCTGATCTCAGCAATGTATTTATGCCATTACATATGATTAAATCGTGAAGACAACAAAACCCCAACAAGTTTGCACTGAAAGACGAAACACCACCTTTTGAGTCCTGAGATACCCTTTTCCACCTCTGATTTTCTTCCTCTAACCATAACGGATTACTATTCTGCCTCTCTTCTTTACTAAAGCATAAAGCTTGGTTATTTGTTGTTCTTGCATTAAAATCTCCAAGCAAAATGATCTTTCCTGTAGCACCATACTTTGTCATGTCTATTTTTAATGCTTCATATGGATCTTCTCTATCTAGGCTCCTCTTCTTGTACACTTTAGAGCCATAAGGGGCGAAATAGCAAGCTGCAATCCAAATTGTAGACTCCCCATCTACCACTTTCATCCAAATGTATTGGTTATTTGGGTCTTTTTTTTCAATTTTTATGAATTTTTCACATTCTTTCCTAACCAAGATTGTCACCCCACCATGTCCCTTGCCACTTTTCGTTAACTCATTCCAAACTAAAACTTTGTTATAGCCTTCAAATTCAGGTATCCTGCAGCCCTCATGTTCATGTGTTTCCATAAGAGCAATAATATCTTTTCCCTCTGCTATGGGCCCCAACCCAGGCCCCCTCCTCCAAGGGTAGCCCCTACAATTCCAACTTACCATTGAGAGGTGATCCTGGGGGCCCCTACTTTCCTATTTGTTATGATTCGGGTTGTCCCTGAATTGGGCCTTCCCTTTGTACAACCAAGCATCGTTCCCTGCCTTTCTTGCTATTATAACCTTCTCCCATTCTTTCCTTCTTTCCTCTAGCTTCAATGGTGTTAGATCCTCATCTATATAAAATGACGTGCCTTGGAGGGACCTTTTGCTTCTTAAAATTTTGTTCCTATCTTCTACATACTTCAAGGTTACCCTTATATTTCTGCCCTTTTCTCCTCTACTTGCTTTTCCAATTATGTTTGCTTGAAGGATATGTCCTCCCCACTAAAGTTTATCCAAAATAAAGTCCCTTACTAGCCTGCTAGGATATTAAATGTGAATCAGATTTTGTTTCCGGCTTGTGACTTGTTTTAGGTGAAAGTTCACTCAATATATAGCCTATCGGCTAGTTAGCAAAAATTGTGCAACTAAAACCCAAATTTTAATTTGCTTATTTTTTGGCAACTTCACAATTACTCCACTAATCATTTATTCTTTTTAGTCTATCTAACTTTATTTTGGATTTTCAACCTTTTGACTCACTCATAAATCCATACCTTTTGAAAATACATAATCTTGTGAGCACATTAGCAAACTTCTTGATAGACTCCAACGGTTGTGAGAAAAAGTCATAACTTTTGAGTGGATCAACACTTTTCCATGAAATTTTCCCAAGTTGATAAAAATATCATTATAACCAAAACTCATAAATATAATTTCATTTTTTTTAGCATAAAACTTTTAATTGAATATTTTTCATAATTTAGTTATAAAAGAATTGAATCTTTAATATCTAAGAGAGGTGGGTTGATACATTTTGCATGACATCATCAGGGTCACCTGCATCAAATGGATTTGCATGAAATTTCATGTTTTTGAAAATTTAGTTGTTTCGGGGTTTTTACCAATGCACATAATCAATTTGGGGTACAAATGGAACAATGTATAATCATTCTGTAATCTAGCACTAGATATAAAGTTTGATATCATCAACCTTTTTCAATCAAGTCAGACTATGATTCTTTGAGATAGGTTTGATAAACTATGCTAGTGAGACACAACTCAACTAACTCATGATAAATCTTTTAGATGAATATTTTGACTATGTACAAATCAACCTAATAATGAGTTTGATGCAAAAGTTTTAAAAATTGAGCTAGTTGTAAATGGGGGTGTAAAAACTAAAGTAAATATAACTTATATTTATTTAATCATATGCAACAAAAAGGCTAGGATATGATATATATAAATAAAGCACAAATGGGGTTATTATGGTATAAGAACAAGTTTAAAATATGAGAGAAATAGAACATAAATACCTCTTATTATTCCTCAAAACTTAGCATATTGCTCATCCTCATGCAATCTTTATCACTTAAAGATGTTGGTTTGAACTTTTAGAACTGATATTTATAGTTTTCTCCTTCTATATCCTCAACTCAATTTCATTTCACCATTTCTCTACCAACTCTTCATGACTTCTCTTTAATTTTATTTTTTTCTTTAGAAATATTTTTACCTCCTCCAACTTGTTTTTTTTTCTAAAAAAAATTACTTTTCTTTTCTTTCCATCTTTGTTTTATGTTTTTTTCTTCTCCTTCTTTTGTCATTTTTTTCATTTTTTTAACTTCTCTATATAAGAGGTACCACAAATGTCTATTTTAGTAGAGAAAAACCTATGGGTTTGGTTGCACAATATTGGAATCAATTAACTAGCACAATGCTTAAAATCCCACAATTTGTAAGTTTTTGTCTTTGCATGCATGAACTAAGAAAAATGGGTGAAAAGATAGGCAATAGGAATAATTATGAATGATGAAATTTTTTGAATGATAATGGACACTATGAGAGGATAATCATTGAATGAAAAAAATAGGATAATGAAAATAAAGGAAATAAGTACATTGTATGGTGTACCTCCCACAAACTTCAAGGGTTGACTGTCCTTAGGAAACAAAGAGGGGATTGATGAAAATGTTTTATGTGATTAAAATATAATAAGAAATATTAATAAAGTTAAAAGATAAAACAAAAACTATGATAAGAACTATGACATGAAATATTTTTCTCCCACTAAAGCATCATGAATCACATAGGTGGTAGTTGATACCTCCTTTAGTTTTGGGAACACCTCAATTGAATGTGTAGTAGTTTGTAGCTACTACAAGTGATCAAAGGATTTTTTAACCACAATGATCTAGAGTATAGCTACATAAGTGAACTATAAGATGTGCAATAGGAAATTAGATAGACTAAAGCAATCATGGAAGCAACTAAGTGTAACTAAAAAATGTGTAGCTCATAGAAACAATATAAATATTTATATATTTTTTCTTTCTTTTTTTCAATTTTGATAAGGACAATTGACTATTGGAAAGCTAGTTTTCAACCACTTCTTAAAGTAAATTTGAAAACAATTTTCACTAGTTAGAATTTATTCAACTACAATCCACCAAAATTTGGTTTTCAAATTGTAGTTGTCTAGCACTTGAAGGTTTTCATTGTTTTTTTTTTTTTTCATTTTGTCATTTTTTATAAGCTATATGATGACTCAAATTAAATGAAATTTTCATATGAATTTTGAAGTGATACTATCCAAAACCTAGAGTTCCTTCTATAGCTTTGAAATGAAAGAATTTGTTGAAATCAGTTGTGTGTACAACTTGAAATAATAACCAAAAACAAGAAATATATTTTGATCAAAATCCACCATGTAAATTTTCATACTACCATTGCTACAAAAATCTATATCTCATTTAGCTTATGCCACTACATTTGTAATTCACCTTCAAATTCCAAAGACAAGGTTATGTAGTGAAAGACCATTGGTAGTCTACCAACTTACTCATACAACTCCAAGTTGGTGGATGAACTAATCCTTATGATGGAGTGTGATAATCTATAGAATTTATTTAATATCCTTTTTTGTGACTTCAAATTATACATGGATATTTATCTTATGAAAAATTAGAAGCATATAATATTGCAAGAATTTTAGTTCTCATACACTAAGTTGTATGTTTTCCTCCACATGGTTTGATATGAAGTATGCCAATATCAATGCTAGTGCAAAAAAGAACTTTATCCATTAATTTTGTCTAGTCCAAAACTCACACACATGATTTTATCAAAAGCATTAGAGCAACAATTAATAAAGGATTTATTAGTAGTGAACCAATGATTTCCAAAATTGAAGAAATTTCCCCTCATCTTAACTTCATATTACAAAATCATGAGATCATTAGGATAATTCAAAGAATTAGTGAATATAATGATATTTTTAATAATACCTCGAGTCATGTTTAATGAATGACCATCCATTTGTTATATGTTGTATAGTCCTTAATGCATGCAATCTTTTCTCTAGTTGTAAAAATCATAATATTTTTTGTTGGACCTAGATCGATAAGTGTGAGTAATACATTATTTTTCCATAGGCCTCCCATGATCTAGATGTACAAGTGTGAACAAGGTGTAATTTATCTAACTATTTCATTTCCTAGCTAGTTATCCACTTAGGTCATTTTCACACCTTATCACTTAAGTTTACCTAGGGTACACATAGGATACTTATCACTTTATATATCTGTAGACAACTAAATTTAATCACTTTTCATCTATCATATTAAATATTAATTTACTAAATTAATATTACACCTTTTGTCTCATATCAGTCGTCCATTTAATTTAATAATTAATGCTGTCTTTCATTCTTCTCTAAATTAAATAAATACACTAATTTATTTATTTGAATTCTGTGATTTTAAATCAATTTCAAATTCATTTCTCTCTCCTTGTCACATCCTTCCATGAAATCTTTTCAATCTGGAGTCAATTTATTGAATTCGTGATTTATGATATTATCCTCTTAATCAGATTAATATCATCCTCCTTTTCTTGCCTCTAATCTTTCAATTCAATTAGCCTAGTCAATGTTTGCTGTAATATAAACAAGGGTGTTCAACCATATTTAGCTTTCCTTTTATTATGCATTTACTTCTTTTAACCCCTCCCATGTGTTTTAATTCATTTCCATATCCTAATTCCCCCTCACATAGTGTAATTCTGTCCATCCCTTCAGGCTTCCTAGAACCTTGGACATCTAATCTCACATGTATTAGATTACTAGAATACCTTTATCCTTAGACTCTCCTAAGATGGTTTTAATTCACATTTGTAATCCTACCTTTCCTTTCCCATGAATTTTGAGGGAATTTAATTCTCAAATATTACTACTCCATAGGACGAGAAATCCTTTTTAAAATCTCTTTTTCTCCCCAAGGTGCTTGTCCTTCCTCCTCTTCTTTGACACCTCCACCACCTCCATCTTACTCTTATTATACATCCATGTCTCAGAGTGTAGGGAGAAACTGTGGTTCTCAACCCACCATAGCCCTTCATCTTGACCTTGTTGTATGCATCTTGACCATTGAATTCTCTAGAGAATTCAAATTCTTCTATAAATACCCCCTCCTCAAGGGCATTTTCATAACTACATGCTGCCAATTTGCATTCTCAATCATTCACTATCATCTAGCCATCCATTTTAATCATTTTGCATAAGTTGATCTTGCATTTAGTCACTTAAGAAGCCATCTAAGGAGCACACAAAACCATCTCAATCAAGGGCCAACCAAGGAGTCTCCAACAACAAGGAAGGTGAAATCATTTACATCTTGTTTTATCCATTTTCCTTCTTGTTTTATCACTCTTTAGGCTAATCTTGAAGTGTCCTTAGTCTTTTATCATTCGCATTTTTAGTTATTTTGCGCATTAGAGTAGGGTAAAATTCTAAAGGATCACAATATCATATCATAAGATTAAGATAATTGTCATTATCTTATGATATCCTATCTCTCACCTTGGCCTATAATATAACCAAGGGATTTCCTTTGTAATTTCAATCTCAATTCTCATTATATATTTTAAATTCTCTTGAGTAAAATGCATTTTATTCTTGCTCATTTTTTATTTTTATGTTTTCTTTCTTTCATTCATTCATTTGCATTCTTGGGTGGTTTTTCAATAAAATCTTAAATGGCATCAGAGTTGTTGTGAGTTGCGGGTTAGTAATATTTTAGGAAATCTGAAAGTGTGGAGCCATTATTTTTCAAAGCACATGAGTATTCTCTTCTCTTGCATCCTTGAATAATCTAGAGAATCAGAAAAAGTGTTGAGAAAATACCAGTTTCTAGTGGGTTTAAATATTGAATTTCTAGTTGCAATGTTTTTACTTGCTTGGAGAAATTCAAATCTCACCATTGATTCTAGAGTAGTTGAGAAAGTTAGATTTGTCTTTTGTTTTGCTTAAATCAGACATTGAAGGGTAAATCTACGAAGGTTTGAAGTGGGAGGCTCATTACCAAATCTAGCAAGGAACTGTCATTTCAAAATATTTTGGTAAAATTTGACCTTGTCATTGTGTTCAGGAGGCCCGAAAACATTGAAATCAGTTATTAATTTGTTTATTTTGGACACAATTGCAAAAAAACAACTTTTTTTGCTCAGGGAGTTATACAAACCCTTGAACATGCCTATATGCGCATTTCAAAAAATGCTTGCAATCATTTAAAAAACATTTTGAATTTTATTTGGTTTTTAAATAAAAAATTAAAAAATTAATATTTTTTATTAAAGTTTTCTTTGAAAATTTTAGAAACAATAAAAAAATTAAGTCCCTTACAGGTACTGCACAAACCTACACTTGTACAATTACCTATCATAGATATTGTGCTATATTTGGTACCCTAATAATAATACCACATAGTTTGTAACATAGGGTTTTGGTTAGGCTTAGAACATGATAACATGTAGACAACATGATTTGGTAATCTTAGATATCACATGTGTATTGGTTCTTGATATCTTGAACCACTATATTATATTAATGAGAAACCCCTTAAACATTCATATATGAGGATAACATGGTAGAACAAATATCTCGATTAGGGTACATTTACTAACAATTGTTGAACATAGGCCGCCATTGTTAAAGGATGTCAAGGCTGTTAAAAATGTCATTGTTGTCAAGGTTGTCAAAGATGAAAAAGATTGTAGGAGTACTAGAATTATCATTATATTTCCTTGTTGTATACTATAATTATCTAGGTATGAATCAAGAAGAATTTGTCTCGTCAATCAAATCCTATATCAAGTAATTGTTACACCCTGTTACTAAATTACCAAATTACTTTTACCTTTATGAGTAAATATGTTTTTAATGCATGATTATGCTTTGATGAATTTCAAAATGGATGAATGAAATGTATGAAAATGCATTATGGTGAATTAATTTTTAAATGCTTTAATGATGCTTATGATATATGATAAATATGATTTACATGTTATTAGCTAACTACATACATGTTACTCTAAGTTGGATGCAGGATAGGTTCAAACCCTCCAGAGGGGGAGGGATAGTATCACCCAAGAGAGGAGGTTGGCATGGGAACCAATGGTATGTCTATCTGAGTAGATGCACACATGCATTGCATAGGATAAGGGAACCTTGTTGGCTCACTCCAAGTTTTGAGTCGATAAGTGTTAAACCTAAGTTAATAGCTCTTTGGTTGATAGGAGAGTTAGGTTTGGTTGTCTATAACCCTCCTTGATGGTTTAGCCAATTTGAGTTAAAGTGTTAAAACTCTTGTGTTTGAGCATATGTTATATAGTGTGTATTTAAATATATATATAGATACATATATATACAATATATATGTATATATAGTGGTGCATATATACATACATATATAGGTATGAGCATACGTAGATATGTAGTACATATGTGGGTGCTCAAATGGATACATATATGTGTGTGTATTATTATATTTAAGTGATTGCTATATATATAAATATATGCATATATATGTATACCAGAGTGAATATATATATTAATGCTAAAGTAAATATTCATGTTTTGCAGCCACAATAAATGGCAGATCAACCATTCATAGTTTTGGAAATTACGCTGATTGGTATGGGTTTTGGAAGAGTTTTGGAAAGGGTGATAAGGCGCCATAGTTAGCATTGCTTGTGGAATTTTTTTTAAGTTAGTATTGAAGCTATGTATTGGCTAAACTTGGTTTTGTTTCAAACTCATTTACTCAACCACATAAAAATGACAATAAGGAGATTAATTAACATGAGCTCCTATCTTTAACCAGGCCACAATTTTGATAGAGTGTAAGTTAAGAATTGGAAAAGCAATTAGCTTCTTATCATGCCAATTGTGGAGACTTTTTCTAAAGTTTTTAAACTACTAAAATCAAATCTAAAACTTGCCAAGATAGTCATGGAATTTGTGAAGGAAATTGACTTGTTCTTGAAGACTAATTCAAAGATGAAAATGCAATATCCTGTAATTGTATTCATTCATAGAGAATTTGGAATTGAATCAACTTTGTTAAAGATATCAGTTATGGAAATAATAAGGGAGAATAGTCAACTATCATGAAGGCTTTTTCCCAAGCCTGGCATAGTTCTTGAATGGTGGTAGTTTGGAAGAGCTATTTGAGCCCAATTGATAGCCAATTTATATTATTAGTAAACTAATTTTTATTATTAGTAAACCATTGTTTCACTATTTGGTGTCAATCATTTGATAATATAAGTTTTGTGCACATTCACTTGTTATTTGAAGAGAAACAACATATTTGAGAGTTAGAGAGCATAGAGTATTCATGAAGGTTGTTAGGAGACCATAGTTTGAGTGCAAGTGCATTGGAATTCTATATTCCATTTCATCTTAAGTGTGAGGATAGGCTAATTTGAGTAGTTGTGGTTATCATTTGAAGCAATAGTAGAGAAGAGAGCTGAGGATAGAGAAGGTAACAAATTGAGTCATTGAGTGTGCATTGGGCAAGGAGTTGCAAGGAACTCAATTTGAGATATTTTAATTTAGGCATGCTTAAGATATCTCTTTCTCTTTGTTATTTTAATTTTGAAACCAAGATTTACTATTATCTGAATATGTTTGTGCTATCATTGTGTGCATATTGATTCTATTAGAAAGTGTGTGAGTGCATGTACAAATGGCTAGATTACCTATGCCTAGAAATTAGAATACAATAGACAAATTGGATTAGGAAATCAAAAGAGCATGATAAGTAGTTATCATGAATTACATTATTAGATTATGAAGTATTACATGATTATAAGCATCACGTAAGAATATATTTGAGAGAAATCAAACCTATTGGAAAGTTAATTCTCTTTGAAGTTGTGTGAAACCCAAAACCACCAGCTCATTAAAATAACATAGCAAGAGAATCTAGGTAGAATAATATGATATTATTCAATTAACACAATATTGTATTTGAATGAGTTTATATTTTTTTCAACAAGAGGGTTTGAACACATATTAGAAGTAAATATATTCCTATTATCTTTGAATGATATTATCTTATACTTTGGCCAAGATTCTATATTATCATTACCTATTCACGATAATTTAATCTTTATAAAGGAGAGGACTTTTAATCTTGGAAAACCAAAGCCATAATGTGAGGAGATTTTAAGGTGCAGAAGCACAGACTCCTCTCAAGCAGGAAATGTTCTCTAGATTGGATATTAACTTATCGTGCATTTAATTATGTGAATGTGTGTGCCATACTGAAGGAAAATATATATGATTGTATGTACATACAAACTTAGGTACCTTACATTAATTGGAAGGAACCTTCGAGGAATTTGAAGATTAGTCGAATGGTTCTTAGTTGAGTTAGATCAAAAGTTAAATAGCTTATTATGTTGACTTTATATTGGACATTACTATGAACATAAGATTTTATATCAAATCAAATTAAATGATATTTAATATCATGAATTACCAGATTTGTTATGCCATCCTAGAAGGTCAGAGCTATACTAGGCATAACGCAATATGGAGAAGTAATATTAAGATCATGTTTAATTCTGGATTATTATACATATCAACATGTTATCAGTGCTTTAGATTGAGACAGGTGTGTCTAGCCAATGATCTCGTGTAATCAGTATTAACTAATTATGCACAAACTAAGAGATTTATTACTCCCATGGTTAGAAAGAAATAACTTGAATAAGAGGTGGTTGCCAAGCCCAAATTGTTACAAGTATGTAACGGGGTATTCAAGAGATTGTGTTGAACCTATTAAATCAATATTAGTGTTTCATCACTTTGGAATGAAATATTGTTTATGAAATCTTGTTTATTAAATCAATATTAGCGTATGGTTAGAGAGAAAGAACTTGATTAAGAGGCAGTTACCAAACCAAGATTGTGACAAGTATGTAACAAGGTATTCAAGAGATTGTGTCAAACCTATTTGGATGATTACATCAATGTTAGTGTGTAATCACTTTTGAATGAAATCTTGTTTATGATTGTTAACCTTGGGGGAAAACCAAGAGAAGAGTTAACCATGGGTCAGTGGAGTTTCCAAGTTGAGTAAGGGGTGGGGGAACTTATGACACTACTTCTAAGAGAGTGGATTGATTATATATATCAAAAATTTGGCCAAAGTAGGTGTAAAAGTCACTCCTTACACTTTGTCAGTTCACTATGACCCAGGTTTGCATAGCTAGTCAGTAGTTTCATGCATGGTTGGAGGGTATCCATAGTTGTATGGTTGTACTTGTTATGTAGGACACAACACTAGATACTCAAATGTGCATTATTAGAGGTTTCCATACCAAACTCTTTGTTGAAGGGTAGGGCCACTTCTAGATAGGAAGATATGAAGGGGACCGCTAAGTCTGTGGTTTGAGGAAAAGTGCTTGGGTGATGCTCTCCCTCTTATAGATGACAATTGAGGGTTGTGAAACAAAAGAAGTGTGATCTAGATGAGGACACCTTGACCTTGAACTCTTGTAAGTTATGAATTTGTATATGAACATGATCATGGATCAAATGTAATATGTATTTGAAAGGATGAGTTTCATTTACATGGAATTATATAATGTTATTTAATTTATGCAATGACATGTAGAAATTGATTATGGGATGTGTAATTATGTTAGTGAAAAGGAAAAAATCCATTTTTTGTCTTTTGGAAACTTGTGCTATTCACTTTCTAAGTTAAAACTTAGGTGAAAATTGTTCAGTAAACATTGGGTATGTTATAGTAACATACATCATAAGTTTAATTAGTGTGACTACCTTTTCGGGATTTGGTGTGTATTGCATGATTATTATACCATGTAGAGTATGCAGTCAGTATGTTTGTGGTGGTTTGGAAGTTTGTGCAAGGATATCTTTTGGGTAGAGAGATTTCTCTGGCAATACAAATGTGGTTGGTATTTCTTTCATAAATGCAGTCTTGCTCTATGGTTTGGAAGGAGAGTATGTCTACACTAATTCTATTAGTTTCTTGATTTTCTAGAGGATATGTTCAAAGTACAAGATGTTTGAAGTGACAGAAGGTTCATCAACCTTTTCAAAGTTCAAAGTGTGTGCAATAACATCTAGTAGAGTGTGGAATTCAAATCTTACTTGTGGTGTTAGGATAGGACTTGGTTAAGGTTCATGTGGTAGTGCACGACATCATGTTCTTTTTGCAGAAAGAAAATTGAAATTGGACCGACCTATTACATGCTTATGTAAATTGAATTTAAGTCCACATTACGTCATCCTGAATTTTTGCGGATCCCTGGCCGACATGGAAGAGTGTAAATGTAATGTCATGTATATATTTCAAATGTTCAGATGCATTGTATGTATCCGTTATATCAATTGTAAGTGAGTGATGTAATTTTGATTACAAAAGTGAAAAATTGATGAAAAGGTATGAAGAAAAGAGTGTTCCATAATCAAAAGATCATTCTCAATAAGGAGTGCTAACAGAGACTTTGGCACATGTTTGTGTTGTATTTCAGATCCATAAGCATTATCATTGTATTTTGGTAGAATATGTGTTCTACTTGTGGTAATGTTCATTTGGGGATTGATGTCTCTGGTAGGTTGGTGCCTATAGAAGAACATTAGGGGTTTAGTGTCTTTGGTAGGTTGGTGCCTACTTTAGTGTGTAAAATTCACTTGTACATTTTTGTATTGTGAGGCTCCAAATTTGGGGAGTAGATACAAACAACTATTCTCACCATGGTTTTCCCATCTTGGGTATCCACATATATCTGGTATTCACTTGTGTGTGCTTTATGTTGTTATGTTTTATTTCCTTATGCTTCAATTGCCTATGTGGGGTTTATTATGAAAAATCATATAACTATAACAAAAGTTAAAGAATTCCAATTTTTTTTAGATCTACTGATTCACCCCCCTTCTCAGTAGATTATGTATCCTTCAATTGGTATATGTAGACATCTAAATTTGACCACTTCCACACGGTCAAATTTGTCCACTTTATTCATCTATTTCGTTAATATTAATTAAACAATTGATTTAATTAATATTTCATTTTCTGCCTAAGGATCCTAAAGTATTTAATCAAATAATTAAATACTTTACCTTACCCCCTTTTCCTCTCTAAATTAAATAAACATGTCAATTTTATTTAATTTAGTCATTAAGTCTTTTTAAATCAATTTTTTAATTCATCATTTTTCTCTCTCCTTGTCACATCCTCCATA
>VDFB02353493.1:283450845-283498538 GCA_007258455.2 Sequoia sempervirens | reverse complement strand
CTAACTACTAAAATTGAATTGTAACTAATTACTTTTAGAGTATGAACATAAATTAAGCTACAAAATCCAATTCAATTATAGAATCATATTCATCAATTCCACATGCATGTAATTGGAAATTGTGGACTAAATTTTTCCTTCAACATCTCGATTTTTGACCCTTCTTTTCCATGTTAGGATGGCTCCACACCCCAAAAGACAAAAGTTCTTGTTGAAAAGTGTGCAATGTGCCATGTGGTGGCTGCATGTATTTTCTTTATATCACCTTGCTTTTGGCCCTAGACCAGGATGCGTGTCCACCTGGTGGGGATTTTCCCCAAAACCGTTCTCACAAATTTAGAGATTGCCCGCCAGCATTCCATGTTAGCTATTTCATCTAGTAGATTATATCTTCTGCAAATGTGTCTCATTTTGGGTAGAGTTTGTTGGATAGCGTGGTAGGGCTCTTACTTTTAGGGTTGTACTTTTGAGATGGTGTAATCACTCCTTGTAGCTGATTAAATCATGTTTAAATGATCAATCTTGGATTTGATCTTCTTCTGACGGTATATCTTCATAGAGCTTCTACATGATCTAGAACCATTAATGAGGTAGCCCAGGACTTTATGAGTGAAGATTGTTGTGATCTACTAATGCCCTAGGATTGAATTTTGGTCAATCACGTGCAGGCATCTGGTATTAGTTAGTCTCTACTAGTTGCGGCGGTGGCTTCTTCCTTTGGCTATAAAAGGGGTTTTGCAGCAAGAACCAAAAAAAAAAAGAGCATTGTTTATCCTCTTTGGCATGTTACATTTATCAATACTATTAATTAGATTAGCATCCAACCTTTATTTTCAGTTAATTTATCATAAGAATTAGATATTATTAAGGAAAAGCTTTTGAAATTGTGCATTTTATGGACTTTATCATTATTTTCCTTTTCTTATGTCATTCATACTGAAAGCTCTATGTCAAGTTTTGTATAGATAGTCTAGATGATTATTTTTACATGTTATTAGCTTATATGTTTAAAAGCTATCTTTTAGAAAGTGAATCATGTTATTATACTCTTTCCTTTTATGTAAAAGATTATGTTGAAAGACATATTATGTTGTAAGAGAAAAGGTGGTCCTATGAATATCTAAGTATTCTTGTTAATTTTTGGGGTTTTCTTGCTTCTATCAAACCTTAATGGATGCTTCCCATGGGGAGATTTGAATGACCGCATTGTGCTTTCCTTAGCCTTTGTCATTCGTTCTCTTCCCAACAATGAAGGGTTTGTGGCATTTTGTGTCTAGTTCATTAGAAGTAAGGGATTGTTAATCTTTGAAATATTATAAAAGTTTTGGTACATTGCCACCTTTTCATTTTCTTTATATTTCTCCTCCCTTTTTCCTAAAAACATAGAGAAGAACCAGCTTTCTATAAAAATCATGAAGGTCATTTAGTGAAGCGCAATTTTGTCCCCCACTCACTGAATTTCCCATAAGGTTGTTTGGAGAGGCATAAACTTTTATGATCAACAGTTCTTTTTCTGGCACGCCCGGTGGGACCCAAGTTTCACAAGCATCTAATTGAAACTTTTCAAAACATATTTTATCAAACTAGGAAGAGAGGTTGGCAACCTCATGCCCAAAGTTCAAACAAGAGCATCTTCTAGAGGTAATTTCCAATACTTCTAGCTACCCATTTTAGCCCCTAGGCAAAGATGAGTTACAATTTCCATATCACTTGTCAAGAGTAATAAAGTGAGAAGTGCTAGCCCACAATCTAGAGCTTTATCCACTCCCCTAGAAGGCCAAACCTTTTAGATCAGAATACCCATTTAGCCCATCCATAGGAAATTGTTCTTGATGGCTCACTTAGATGCTCCTGATAATAGGAATTTTGTGACCTAGAATAGTGGCAGCCTATTGCTTCCACCAACAAAACAAGATGTATGGCCTGCCATACCTATGAATTCTCTCAAAGTAATTTTGAGGTTCACTGGGGAGGATTTTAAAACCCCTTTTGAGCATCTTCAGGACATAGCAGAGGTATGCAAATTCCATAAGATTACAGAAGAAAATGTGGCCCTCAGATTGATTGTTGTGTCTTTCAAAGGAAAGGCTTGGGATTGGTATAGGTCCTTGACTTCCATCTCCATCCGTTTTTGGGATGAACTTGGAGAGAAATTGTTCGAGTGCTTCTCAAAGAAAGGAGATTGCTCCTCCTTACTACAATAGCTAATCACTATCAAGAGATCCCTACAAGAGGCCATGAGTGACTTCAACGCTAGGTTCCACAAGACCTAGCAAAGGATTCATGTAACACACAGGCCTCTAGAAGCTATGGCATTCATGTTGTATCTAAAGGCTTTCAATTCAGACATCACAATCATGGTATAGTAAATGGAAGGATATACCTTTCCTAACGCATACGATTTGGTTGTATGCACAGAGAATGATCTAATTGGCATTGGAAAGATTCCACCATGGCATCTAGTGCCCGTGTTCATAGAGATCTCTGGTGGACCCCAAGAAGAAGTAGCTCCCAGTACTCCCACTCTATAACCTCATACATCAGATGCACCACCACCATCCATGTATGTGTACCCAGGCACACAACCTAGCATGTTGGGTTTCTCTTCATTAGCAACATATGTCAATGATATGAAGAGCCTCATGAGGTCTTTTGCAAATGAGCTAGTCCTTATTTGGTGCCAGCAGGTGGCACCTCCAAAACCTCCCATGCAAAACTATCAAGGAGGAAGATCCCCTTATAAGTAGAACACTTACCAATGAGCTCTGAAAGGAGGTAACCAACAATATGCCCCTACGAACTAGACAGTCCCAGTCACCATGCCACTTCAAATTGTCAAGAGCAACCCAAAAGAGCATTTGGTCCCAGGACATAATAACATGGTAGAGGATGAGAATGCATGGTGCTTCCCATGTAACAATACCCATATGCCTCAAAATTGTCCAAGGGAAAATCTCCAATAAAAGATAGAAGAATAAAGAGGCCAGGGTATGTTTTCAAACACAAAAGAATATCAGTCTCTCAAAATGGAGAATGTCTGTTTCAAAGCACAAACACAAGGGATGTCCTTAAAATAAGAGTTGGACATTGCACTAGACCAAACATTATTTTATTGGATGGAGGAAGAAGATACAATATTTACAAATGACATTCTGACAACCAACACCTCATAGGTACAGTCGGACTACAACAAACAATCCAAAAGAGGACTCACTAGAGAATACATGCAACAAGCTCCACAACATCCACAACCACAACAACCACAACCACAAGTAGAGCAAGCCTTACAGATTTGACCCACTCAATAGTCACAAGTTCCATTATTGTCAAAAAAGGATATGGAAAAAGCATTGAGCCCATCCACATCAGACCGACCTCTTCCTAAGATAAAGGAAATACCACCATTCAAAATTAAGGTTCTACCAATCAAAACACTCAATGTGGTGGAGAAACTAAATAAGGTGCCCACCAACATATCTCTATGGGATGTGATATCAATTCTAGAGCAAAATGCATTGCTCCAAGAAGAATTGAATAAAGAAGAAAAATTGCCACAAATGGAGATAGTCCCACTATTCAATCAAGATAGAGGAAAAGGGCCCACGTCAGATCCCCAACCTTTGGGAGATACCATAGATATGAATGCTGCAAACAATACAAAAAAGGTAAGCAAACCAAAGCCCACTCCTTTCTTTTTAACGCTTATTGTGGGAGACAAGCTTTTACACAATAACATGATTGATTTGAGAGCTATTACCATGATCATGCCCAAACAAGTGGTTGATGCCCCGAACCTTAAGTATGAGCCTCTTGAGAAAGGGATCATGCAATTAGATGAGAATAAAGTCCTCACTGTCGGCTGCATCAAGGATCTTTCTTTGACCTTATTCTCATATCTGATCCAAACCGTCACACACGAAGTGGTCTTAATCGAAATTCCCCTCATTTTCAGAATGCAAATTTCAAGAGATTTCACAACGAAGCTCAACAGATACCTAGAGCTTGATTGGTCTCGTATGATACTATGAACAAAACTTAGGGAAAAGATGAAGATCATGTTAGAGCCTTTGCACCCTGAATAGATAGCAAAATATGCAGTGTCGAGTTTTGAATCAGTGTATACTTCTTTCTTAAAAAAAGAGACATATTGTGTAGAGATGTTGGAGGACGAGGAGAACACCAATGATCAAACCCCTAAGGAGGAGGTCTTTCTATATTAGTTCATCAAATCTAACACATTTGAAAACTTTGATGCTACTAGGTTAGGTACCTATGTGATTTTTGACAAGGATCAAGTTACCCCAAAGTTGGTAAAAGAACAGGAGAAATCTAGCGGACCGAGTGACAATGGTTTATGGACACTATATTTTGATGGTGCTAAATCCAATATCGATTCTTGAGTTGGCATTCAACTGCTATCTGCAACTAGATTAGAGACCCTCAAGACTTTCTGCTTCTAGTTCCCATGTTCAAATAACAATGTAGAGTATGAGGCTTTGGTCCACAATTTGGTTCTCACAGAGTGTTTGGGTGTGAAAAAAATACAAGTATTTGGAGATTCAGAGTTGGTTGTAAGCCAGGTCCATCAATAGAAAACCACTAAAATTGTGAGAATGAGATCCTATTGGCACATAATATGGGACCTGATCACAGGTTTCAAAGCTTTTAACATATAAGTTATCCCACATACACATAATTCAGTTGCAGATCGAATGGCTTTGATCAGCTCATAGTTTAAGCCAACTCCTGAATCAGTCGGGAAATAGCATGTAGCACATATCATTATCCAACCATCAATACCTGACAATGATCAAAATTGGTAGGTCTTCAAAGATGATGCTCAGATTGCCACCTTTCTACAAAAGTTAGGGAAATTTTATGATTATTCATGGTCTGAAGCTGAAAGAATTACCGAAGAATAGGTAATTTAGTTAAAAAGCAATAAGCTCCCACGAGGCTCAATTTCTCTCGAGAATCTCTTCAACTATGAGGATGCAAGAAATAGTAAACAAAGATTCACTACCAATGAAGTAAACTATTAAGACCTCAACGTCAGAGGAGAAAAAAAGCTAAAAGTTGGAAGAAAAGTCCCGCAAGAAAGCGAAGAAAGGTTGAAAGGATTATGTACTAAGTATGACAGGGTTGTGGCCTAGACCTATGATGATCTTGAAGGATATGATCTGGGCATCGTCAAACATACTATTGACTTAGTTGAAGGCTCGAAACCTGTCCGACAGAAATAAAGGCCAGTTAATCCAAAGGTAGAGGCACTGATGGCATAGGAACTTACCAAGCTAATTGAATCAAATATTATCTACCCGATCAAGCATTCCACCTAGGTATCCAATTTGATCCTGATCCAAAAGAAAAATGGTGACATCTAGCTCTATGTAGACTTCTGAGATTTAAACAAAGCCACGTTGAAATATCACTACCCTTTGCTCTAGATGGAGCAGATTCTGCAGACCGTGGTTAGATCGGAGATGCTTTTAGTGCTCAATGGTTTTTTGGGGTATAACCAAGTTTATGTAAAGGAAGAAGACCAACACAAAATGACATTCGCCACTAAATAGGGAATGCTCACATATGCAAATATTCCTTTCAGACTCTCCAATGTAGGTGCCACTTTTTAGTGAGCAATGGATATCACCTTCAAAGGATTGATCAATAAAATCATCTTAATAAATCTGGATGACCTAAACATTTTTTTTAAATCAAAAGATGATCATTTTGATCATCTAGAAATGGTCTTTCGTAAGTGTCAACAGTTCAGGATTTTCCTAAATGCCAAGAAGTGTGTTTTTGGCATACCACAAGGTAAGTTGCTTGGATTTGTGGTATCAAAGGAAGGAACATCCATAGACCCCAAATGGGTGAAGGCTATAATGGAACTACCATTTCCAGTCAACTAGAAGGGGTTATAGTCCTTTTTAGGAAAAATCAACTTCGTCAACTAGTTTATTTTGGATTTCATGTGCATTGTGAGACCTATCACACTAATGTTGAAAAAGGGCTTTGGATTTAAATGGACTCCCAAAGGTAAGATTTCTTTTGAGCAGATTAAGTTAGCCATCTCCATAGCTTTGGTGTTAACCAACCTTAACTTCTCCAAAGACTTCCTACTCTACGTCTACAGCGGCTAGCACAACATAGCTTTGGTGCTCACTCAAAAGAACAAGGAGGGAAGTAGAGAACATCCCATTGCCTTTCTTTCTAGGACTCTCAAGGGATATGAAACTGGGTATAATTTTGTTGAAAAACAGGCCTTTGATATCATCAAAATCCTAAAGAAGTTTTAACACTTGGTATCGGCCACCAGAATCACCATCCTCGTCGCTCATCCCAATGTTAGGGAGTATATCATTGAAGGTGACATAATTGCGAAGAGGGCCAACTGAATCACCAAGATCTTGGAATACGATGTGGACATCTAACTGACCAAGTTGTTTTGAGGAAGAGGTCTTTTTGTATACCTTGTGTAGGAATCAGGCTCCCAAATAGAAAAAAGAGACCGACTAGGTATGTGCAAACCAGTTCGAGTCTGATGAGTCATGGGTGGCCGATCGAACACAATTTATGTAGATTGGGAAATACCCGACCAACATCATGCCTCGCAAAATACACTACTACCGACTGCAAGGCACCAGGTATGTACTAATTGAGTATATTTTGTTTAAAATAAATTATGGAGTCCTTCTCCATTGCATGGACAAGACACAATCAAAAAGAATTTTAGGTGAATTCCACAACAGCCCCGAGGGCGGACACTTTTCCACCAAGACCACCACTTTCAAAATAATACGAGTGAGCTATTACTATCCTTCAATGTTCTCTTAGGCCCATCATCTAGTATGGAAGTGTACTTAGTGCCAATATTTTGTTGGAAAGCAGAAGAACTTTGCCATGCCATTAAGCCTGATCGTAACTAGGGAACCCTTTACACAATGGGGTTTAGATTTTTTTGGGATGATCAATCCCATCTCCAACATGGGCCATAAGTAGATACTCATGATGATCGACTATTTAACAAGATGGACAGAGGCTATTTCCCTGAAGAATGCTATAGAAGCAGAAATTGTCAATTTTCTCGAGGAGTTGGTAGCAAGATTCGATTCACCCAAAACCATCATTTTTGACAATGCATGAACCTTCATAGGATCTAGGATGTTGAGCTTCACTCTTAAGCATGGGGTCTACCTCAAGAATTCATCCAATTACTACCTGCAACGAAATGGGTTAGCAGAGTCAACTAACAAGAACCTGATTAGGTTTATAAAGCACATTGGGTCTGAACACCAGAAGGAATGGCACAAGCATCTTTTGGTGGCCTTATGGGCCGATAGAATCATGCCTAAGAAGATCCTAAAAACCTTCCCTTACGAATTAATGTCTAGAAAGGAGGTAGTCCTACCCATTTCCATAGAAATCCTGGCACCACAATTATTGAAGGCTTTGGAAGTTGAGGAGGACATTAGAATGGAGGTGAGATTAGAGGAGCTCTTAAGCCTTGAAGAAAAGAGAGAAAATACATTTGATGCCATGATTGGACACCAGCACATAATCAAACATTGGCTTGATAAAAAGGCCTCCAATCTAGATTTTAGGGAGGGGAGTCTTGTGCTAAAGTATGATGAACGAGTTGCCAAACCAAGACAACATGAAAAATTTGATTCACTATAGAAGGGTCCCTTCCACATCCATACATGCAAAGAAAATAATGCATACGAGTTGGAGGATATGAACAAAAATGTTTTCGATATACCAGTAAATGGTATTCATCTAAAATTGTTCAATTAAAGTACACATATTTTAAAAAAATTATAGTTATGTACCATATGTAATTTTTTGTAAAATACATTTTTTTTTGTGAATAAGCTATGAGAGTAAACATGAATAAAATAAAAAAGTATAATATCTTATATTAATCGAGAAATATTTACAAAGTGGAACATGCTTTCGAGCTTGAGGCTCCGAGAGAAACTTAAAAATATTCTCATTCAAAAACCTAAAATTACATCTTAAAAAGGAAAAATGAGGAGGCAGTGTGAAAATGATAGAAGAAATTTAGCCTCCATCAAGTCACAGTGGTTAAAAACAATGTGTTTTTTTGAGGATTCTCTAGCAAGGCAACAATAAAGGGGTTATCAGCACAAGGCACATGGGCATCACACGAAACTTAATCCTTAGCACCAGGACTATACACCAGGAATTCAAAGTGGGTCTTCCACTCGACCCCAGGGCAACACTCCACATTAGAAATTCGTAGAAGGAAAGAGGTCGTGGGTGGGGAAAATAGTTGGTGCCACTCCAGATCCATTGTTTGGAAGTCTATAAGAAAGGGAAGCCAAGGAATTGCTTCTGCATAATTGACATGCCTCCAAATATTCATGGCAGACAGAATGCTAGCACCAGGGGTAACTACTTGCATGACTTTGTCGAGCTCATCTAAGTATGTTGAATCAAACATGGTGTGGAACAGTTCTATGATCCAAGGCTTGGAACTGTCCAAGTCTAGTAATGAGGCCACAAACCGAGAGATGATGTTCGAGTTGTAGCTCGACTGGTTCTCATCCTTCACATAATCCTTCTCAAGCACCCACTTGAATTCCATGGTCATGAGGTGTTCATTCTTCCCTATTAGGCATTTAATCCTCTCACTACTAACTTCTCCTACAAAAGAGTTCTATAACTTCTAGCTCAAGAGCCAAACTGGAGTTCCTAGACCAATCATAATGGTGGCAAGGGCTTATAGACTAGTGAAGGAAAAAGAGCAACAGAAAGAGCTCGCCAACTCAATGCTAATTTAGCGAGTATTTTTGTGAAGTGGATGCTACTATTTATAGAAAAATGTGCATCGGAAGACCGACAAATGGAAAAACTATCTCCCATCAAGTGGCAACAAAAAACATATTAAGCAAGAAGAATCAAAGCGTAAATCATATAGAATATCTCTAACAAAGCCCTGAGGAATTGATTCAGGTGTTGGGAGTAAATACTTGTGTGTGCAATTTGTCGCCATGTGTCCATCATCATCATCCATGCCAACAAGCTTGTTTGTATGAAAGGATATTCCTTAAAGCACTAAATCTTGCTTAATTAAATGCAAATATCTTTTCAAAATGCACTTCCCATCACTCATGACTTATTTATCAAAAGGGTAGTGTAGGGAATGTACTAATTACATTCTTGTAGCAAGGTTGGCATTCCCAAGGAATACGAACCCCACTCCACACGTATCGCTTCGCTGACAACACTTAGTAGGCCATTGATAATGGAAACACAATTACTGCACATGCATGCAAGGATTGAATGTGCCCAAAAATAAAAATTTTCACTAAGTGTTGGTACCCTCAAGCAACTGTTGCTCTAAAAGAGGTTTTCTGCAAAATCTTTCTAGAAACACAACAATGGTGGAAGCATCATCTTTAGGTTGACACGCTGGAGTCTTGTTTCAAAGGTCAGGCTACAACAACATATTTGGGGATATTTCATATACTAATGCCCCAATGCCAGAAGAATGAAGCTTTACGCATACCAAAACCATACAGCTAGGCAACCCTTTCAAGGAGGAGGCGATCAAGGATTTTGCAAATAATATCTACGACCCAAAGTTACATGTAAACCCTAATGGTGCAGGAGCACCCATAGGTTGTCATAGGTTGTTTAGAAGGTCTGTCTAGGAAAACTAAGCAATCTAATTTAGTTCATTTGTATGTGAGCCTTAGTGGCATTTTTGTTGGGTTTTGATCAGATGAAGGTCATGTTGACCATAGAATAGGTGTCATAAGGTTCTACCTCAAAATGAGGTTTTGGATTTTTAGGATTCTTGCAAAATGTTTGAAAATGTTGCTCAACTAGAGCTACAAGTGACCAAGAAGAGCCCAAGGGAGAGGATAATTGATTTGGTGACCTATTTATGGGATGCCTCAGCATTGGAGTGAGGTTGGAAGCATTTGATATTGTTTGAAGTTTTTTTTGAATTCAAGGGAAGCAATTGTGATTGAGTGTGAATTTTTTGGTTTTTGCATTGAAGTGATGTTTTAATGGATTGATCATGGCACTGTAATTTGTGTAGGAGGTAGAGTATTTGTTCTTCAAGCATTGTGTGGCATTAGATAGTTTCCTTATTCAGTTTCAAGCACTGTTTGTAATTAGTTTTGGTTTTCATACTGTTGTTGGTCTGAACTAGGCAGTTTGTGAGTATGGAGTGTTAGTTCACTTTCCTACTGTACAAATTGTATGGCCCTTTGGGATCAGTGACTAGACTCCATGGATGTACATATAGTATGGTTTAGGGCCTTTGAAAGCACAAGAGTTACTGTGGGAGTCTTGTCCTAGGCGAGCCAGGGAAGTCTCCAGCTAGGGAAGACCTTAGTGCAAAGCACTTGATTTGCAGGGGTGTCAATTTCCTAACAAATTACGTTTTGGAGAAGGTAGGTATTAGTCTTTCCAAGACATGGTAAGGAGAAAGAAACTCCAACAATCCATCTAGTGAGGGAAGGACTTAACAGTTTGCAGAGAAGCCAGGAAAGGGCTTAAAAGGCCTAGTTTTTCTCATTTTCAGGTTAGGGTTTTGTATGGATAGCTGAGACCCAAGACCCCAAAAATCCTTGAGAGGTGGGAATATGAACCAAGAATCCCAAGAAAAGATTGGGGTGTTCTTTGGAAAGTCTTGGAAAAAAAACCTGATTTCTCATAGGAGACCTAATAGGGTTAATAGGGCTAGTAGCCTCCTAGGCCTAATAGTGGGGTTTGGTGAAAGCGACCTACAGATGGACGTAGGTGGACCCCTAATACACTTAGTAGGATGGATTGATGAATTTAGAAGCACCTCCACACCCCTGTAAAACTAAATTCAAGAATTTGGAGGATTAGTAGCCTTTAGGGTGGATTAAGGGCTAAGGGAAGTGTTTCAAGATTGCACCAAGTCTTGACTTGGTAGGAGGATCTATGTTGATAGTTGGGTCGGCAAGAAGAAATTAGGGGACCCTAAGAAGGAAGAGATCTTATAGGTTGCAAGTGGTGGAGTGAGACACCCTAGAGGTCTTCCAAGCAAGACCCTGAGCATGAATCAGTGAATGATTCATCCAACCTCCCTATCAGATTGGTATCAGAGCAACAAAATATTTGTGATAGAATATTGTATGTCGGTGATTGAGTCTAGTGGTTCTACAATCATGGTGACAAATATAGAATTGGCCAAGAAGGTTGAAGATCAGGAGGAAGACAATAGGATATTGAGGGAAAGAATAGCCCATCTTGAGCAAGCAATGAGGAATGTGCAAACTAAGACCGATGAGGTTAGTCATAAGTTGGAAGGAAGGGTACCCAAGATTGAAGAGGTTGCAGAGGAAGACAAGATCCCTGAACCTGACCTTGTTTTGCAAGAAGAGCCTTTCTTGAAGGCATTGAAGGCTATGAGTGGAAAAGCACTTGAAGGCATACCACTGTTTAGTGGGAAATTGGAAGTTGATCTAGTCATGGATTGGATAGAGGGAATGGAAAACCATTTTGAGTGTGATGGAGTCATTGAAGCACAGAAGGTAAAGGTGGCCAAATCAAGATTGAGAGGTTCTAGCTTGACATGGTGGAAGTTCGTTTAGATAAAAAGAGAAAAGGAAGGCAAGAAACCTATTTCCACTTGGAAGGGAATGGTTGCCAAAGTGAGAGAAGCATACATGCCAGATGATTATGAAATTCAGTTGCATAAGAAAAGACGGAGCTTGAGACAAAGAGACCAAGATGTAAATTCCTATACATAGGAGTTTCAAAAACTTTGCATGAGGTCTAATGTATCTAAGGATGAAAGTCTTAAGGTGGCTAGATACCTTAATGGTTTGAAGTGGAACATTCAAGAGGAGATGACTCTTCTAAGTCCCAAAATAGTGCACCAATGTTATCAATTGGCTATAAAAATTCAAGAGAGAAGTAAGAGGAAACAAGATCAGGCTTCCAAGAGCAGAGGAAAAGGCAAAGATCAAAGAGGACATAGAGGTGGATACCAAAGTAGAGGGACTGAACAAAGAAATCAGGGAGAGTCTAAACTCACAGAGCATGGAAGTGAAACAACTTCTGGGGAGGTTATGGAAGAAGTAGAGGATCTCAAGGAGGTTCTAACAGAGGAAGAGGTACAGGCAGAAGTAACTCTTACTTTGCTAGCATGAAGTGTTACAACTGTGGTCAAGTAGGACATCCAACTTATAGGTGCCCGGAGAAAGCATCTTCTTCAAATACAGAAAAGAGAGTAGCATTTGCTCAATAAGACACTATGAGTATCAAGTCACTAGAGGTTAGTCACATTGAGTCAAAAATGGGGGAGAACTTGATGTTTAGAAGGGTTCTAATCAGACAACCAATCAAAGAAAATCCAAAGCAAAGGAGAGCCTTATTCAGGGTGAGATGCAAAATACTTGGGAAGGTGTGCAAAGTCATAGTGGATTCAAGGTCTACTGATAACATTATCTCAAAGGAAGCAGTGAGGAAGTTAAAGTTGGAGAAGGTACCCTACACTAATCCTTACAAGGTGACATGGCTGAATAAAGGGCAGAGTGTTCTTGTGAATGAGCAGACAATAGTGGAATTCTCCATTTGAGGGTACAAAGACAAACTGATTTGTGATGTGTTTCCTATGGATGCATGCCATCTTCTATTGGGAAGGCCATGGAACTATGATAGAGGAGCTATCTATGATGGAAAGGAGAACACCATCTTGTTTAAGAAGGATGGTAAAACATTCAAGTTACAGTAACTATTGGATGAAGAAGAAGGACAGTCAAAGACCCCTAGTGTCTTGTTAAGCAGTGGCAAGGAGTTTATCAACACTCTTTAGCAAGGAGGTGAAGGATATGTTGTTATGGTGCAACCCAAGGAAGAAGACAAGGCCAGGAAGATAGTTATCCTAGAGGAAGTCCAAAAGTTGCTTGAGAAGTTCAAGGACATAGTCAGTGATGGAACACCAGCAACATTACCTCCAAAGAGAGCTATCAGTCAGCAAATTGACTTCATACCAGGGGCTTCATTGCCAAACAAAGAAACTTATAAGCTCACACCAGATCAGAACCTGGAAGTGGCTAGGCAAGTGCAGGAGTTATTAGACCAAGGACTAATTAGGAAGAGCATCAGTCCATGTGCAGTACCAGTGGTCTTAGCAACCAAGAAAGATGGTAAGTGGAGACTTTGCACTGACTCGGGCTATCAATAGGATTACAATCAGATATAGGTTTCCTATTCCTAGGATAGAGGATTTGATGGACTGTCTTGAAGGGGCACAATACTTCACTAAGTTGGATCTCAAAAGTGGATACCACCAAATTAGAATCAAAGATGGGGATGAATGGAAGACAACTTTTAAGACAACTGATGGGTTGCATGAGTGGAGAGTGATGCCATTTGGCCTCTCAAATTCCCCTAGCACATTCATGAGGCTCATGAATGAGGTGCTTAAGGATTTCATAGGTATATTTGTGGTGGTGTATCTAGATGATATACTCATCTTTTGTAAGACAACAGAGGAACATTTGCAGCATGTGGAGATGGTTCTTAAACAATTGTAGAAGGAGAGGTTAGCCATCAACCAAGAAAAGTGTGAGTTCTTCAAACAAGAGCTTGTGTATTTGGGTTTTGTAGTATCCCAAGGATCATTAAAGATGGACCCAAGCAAGGTGGAAGTTATCCTAAATTGGCCTACACCAACCACTGGAATAGAGGTAAGGAGTTTTCACGGGTTAGCTCAGTTTTATAGGAAGTTTATAAGGAACTTTAGTGGCATTTGTGCACCAGTGCTTGATACTATCAAGAGTGGCCTAAATACTAAGTTTAAATGGACTCTTGAAGCAAAGAAGGGTTTTGAGAAGTTGAAACAAGAAGTGGAAACTCAACCCATCCTTTTGTTACCTAGTTTTGATAAGCTATTCATAGTGGAATGTGGTGCCAGTGGAATTGCAGTAGGAGGAGTACTAAGCCTAGAAGGCAGACCTATAGCTTTCTTTAGTGAAAAGCTCAATGAAGCTAAAAAGAAGTATTCTACTTATGACTTAGAACTATATGCTCTAGTGTAGTCTCTTAGAAAGTGGAGACATTATCTCCTACCTAAGGAATTTGTAGTGTTTACTGATAACCAGGAACTTAGCTACATCAAAACACAAGAAAAGTTGAGTAATAGACACTTGAAATGGATGGAGTACCTCCAAGCCTTCACCTTTACTATCAAACACAAGAAGGGACAGTTGAACAAGGTGGCAAATGCACTAAGTAGGAGGTTGTTGCCAATGCAATAAATTCAATTCAAAAGCATTGGAATAGAGAGTTTCAACGATCTCTATGGAGAAGATGAAGACTTCTCTGAAGCATATAAGGCATGTTCTGATTTTGAGAATCACTTTCATAGTCAATTCTCAGAGTATACATTGCAGAGTGGACTTTTGTTCAAGGGGAATTAGTTGTGTGTTCCCAAAGGTTCAATGAGAGAGAATCTCATCCAGGAGAAGCACAATGGTAGTCTCAGTGGTCATTTTGATATCAACAAGACACTGGAATTAGTGCAGAGGTTCTATTATTGGCCCAAGTTGCCAAGGGATGTTAGAAGGTACGTGGAGCAATGTGTATTTTGTATGAAAGCAAAGGGGTGAGCTAGTAATGCAGGTTTGTATCAACCTCTACCTATTCCCAACAGACCATGGGAATGCATTAGCATGGACTTTGTGGTAGGGCTCCCTAAAACTAAGATAGGGTTTGATAGTGTCTATGTGGTGGTAGATAGGTTCAGTAAAATGAGTCACTTTGTTCCCTGCAAGACCACCCATGATGCTAGCTATATTGCTCATCTTTTCTTCAAAGAGATTGTGAGTATCCATGGATTGCCATTGAGCATTGTATCGGACAGAGATGTGAAGTTTATGAGTCATTTTTGGAAAACTCTATGGAGCAGATTGGGTACTAACTTGTCTTTTGGATCAGCTTACCATCCTCAGACAGATGGAAAAACTAAGGTGATAAATAGAGTGTTAGGTAACCTTATAAGATGCCTCACCAAGGAGTATGGACAGACATGGGACTTGGTCATATCACAAGCTGAATATGCCTACAATGATAGTGTGAATAGGACCACAGGTAGGAGTCCTTTTGAGATAGTATATGGTATGCACCCAAGAGGTGTGTGTGAGCTCAGAGATCTAGGAGCTATGGAGCATAGGAGTGGCCATGCAGAGGATTTCACTCAGACCATGGAGATTCAAGAGCAAGTTAAGAAGACAATCATAGAGGCTACTCACAAGTTGAAAGCTAAGGTGGATATGTCTACAAAAGATCTCCAGTTTGTAGTAGGTGACTATATCATGGTCCATCTCAACAAATCTAGATTGTAGAAAGGAGTACCAACTAAGTTACAGATGAAGAGAGTGGGACCATGTAAGGTGTTAGCCAAGTATGGAAAGAATGCTTACAAGGTGGAACTTCCTACAGACTTAAGTATTTCACCAGTGTTTAATGTGGCTAACTTGATCAAGTATAAAGGATCAGTAACTAATATGACTTTGGCCAGTATAGATGTCTTGGAGGATGTGAGTATTGTAGTCTTACCACCTAAAGACAAGTTGCAAGCAGAAAGGATCTAGGAATCCAGAGTGAAGAAGTCTACTCAGCACAAGGTGTACATGGAACATCTCATACAGTGGAAAGACAAACCAAAGTCTGAGGCTACATGGGTGGAAGAAACTCATTTCAAGAAGTGTGGCATTAATCTGTCTCTAATTTGTCCCCACATTCTTTACTGTTTGGGCAGAGGGGGGAGAATGGTGCAGGAGCACCCATAGGTTGCCATAGGTTGTTTAAAAGGTCTATCTAGGACAACTAAGCAATATAATTTAGTTCATTTGTATGTGAGCCTTAGTGGCATTTTTGTTGGGTTTTGATCAGATGAAGGTCATGTTGACCATAGAATAGGTGTCATAAGGTTCTAGCTCAAAATGAGGTTTTGGATTTTTAGGATTCTTGCAAAATATTTGAAAATTTTGCTCAATTGGAGCTACAAGCAACCAAGAAGAGCCCAAGGGAGAGGATAACTAATTTGGTGACCTATTTATGGGATTCCTCGGCATTGGAGTGAGGTTGGAAGCATTTGATATTGTTTGAAGTTTTTTTTGAATTCAAGGGAAGCAATTGTGATTGAGTGTGAATTTTCTAGTTTTTGCATTGAAGTGATGTTTTAATGGATTGATCATGGCACTGTAATTTGTGTAGGAGGTAGAGTAGTTGTTCTTTGAGCATTGTGTGGCATTAGATAGTTTCCTTATTCAGTTTCAAGCACTATTTGTAATTAGTTTTGGTTTTCATACTGTTGCTGGTTTGAACCAGGCAGTTTGTGAGTATGGAGTGTTAGTTCACTTTCCCACTGTACAAATTGTATGACCCTTTGGGATCAGTGAATAGACTCCATGGATGTACTTATAGTATGGTTTAGGGCCTTTGAAAGCATAGGATTTACTGTGGGATTCTTTTCCTAGGCGAGCCAGGGAAGTGTCTGGCTAGGGAAGACCTTAGTGCAGAGCACTTGATTTGCAGGGGTGTCAATTTCCTGAAAAATTACCTTTTGGAGAAGGCAGGTATTAGTCTTTCCAAGACATGGTAAGGAGAAAGAAACTCCAACAATCCATCTGGTGAGGGAAGGACTTAACAGTTTGCAGAGAAGCTAGGAAAGGGCTTAAAAGGCCTAGTTTTTCTCATTTTCAGGTTAGGGTTTTGTATGGATAGTTGAGACCCAAGACCCCAAAAATCCTTGAGAGGTGGGAATATGAACCAGGAATCCCAAGAAAAGATTGGGGTGTTCTTTGGAAAGTCTTGGAAAACAAACCTGATTTCTCAGAGAAGGAGACCTAATATGGTTAATAGGGCTAGTAGCCTCCTAGGCCTAATAGTGGGGTTTGGTGAAAGCGACCTGCAGATGGAGCTAGGTGGACCCCTAATACACTTAGTAGGATGGATTGATGACTTTAGAAGCACCTCCACACCCTGTAAAAATAAATTCAAGAATTTGGAGGATTAGTAGCCTTTAGGGTGGATTAAGGGCTAAGGCAAGTGTTTCAAGATTGCACCAAGTCTTGACTTGGTAGGAGGATCTATGTTGATAGTTGGATTGGCAAGAAGAAATTAGAGGACCCTAAGAAGCAATAGGTCCTATAGGTTGCAATTGGTGGAGTGAGACACCCTAGAGGTCTTCCAAGCAAGACCCTGAGCATGAATCAGTGAATGATTCATCCAACCTCCCTATCACCTAAGAGCCTAAGAGAGGGAGCATTACAGAGAGTGTTTTCCCATGGTTCAACAAATGGCTTTGCAAATCATCTCTAGAATTATGGTTTTCCACAATTCATATTACCCTACACACATCCATGCCTAGAGTTGGTTAATGCATGCACATAAAAAATGGACAAAGAAACTGGGGTTATTACTAGCAACAAGATAAAGGTTACCATCAATGCAGCAGCCTTCTGGGATATGTTGTGCATCCCTACAAATTGGGAAGCCAAGAAATTCCAAAGTAGAAGAATGGAAAATTTCTAGAGAACCAGAGAGAAAAATTTAAAATTCTATATGGATGAAACAACTAAAGGGTTAGGTAATAATCAACTCATCTTCCCTTTGCCACATAGAGAGTTCAAGTCAGATGTAGGGGTCATTTTCTCAATGTTGGCTTTTTTTTATGGCCATGAAAGTGATGATGAGTTCTATGAGTTCTAGATGAGCTTAGCCTTCATGCTTAAGAAGGACAAGAGCCATAAGCATTTCAATTTTGTCAAAGCAATCACCGACGGGATGTTGGAACAATTAATAGATTATAGCACCGCCTTTGAGTTTTGGTATTCCTCTTTTCTAGTGTACTTAATTTTACACTAAAACCCAGAAATATTTAGTGGATATTCATCACTCAATAAGTTTGATGCGACGGGGTTATACAAGCTAGTTTTGGCCTAGACCC
Source organism: Sequoia sempervirens (assembly GCA_007258455.2). Lineage (NCBI taxonomy): Eukaryota > Viridiplantae > Streptophyta > Pinopsida > Cupressales > Cupressaceae > Sequoia > Sequoia sempervirens. Next base: position 283,480,567 of record VDFB02353493.1, on the reverse strand, counting down.
ATGTGCTTTCCAAAACATGGGATTACTATTCGTTTGTTGATTATTTCTTGCAATCGATACTCTTGGATTTGTCCCTGTGCCCTCTACGAAGGTTTTCCCCTAAAGGTTTGGACTAGATGAAAAACCAATAGACCCTGGTGGATTATTTTTTTAGAGCATATTTTTCTTTCATCAAATTTCATAGTTTTAACGAGGAGCCTTTTAGGCTTCCTAAATTTGTAACAGACATGACCCTTGTCTTAGAGGTATGTCATCAGACATCCATTACCAACAAAAATTACGACAGTGGGAGACACAAGAAAGCACTCTACGCACTTCCCCTTTCCATCACTAAAAGTCATATAACACTTGTAAAGTGGGAGGAGCAGGATGTGTTGACTGGCAAGTTGGATTTCCTAGGCTTGGTCCTTATTTGTGATACATGGAAATACAATCCTATCGAGTGTCTTTTGGTTGTCAAACACAAAGCACATGAGTATTTTGAGTTGAGGAAGAACCCAACCAAGGAGAGGGAAGAAATCTACATCGACCTATCCTTTATACCATTTGCACAAACTCCATAGCTCAATTTCTATCCTAGGGTGGCAGAGTTCCAACGGAGCACCCAGAAGGGCCAGTCCCTCAAAACACAACTCAAGAAGTTAGGATGGTCAGAAAAGAAGAAGGTTGATTTCTAGAGGTATTGATAGGAAATCAAGTGCCCAAATGCTTTATGTGGAGAAGTTAAGTCGAACGATGAGAGGTTCGACAAGATCTATGACACTGAGGTCAGAACCAATGATAGTAATCTTGAATCAGATAGGGAGTTTGAATAGGAGAAAGCACCAGTTTTCACCCCCTCGACTCAGGCATCCAATGCAAGAAAAGGGAAGGGAAAAGGATCAAAGCACAAAGAATCACATATCACATCCTTCGCCAACACCCTAACAAAGGGTAAGAGGACTTGACAGGCTCCAAAGAGATTTTCCACAACTACAAAGACCTAAGGTACAACGAGATCAATCACCAGAGAGTCAAAACAACTAGTGTAGCTCCTACAAAGAGGAGATGAGTCCAAGACTTAGGTGGAATGAGTGTATCAAATAGAGGAGAAGAAGAGGTGGATTCCATTCCACCAAGATTTTCAACCCAGACTCCCTAGGTAAGTTTTGCACCTACACTCCTTCCTTCTACTACATCTTTAATTGTCACTACCCCTTCATCTGCAGAAACGAATCCTCCATCCGCAGGTTCCGACATCCTCATCCTTAATACACCCCTGGCCATATTTGATAATGAGCCCCACAAAGAAACTCGCACATTGAACGTACATCTTCCTCTTCGGCCACAATTGACTCTTTGATTGCCTTGTCAAAGGAACCTATTGTAAACATTGATACTCCCATATTGCCAATTTCATTGTCCCTGTCTGCTTCCCTATAAATGCCTCTTTTTCTACCCACTTCCCCTTTTACTTTGATGGTGACCCTCCTTCTCATTCCATACATGGAATCCTTCCCTTTTCAATGATAACACTTCATTTTTCCTCTCCACAACCTCAAACGACCGAGGCCTCTCCTTTCGTTGCCCTCTTTAGTCTCCCCGTCGGTGTTTTTCTTGTTGCACAAAGTATTGAATATCCACAAATTCTTCAGACTCATATTGAAGTTACAAGGCAGGCTCAACAAGTAAGAAAGCATAAGTTGCGAGGAAAAGTCAAGGAAAATCCAACTACCTAGAAGCTAGAAACTTGCTTCAATGAAGAGCGGAACGCTCTGCTGATTGCAACTATGAGGCCATAGACATCTAAACTAGAAGGAGAAATGAAATTCTAGCATTACAACATCCAAGTTGTGGGTTTGAATTTAAGTGAAAATATCTCGCGCAACAAAGTGGTCCTAGCTAAAGTAGCTTAGAAGGTGGTCTATACTAACCATGAGAAGCTATACAAGAAATTGAAGAAGCGCAAGGAAAATTTGGTAAACTTAAAGGCTACAGTGGACCGACTATGGGTAGAAATCAAAGGAAAAGATTTGAGGATGGCCCGCTTGAGGAGTTACAAGGTCAACAAGGTGAGCAACTAAGTTGCTTGAAGGAGCCCATAGTGAGAAGGATCGACTTCATGCCAAGGTAGAAAAATTGAAATGTGAGATCGTGGTCGAATGTGAAACAACTGCAGAGCATCGACAAAGGAAAAATAAGATGGAAGGCAAGGTAGCCAAAACAAATGCTATATATTATGAGCTACAAGAGATGGATCAAGAAAAGGAGAATATGTAGAAGGAATTAGCTAGCATCCAATCTCAAGCCTTCGACGATCTTCAAAAGGACCAAGCAAAAAAAAAAAGGAGAAAAGTAAAAAGCAAGACATCGAGTCTATTTTGCAAAATTGCAATGCAGAGATTGGGAAGCTACACTATGAGCTTACAAATGCTCTCCAAGAGAAGAATCAATTGAATGGAGACATGAGAGTGAGGGAATCCCAATTCCAATAGGAATTCATCACAGCACAGGGATCCATACTCCTCCCGGTGCTTAAAAAATTAATATCTACTCATTGGCAGAGGATCATAGTTGCAATCGTAGCCTTGAAGCCAGTTTTGTGATTTCTAACAGATGTGCAGGAGTTAAACGCAAAGGTCAGCCTGATAGTTGACCAAAATCTGCACACAATCACTCCCCAAGTTGAAGAATCAGGAGTGTTGATCTCAAAACTATATAAGGCAACCAAGGAATCTCTAAAGAGTGTCAGGATTCTGACCGAAGATTAGTTGCAAGAAAGGAAAACAAATTTATCATTTACAACCAAGTCGTGGTTAGAAGCAAAACTTGTCAGTCAAAGTTGAATAAGGTCGGTGAAATAAAGGAAGAGTTCCATGTTCTGCTCCAATCTGGATTTCCCGCCCCTTTTCTCATTAGATGAAGGGGTGTTAACAGTAGAACATATCATAGATGCAATCAAGCTCAAGATATAGGACTCTACAATGCTCGAGAATTTTAGCTCATCACCCACAATCGAAGAGATCGAGATGGAAATTCTTCCTCTTTCTAGACTTTACTATCACATTGGAGTTTTTTCATCAAGGTGGGGAGGAGTTTCTTTCAAAGAGGTCCTTGATCTTGATCAAGCCTATAAGACATTAAGCACACTCATTTTTCCCACCAATGGGGATTGGGAGACCCAAAACACCACTTTCCTCAAACTTTGAAGATTATTTGAAATCCGGGTTCATGCCTCTACAAGCGAAGGCCCCTTGTGAGTTGTCAGAACTATGGAGAAAATTTTTCCTTCAACGTCTCAGTTTTCAGCCCTTACTTATTTTCTGTGTTAGGATGGCTTTGTGCCTTGAAAGAAAAAAATTCTTGTTGAAAAGCACGCAATGCGCCATGTGGTGGTTGTGCAAATTTTCTTTACATCATCTTCCTTTTGGGATCGAAACAGGACACATGTTTTCCTGGTGGGGATTTTCCCCAAAACCATTCTCACAAATTTGGAGATCGCTCGCTAGCTTGCCGTGATAGCTATTTTGTCTGGTAGATTATATATTCTGCAAATGTGTTTCATTGGGCATATTTTTTCGGATAGTGTGACAAGGGTCTTACTTTTGGGCTTGGACTTTTGAGGTGGCGACATCACTCCTCGTGGCTGATCAGATCATGTTTAAACAATCAATCTTGGATCTAATCTTCTGATGACATATCTTCATGGAGCTTCTATAGGATCTAGAACCATTAATGAGGTAGCCCAGGACTTTATGAGCGAAGATTGTTGTGATCTAATCATATTCCCTAAGATCGGATTGTGGTTAATCAGGTGTAGACATCTAGTATTAGTTAGTCTCTACTAGTTGTGGCGGTGGCTTCTTCCTTTGGCTATAAAAGGGGTTTTGCAGCAATAACCAAAAAAGGTTTTTTTAGAAGTTTTAAGATAGATTTTTTTAAGGAGATACATTCTTCTCAGGAATACGAAGAATTCACATAGCACTGTTTATGCTCTTTGGCATGTTACATTTATTAAGACTATTAATCAAATTGGCATCCTACCTTTGTTTTCAATTAATTTATCATAAGAATTAGATATTATTAAGGAATTTAAGTGTTTGAAATTGTGCATTTTATGGGCTTTATCATGATTTTTCTTTTCTCATGTCATTTATACTGAAAGCTTTGTCAATTTTTGCATAGATAGTATGGATGATTATTTTTACATGCTATTAGCTTCTATGTTTAAAAGTTGTCTTTCAAAAAGTGAATCATGTTATTATACTCTTTCCTTTTTGTAAAAGATTATGTTGAAAGACATATTATGTTGTAAGAGAAAAGGCAGTCCTATGAATATCTAAGTATTCTTGTTAATCTTCAGGGTTTTCTTGCTTCTGTCAGACCTTAATGGAGATTTTAATGACCGCACTATGTTTTCCTTAGCCTTTTCCATTTGTTCTCTTCCCAACAATGAAGGGTATGTGGAATTTTATGTCCAGTTCATCAGAAGTAAGGGATTGTTAATCTTTGAAATATTGTAAAAGTTTTGGTGCATCATCGCCTTTTCATTTTCTTTGTATTTCTCCTCCCCTTTTCATAAAAACATAAAGAAGAGTCGGCTTTCTATAAAAATTCCAGAGGTCATTCAGTGAGACACAATTTTGTCCCCCACTCACTAAATTTCTCATAAGTTTGTTTGAAGAGGTGTAAGCTTTTATGATCAATGTAAACTATCTCAACTAAATTCAACAATGCATGAACTAATCTAATAACAACAAATAGAGTGGATAGTAGTACCTCAATTGGCCCTTTCTTGAGTTATCACTTCCACAGTACATGTCAAAAACTTACTACTTAATTGGAAAATCATGATATTGAACTAACTCCTTTATAGCATGAAAACTCTAAACTCTTACAATTTGACAAGAATCTACTAAAGATAACCCAATCAGTAATACATATATATTATTCAACTAATAATAGAAAAACTAACAACAATCAACTATCAATTGGTAATTAGAAAAAATGAACTAGATAACTAGATTTACTACTCACAATAGATCCCACTATATAGGGTCTGCGAAGAGTCTTATTCATTTTAGGACTGAAAATAGAACCATAATGTATACATCCACTCTCCCTCAAAGATACAGAGTAGACTTAGTCTTGTAATAGAAAATCATAATTGAAAAAAAAAAGAGAGAAATTAAATTGGAACTCTTCCCTTATGCTTAACTGCCATGATAGAGATGTGTTTAATGGGGAATTTCACTCATGGGTTACTCTTGCTCAAAATACACTTCATCTTCTTCCAGTCATCTTATTCGATGGATAAGAATGTGATTGTGGTGGCTCACGGTTGACCATCCAATGGTTACCTTCACTATCCATTTTGTCATGCTTCAACCATTTTGACTTCTCCCTTACAACTATTTGTGGTCCTTATGTTGTGGGTTACAATCCTTCTAGTTGTAAGAATTTAGTTTCATCCCTAAGGTATACACATCATTAACAATCATAATTTAAGCATAGAATCATATTGAATTTCATGAACATTCATATATTCACACATAGAAATGTCAACATATCATATTTGTATTTCCACATACTAAAGTTTGGTTTAAAGTGTATGAAAGGTATAAAAGATGTATAAAGTCTTAGGAATTTATGTGAAACTTGGTAGATTGAAATGATAAAAACATAAACTAATGAAGGAAAAATAGTCATAAATTAAGCCCATCAATAGAGAGGGTTTGATGAATTTGGACAAGGTGTATGATTGACTTACAACCTGGAAGGTGAGTCAACTAGCCCTTGACCAAACTAGGATGAATTTAGGGATGAAATGTAATAATCTAACTAGGCTAATGATGCAATTTATTGTTCTAATGCAAATACAACAAACACAAAAAGTCACAAAAAAATTTAGATAATTGAAATGGATATAGTAAGACACTATGCACCTGTGGTGTAAATTTGAGCCCATTTTTGGAGGACTAATTTTCCTAGAGCATATGTGTCCTTGTAGAGGGATTTCAGATCTATTTTCATAGTCCTCTAGTACCAGATCAGAGTTTTTTTATTCCACCTACAAATTTGTAGGATACTTCTATAAGTGAGTTTTTGTGGCTTGTCAAGGTGCAAGGTTTCAATTGCAATAATGAATAATGGATCCTCAAACTTGCTTCAATCTCCTTTAAACCTAAAACTTGCACATTCAAAGAGAGAGAAAGGGTTGTTCCATTTAGGGGCTTACCTTGGTCAAACCCCATATTAGTGTTTCCATGTCCACAATGCTAATGGAAATGATAAAAAGATAAATGATAGGAAGGAATGATGAATGCACAAAGTTTTGCAACTCACCACCCTTCAATGGTTTCCTTGAAGGACTGAAGTCATGCACATCTCTTCAAGGTTTGGATCTTGCTCACTTGATTTGCTTGAATTGCTTGGAGACCTACAAAAGGGTTAGCCTTCACAAATAATGATAACATGAAAATACATAAACTCACATATGATTTGACATGATACTTGGATCTTGAATTTCTATAATAAATCATTGAAAATGTTGCTCTTGAATGCTCTTGACAATAATTCTTTCTCTTAATGTTCACTTCTTACTTTTTAGATTTGAAATGATGTAATAACTAGGTATTTATATGCAATTATTCTAATTTCCACAAATTAAGTCTTGACAACCGACTTTAGACAATTAAATTGCAAATAATAAGTGCCAATACCGACACATTTGAATTTGGAGCCAAAATAGGGGACACTTTCACCAAAGAGGGACACTTTCACCATAATGGGACTGTGGACACGAAAAAAGTAACCCTTCTACTTTTTCTCATGTTTAGGCCCTCATAGTGGTTTTGGCTTGATTTTTCCTATATTTAACGTTGTAATGTGGCCAACACATTCACATTAGGTCTTGGACCTTTGTGAATCCTCAAGAATTCTAGGATTTCTTGTAAAAGTGTTGTGAAGTGTTGTAACCTACTTTCACACTTTTCTAGGACCCTTTCACTATAATTCACTTAAATAACCCCTTTTTATCACTTACCAAGCCTTATTTCAAAGTGTTGTAAAGAGTTGTAACAATTTCTCATGTTTTTCTAGGCTTTTCAACACTAATTCAAACCTTTCTTATGTTTAAATGACCCCTTAATACACTTTTCGTCCTTAAGTGTATTTTTGAGAATATTCCCATTAAACAACATTAAATACACTTTAATCCCCAACACCCAGTAAAATTTCCCTGGTGGGAACAAGTTGCCACCTAGGGCGACTTAGTCCCACTATGCATAAAAATCAAAATAATTTTAATTTTTTGGTGGGATTTTATTCTCTTAACCTTAAGGTTAGCCTGTGATGTGTTATTTTTAGGAAATTTTGTAAAATCAAGTATAAATAAAGGGTTTTTCTCTCATTTTTAGCCCCAATTAGTTTAGTGCATTCATTCACACATTAGCTTGCTTTATAATTCTCAAGCATTCAAGGTATTATCAAGCATCCATTGGAGGGTGAAGCCACAATAGTGGCTTACAATTGAAGTGAGGAAGGAAAAATCACAAAAAAGTAATGCATGGCAAAAAAATTGATTTTACGGGTTCGTACGAACCTATTGGTTCAACTGAACCCATTAGGGGTTCACTAGAACCTAGGTTCGGGTGAACTCTCCTAATACTTTCTTGCCAAAAAAGCCATCAAAACCCCTTATATAATAGGGGTTCGAATGAACCAAGGTTCGAATTAACCCTGGTTCTAACGAATCCCTAGGGGTTCACTCGAACCCCCTTGATTCCTCATCCCCTCCCCGAGACACAAAAAAACCTGAATTTTGGCACTTCGAATGTCGAATTGAGGATGAAAATGGAGGAATCTTCACAAACCCAACTTGAATCAGGTAGTCCTCAAAACGAGCTATCCAACGAATATAATTTTAATATGCTTTGGTTTTATTATGTATTTGTTTTTTTAGTTTTATTAAACAAAGGTTTTTCATCGAAAATGAAGGTCTTTGTTCTACACATGTGGAAAAATAACAAATTATCAAAAAAAAATTGAAAAATATGAGAACACCAGATATTGAAGTCCTTGATCCAACAAAAAAAAAATTGAATTTCGATATATACAAGAAAAAGTTGTGTTATACGGTCGTGCTATGTTTGAATTGTAATTGGTTTGACTTTGAAACTTGATTAAAGGAAAAATATTCAATAAAAAATTGTCTAATCAAGTGTAAGCACTAGATATCATAGTTACAAATCTAAATTTGAAAGAATTAGAATTTTATCCTTCATGGAAAAAAAATTTATGCATTATACGGTGTGTCACTTTTTAAAAATGTTGTTTTTTGAAAAAAACCAGTTTTCGTGGGAGATGGAAAAAGAAGTGCAATCTGATTCCAAAAATTTTGAAAAAAATATTTTTAGAGTCTACATACAAAATGTGATGAGACTCTAGTTTTCATCATCTTCAAATTCTTAAAGGTTTAGCCGCTTTAGGTGCCCGAATGTGAAAATTTAGTTTAAAAAAATAATTTCAGTGTCTAGCTTGGCCAAAAATTGTAAACCACTATTGTGGGATCACCTTGGAGCATCTTCTTGCATATCTTCAAATTTCAATATCAAGGGTTTGGTGAGTTTGTGACATTGCATGTTGTTCATTCATCATTCTCTCTTTATTTCATTTCATTTTATAGGGTTTGATTACCAAATTGGGGTTTGACCAAGGCAAACCCCTATTCTTTAACCCTTAACCCTTTTTCCCCTCTTTGCATGTGTGTTTTGTAGGTCTTCTATGCAAATTTGTCAAAGAGAAAGGTGTTAAAAAGTGGTCAACAATCCATCAAAGCCATTCAAGTCAACAAAGCCCTAATTGAAGCTTGGAGACCTCTCTTAATCCGTTTTTTGTAGAATCTGAACCAGACACCTGTCAAGAAGGGAAGTGCAGACCAAAAGCTGCAAATTCCTATCCCAAATTTCTTAAGATTCCCAGGTGCACTAAGTCACCATCTATGGTGAATTAGTCCTACTTCTAGGCCTGAAAAGTGATTTTTATTTCTGAGTACCCATTTGGCAAAAACCTGTTCTAACAGAATCTCCCTAAAACAGAACTAAGTCGCCCAACTTGGCATAAGTGTCCCAGTTGGCTTCAATAGTGGAATTTGTAGGATTCTGGAGTCTCTCAGCATCACACTTGAATTTCTAGGTGCACCTCTCTAGTTTTTTTTAATTATTTTATTGTTTGTTTGCATTCTTAGGTCATTTTGCATATCACAATGTATTTTCAAACAACTTGCATTTCTTAGGTTTTGCATTAATAAACCATTTCTTTAATTAGTTTATTGTATTTAGACATTGCATTTAGGCATACTTCATTCATCCTTGCATTGATTTTGAATGTATACATTTCCCATTTTGGCCCATCTTTCTCCTTTTAGGTGAAAAACCCTAGAAGTGTAAGAAAGCATTTGGAAGCCAAAATCTTTGTATACATTTTGGTGAACCCGACTTTAGAACATTTTAACTTTTGATTTCAAGTGCATCCTTGGTTTAACTTGCATCAACATTGCATTAGGTTTTGCATTGTTTTGCATTCTAGGGTTTTACAAATTGCATTAGTGAAAAGCTCATATAGATTGCATTTTTGCATTATATTTCATTGAAATATCCAAAAATTCTGCATATTCATACTGTAGCTACATCTAAACATCCGAAACACATAAAATTTTATTTAATTTTTTTGAAAAATCTCAAAAAAATCACTACTAGAACTAATTCGCCACACTGGGCGACTTAGTCCTCCTACACATTTTGCATAGTCATTTATGTCATTCTCTAAGCATTTTCTACATTTTTTTTTATTGCATTGTTGTTACAATTTCTAGAACTGTAGTTATTAGCATTTTATTGCTCTTATTTTACATTGCGTTTGCATCCACCCACATTTAGAAACCTTTGCATAAGTTTTTGGTGTCCTATTGCTAATACCTTAGTGAGAAGAAGCTCAAGACTCATGTTATCCCATGATAATACACTCATTGTGGATCTTGTATTGTATAAAGCTTCCACTCCTAGTATTGCAACTAGTACACCAGGCATAGATCCTACCTTTAGCAATGCTTTGCCTTCTAATAACATGCAAGTTGACACATCAAATGATCACATTCCATAAGAAAAAGTCATTAACATTCATGAGGACTTAACACATCTCCAACATCAACTATTTCTTGAAAAAATTTCAACCAATGCAATTCCTGCTATAGAAAACATCCATCGAATGGTTGAATGTAATGAAGGCCTAAACGTTATGAAACAAATTGCTAAGATATACCATAAACATGTTCCTTCCACCTCTAATACATCTCAACCAGCAAACACTTTGGTTAGTCAGGGAGGACCTAACACTCCTCCTTCAACAATAGCATCCATACCTACCTATACCACTCCTCAAGTCACAACAACAACGCAACAAGTTAGTAATATGATTCCGTCCTTGAGTAATACTGCTACCATTCCTAATTCTTATGCGACATCACATGTTTTATCCTCTTCCACCATACCATCTATAAGTATTCCATTTACTTTCCCTACCACTACATACACACCATCACCACTTTCCCTTCCATCCCATACCACTTACACTGACCCTCTCATAACACAAATTTTCCAAATTGTTTCCTCCATGCAAAAGCAAATATCCACCATCAACCAAAACCAGAATGGACCACCCACCTATTATGTACGAAGTAGCCCACTATCTCTAGAAATATTGTGAACACCGATGCCACAAATAATAGAGATACCTAGATTTGAGAAGTATGGAGGGAAGAGAGATCCTTCTAACCATGTCAATGCTTACACTACCTTATGTAGTGACTTTTTCATTGATGATAAACTGTTGGCAAAATTGTTTCCTAGGAATCTAAAAGACACTACCTTAGAATGGTTTTCATCTTTACCAAACAATTCAATTCGTTCATTCAATGAACGTGTTGAAGCATTTATAAATCATTTCCAAGTGCATATGACTCCAAAGAAGACCTTGGCTGATTTGATGAGATGCAAACAACATGAAGAAGAAAAGATAACTGATTTTATCTCATGATATCAATCACTTTACTCTGAAATTGATGTCAAGATTCTTGATCCACATCTTCAAAAGATGTTTATAGAAAACTTGCAAACTAAACTCTAGGACAAACTCACTATGATGAAATTTCCCTCCTTTATGCACTTGTGTACCGCCCTTTGTGATTATCACAATTCGGTTAGTAGTCATGATGCAAAGTCCACTTCTAGTCAAGCTGAGAAATCTGAACATGCCACTTCAAACAATTCACAACCATTTAGAAAGAAAAACAAAGGTTTTTTACAGTTCAATCCTCCTCAACAACCAACTCAACCCGTCAATAACCAAGTAGTAGTTGTTAAAACCATGATACCTTATAGTTATGGAGATCTGAAACGACAATTTACACCTTTACCAGAAACCCTTCATAACACACTGTCCCAACTTTTACAGCAACAAATGATTAGTTTACCTATTGTTAAACCACTAGATCCTACTAAGCCTTTACCTCCAACCTTTAAAGCCAACACTTATTGCCATTATCATAGACAAAATGGACATGACACGGAAAATTGTAAGCATCTTAAACACCTTGTGCAAGACCTCATTGATTCTGGTCATTTATCTATTACAAATGTTAATATTAAAGGCAATACGTTTGTTGCCCCTCTAAATCAAAATTTACAAATTTTCATCGATCCAATGCCCAAACATAATGTGTCATTTGTCAAAGCTAGCGAAACTCAAAAGAATGATGTGATGAATGTTCATACAGATATTGAACATCCTTATCCTATTCCACATACCACTACTATTAATCCTATGGATCAAATGGTAGGTACGATAGATGTTATCCCTCGTAAGGGCCAACCTAAGAAATCTCTTGATATTACTTTCTCTTCTAAGGACATACTTCCAAATCTTCTCGATGGTCCTCTTTACATAGCTAGTCATATTTATGATAAGCCCACTAATGGGATACTCATAGATCCCACTTGTGGAGAGAATGTGATCACTGAGGAATTTTTGGTATTACATGATCTTTATCAAGATGATTATGATAAACCGAGAGCATGGATCAAAACACACAATAATTTTTCTTTCCATATGATGGGATCAATCATCCTTCCATTATAGATAGAACCAAAAACAGTGGATGTTACATTCTCCATCATCCCACAATCGGACTAGTTTCGTTTGCGGCCAGGCCATCCATGGCTTCACTCAATGAAATGTGTACCTTTGATCATACACAAATGTCTAAAGTTTTTGTTTGACAATGACATATTCACTGTTCACCATAGTGGCTTTAACACTTTGTCTTCTAAAGGAAATTTCTCCTTAGAAGCCTTTTGGCCGAAGCCCATGGAACCTATTACACCTCACAAAGACTTCTTTTTCATTGCTTACCAAAAGTTTAAAGCAAAGAAAATCACAAAATTGTCTCTCTACAACATGTCCTCGTCCACTTCCAACACTCCTATCTTAGATGAAACAATTCTTCAACCTGAACAAGAACCAAACCATCAACTTCACCCAACACCTAAAACTTCCCCCACATCATCCTAACGACCGCAAGATAATGATAACAACCTCGTCTTGTCTCCTTGTATAAAACAAGTTTATAAAGCAAAGGAGAAAGTGGATGAACAACCTTCCATGGTTTCCTTTGTTCCTCCCCTTAGGGAAGAAAAGAAACCAATGGTTGTTCAACCTGCTCCTTCACAAACACAACTTGACAATAAAACCAAAAGAAACTGAGGAGCTAGGGAGCGTAGGTGTAGTCATCATGCCCTTGCTCGCAAGTTACAAGAAGAAGAAAACAAAGAAAATCAAAATCCACACTTGATAGATGCAATGCATGATGACCCTCCTCCCCAATCACAACAAAACAATCTAATACAACAACCACAACCCATGATACAACCTTCATTGGACATTATCATCTGTCCTCCTGTTGTGATTAATTTGGATGATGATGATGAGATCACTAAAATAGAGGAAGAGGTGCATAATGATTTGAATACAACATTTTCTCTTCCATGAGCTTAAATGACAAATCTCCTACAACAAGTGTAGAACCTAGTGCTTCCCCTAGTTCGGCACTTGCACTTGTCCCTTTAGCTAGTTGTCCCCCCTTGGCATATCATGAACATTATTGGGAGGTAGATGACTTGCTCAATGGTTGACTTGCATCTTCCTTACTAGTATTTTGCATTCTCTTTTTCTTTTGTGTGTTGGCATGTGTGTAATGCGCTCCCTCGTAACCTAACATCTGATGTTCTCATCTCCCTTTGTGATATTCTTCTATTTGTACCTTCATTCTTCTATATGTTGTACATTGCTTTCACCTTTTTTTTTTTCTTTTCCTTTTTCTTTTGCTTGCCTTTTCCTTTTGGGGATGACGCAAGGCATTGAGACCACAATGTCTCTTTCATGTTGACCCAAAAGGACCCCCTTTTCTTTTCTTGTCTTTTCCTTGTGTTTTCCTTTTTGGGATGATGCAAGGCATTAAGACTGAAATGTCTCTTTCATGTTGACCCAAAAGGCCCTTTTTTTCTTTTTCTTTTCTTTCTATCTTTTTCTTGTGTTTTCCTTTTGGGGATGATGCAAGGCATTAAGATTGAAATGTCTCCTTCATGTTGACCCAAAAGCTTGTCCTTTTTCTTTCGCCTTTTCCTTTTCCTTTTGCTTGTGTTTGTCCTTTTGGGGATGATGCAAAGCATCGAGACATACTCTGTCTCTTCCATGTTGACCCAAACAGATCTTTCTTTTTCTTTTCCTTCACTCTCTTTGTGTCATTCTTCCAGTTCTATGTATTGAAGGAATGATGACAGTTCTGAGCTCTTTACAAAAACATTGTAGCAAAGAACATACTAACCCCAAATCCATAGATCCCTTATGCGTTTGGTGTTTTCATTTTGGGGGAAACCCCTTTCTTTTCTTTTATTCCTTTTATTCACATGATGTAGCCTTACTTGGAAACGTATGACTTGGCATAGGGGCTTTCCAAGTTAGCTCTCATGTCTTCTTTCTTTTTGCATTTTTCATTTGCTACTTTAAAGTAATTGCTCACAGTACAGTGTGTAGCAATTCCTTTAAAGTGGGGGCATACATTGGCATTATTCATTTTTCATTTTTCCTTTTTGGGTATGTGCAGGATCATGATGGGCCAAAAAGTGGCAATATGATGGGTATGTGGCTGACAACTATTTTTTTTACCCAAAATGGATGAAACGAAAAGGGTTTTTAAAGGAGATTCTCAGCTTTCCATTGATATAAATTATTCTTTACTTTGAATTTAATAAGTAATTATTATTCATTTTCTATTCAAATTACGACTAAAGTCCTGATTGATAGGCTGATTGAAAAGCATCTATAGCTTTCAAATGGTATTAGTTTTTTTGAATCCAAAACATGTGTCACATTCTATGCTTCACATATTATAGGATTAAAAAAATAAAAATTTAATTTCATGAAGTTTTGACCAATTAAGATGGTCAGACATGAGTTTTTTATATTTTTTAAATAGTTGTAATAAAAAAATCATAATTAATTATTTACTTGGAAACAAATTACAAAAAAATATGCATCACATTAGGGCATGATTCCTCTACTCATATCTAAAATCTTATAAAAAAATATTATTATTTTATTGTGGTTAGGGTGGTCAGACAGACACTGACTTCTTATTTTTTCCCTAAAATTTAATTACCATTGCATTGAAATTTCAAATTTTCACCAAATAGATTTTTTTTTTTTAAAACATACCTAGTAGTTTAAAAACTACATTCAATTTGCTACGGATTCTATTCTTACTCATTTTTGAAATAATATAGATAACTTATTCAAATTTTTACATCAAGTTGCCTAACTCTGATTTTTCTAAATTTTTTGCCACTCAAGGGCCTATTTTTTCCATGATGATCCTGCACATACCATTTTCTTGGTCCTTAGTGCAGCCTTGTTGCTTCATACAATGTGTTTCGTCACTTTGTGGATGACATTGGGTGTAGTGTCCTTCATGAGTGTGATCTATCTTAGCATATTACATTTCTCTTAGTGGCTTGATGTGACACACTGCATCCCATAAGTTGTGAATCTTCTATTCTTTGATTGGTCCTCTCTTGGAGACATTAGATACAATGTTCCCTAAGTTAAATACCTCACATAAACTAAGCAAGACTCCTTTGACCATTCTTTTGCATGTTGCATTTTGTATTTGTTATATGGCCACCTTGAATAACATAGCTTGCATGCCTGTAGTGCCATCACGATTTTTCATGAGCTCCAAGCATATGAAGTTTTATTTGTCTTGTGAAGCTCAAAATGTCATTTTCTTTTGTGGCGCCTTATTAAAGTTATCAAGAGGTATAACTTTGGTATAGTTGAGCAGGAAGCCCATTCTGAGGCATGAATTTTCCCCATAGCCACCTGCGTGTGTGTGAGTGCATACCAACCATGAGTGTATGCTTCTCACCTTTTTGGCCTTCTCACCCGATGGACAACCATGAGTTTCATCACCTCAGAGTGAGTATACGTTTATTTTTTTGAACAAAAAACCTAGGTTTGATCCACAACGAGATGGAAAAATGATCAAAGCTTGATCTGATTCTCTTTTCTTTCTCCTATTTTCTCTTTCATCACTCTCATGTGTGTTTCTTGTGCTCATGTTTAGTTTTCCATGGGATCTTCATCCTGGGGGCTTGATCATCCCTCTTAATTATTGTTGTCTCATCTTGCTAAGCATTAGTTCTTTGAAACCCCTCTTGATTGCATGTTCAACTACTTTAGTGCGAGTTTGAAGCAAGTTCATCCTCTCACTAAAGTGGGATCTAACTGTGGACATGGAAAAAGTAACCCTTCTACTTTTTCTCATGTTTAGGCCCTCTTAATGGTTTTGGCTTGATTTTTCCTATATTTAATGTTGTAATGTGGCCAACACATTCACATTAGGTCTTGGACCCTTGTGAATCATCAAGAATTTTAGGATGTCTTGGAAAAGTGTTGTGAAGTGTTGTAACCCAATTTCACACTTTTCTAGGACCCTTTCATTCTAATTCACTTAAATAACCCCTTTTTATCACTTACCAAGTCTTATTTCAAAGTGTTGTAAAGAGTTGTAACAAACTCTCACAATTTTCTAGGCTTGTCAACATTAATTCAACCATTTATTATGTTTAAATGACCCCTTAATACGCTTTTCGGCCTTAATTAAGTGTATTTTTGAGAATATTCCTGTTAAACAACATTAAATACACTTTAATCCCTGACACCTAGTAAAATTGCCCTGGTGGGACCAAGTCACCACCTAGGGTGACTTAGTCCCACTAGGCACAAAAATCAAAATAATTTTAATTTTGTGGTGGGATTTTATTCTCTTAACCTTAAGGTCGACCTGTGATGTGTTATTTTCAGGAATTTTTTTTAAATGAAGTATAAATAAAGGTTTTTTCTCTCATTTTTAGCCCCAATTAGTTTAGTGCATTCATTCACACATTAGCTTACTTTATAATTCTCAAGCATTCAAGGTATTATCAAGCATCCATTGGAGCATCTTCTTGCATATCTTCAAATTTCAACATCAAGGGTTTGGTGAGTTTGTGAATTTGCATGTTGTGCATTCATCATTCTCTCTTTATTTCATTTCATTTTATAGGGTTTGATTAGCAAATTGGGGTTTGACCAAGGAAAACCCCTATTCTCTAACCCTTATCCCTTTTTCCCCTCTTTGCATGTGTGTTTTGCAAGTCTTGTATACAGATTTGTCAAAGAGAAAGGTTTTAAAAAGTGGTCAACAATCCATCAAAGTCATTCAAGTCAACAAAACCCTAATTGAAGCTTGGAGACCTCTTTCAGCCCTTTTTCTATAGAATCTGAACCAAACACCTGTCAAGAAGGGAAGTGCAAACCGAAAGCTACAAATTCCTGTCCCAAATTTTTGAGATTCCCAAGTGGACTAAGTCACCATATGTGGCGAATTAGTCCCATTGTCAGGCCTGAAAATGATTTTTACATTTCTGAGTACCCATTTGGCAGAAACCTATTATGGTAGAATCTCCTTGAAATAGGACTAAGTCGCCCAACTTGGTGTAAGTATCCCAGTTGGCTTCAAAAATAAAACCTATAGGATTCTAGAGCCTCTCGGCATCACACTTCAATTTCCAAGTGCGCCTCTCTAGTTTTGTTTAATTCTTTTATTGTTTGTTTGCATTCCTAGGTCATTTTGCATATCATAATGTGTTTTCAAACAACTTGCATTTCTTAGGTTTTTCATTAATAAATCATTTCTTTAATAAATTTATTGTATTTAGACATTACATTTAGGCATACTTCATTCATCCTTACATTGATTTTGAATGTATACATTTCCCATTTTGGCCCATCTTTCTCCTTTTAGGTGAAAAACCCTAGAAGTGTAAAAAAGCATATGGAAGCCAAAATCTTTGTATACAGGGACCATTTTCCATAGGGTGTTTATGTACCAACCCTATTTTCTAGAAATTAAGGTGTCGGGGGCGAAGTATTAGATAAATGCATTTGTTTTTTGTTTGTAATTTATCAGTAATTATTAAAATTGGGCCATGGAATACATAATTTAGGAAATTAGGGGTTCAATTAGGTCTAATAACTTAAGGGGGAGAAAAACATAGTGTTAAATTATCAAGGGTGATAATTTACAATGCTACAAATGGTATAGTTTTGATTATATGGGAAAAACAGGTTTTGAATGGACCTAAAACCATTTACAACAGGTTTTGAATGCATCTGAAACCATTTACAAGCAGGTTTTGACGGGGACCCAAAGCCCACTTAAAGAAGAACAAGTTGCACATGAATACACCAAAGACAACCAATAATGAACCAACAATAGATCACCAAATGAACATCATGTCTACCCAAATTTGCACAAATCAGAAAAGGTTTTGATGAGAACCTTAAACCTAATACAACCAAGTTTTACAAGGGAACTTGAACCCAAACCAGGTTTAGAAGAGAACTTGAAACCCACTTATAGCCATATTACAAGGACCAACATCCCTAATAACACATTAGGAATTAACAGGGACATTAAACCCGCAGCTCGCATGAACAAAGCCTAGATCCACTAGGCAAGAAAAACTCACCAACCCACTGGCCAGCACAAACATATCACAAAAAACTAGTTACTTAGAAAAAAATAGAGCTCAACAACACCCGTTATCCACCTCTATAAGAGAAGCCACCATGGACACCCAACCTACCACTACCAAGGAACTCCAACCAATCCACATTCCACCTCCATAGGAAAGGCCTCCACCTCAATAGAAATCAGTAGCATCAAGGTCTTTAGAAAGAACAAAGTAAGCAACCATGTCAAAGCCAAATCACTGGTGGAAAAATCACCCTTAAGAATATGAGAATAAAGCAATTCTTTAATCCCCTCAAAAGAGGAAAACTCAACAAAGGAGAGGGAAACCAAGGCTCCCTTATTCACGAAGAACAACTGGGACAATAAAAAAAGCCCTGCTAGAAAAAATAGACAATAGCAACAAAACCAAACCCAAAGCAACAAAGACACCAAATTGCACCATAAACATTAGGGACCAAAAAAGCCCAGCCAAAAGGAAAAGCTCAGGGACAACCCTAGTAGACACAAACCCCAAAATAAATAAAAGCATCAAGGACCACCAGGGGTTCAGAAACACACCATCCAGGAAAAATAAAAAACCCAGAAACAACCCACAAGGGCTAGGAAAAACACCTCTATCACAAGATAAAACACACAAGAAAATAGGTAGAGGTAAAAAAGCACAAAGGTCTCACCAGAAAACAACAACCAACCAACCTCCAAGACTCGTACATGGGACCATCTCCAACAAACCACAAATCCCCAACTCCCTTGCGCCAAACATAAGGAGGAAGAGCCAACAAAAGAATCAAGACATGGAAGCACAAAAAATTATGGAGGGAAACTGGAAGGAAACGGCTACCAGTGCCAACCAAGGAACAACCCAAAAAAGAAGCTACTAGAGAAGCAACCCTTAAGCCATCAAGGAGACAATAGAACCAACGAAGCAAAGAAGAAGCCATCCAACCAACAAGAAGAGCCAAGCAAATAGACCCAAGGTCTGCACAAACCATGAAAGAGAGATAAGGATAGAGAAGCATGAAAGAAAAACTGCTTGAAAGGACACACTCCAACCTAACCTCTACAAAAGAAAGCCATGGGCCAAAAAACATAGAAAAAGACTCTGGCAGATCATGCCCCATAAAGAAACCAACCGAAGAAAAACAAAAAGGGTCCACAAAGAGAAAGAGGAACTCTTGTGAACCAGGAAATCCATCTGTGTCATCATATTCCTTTGAAACATCGTCATCCAGATCTGTGTTCCCCTCAGAATTCAAACTCTCACCTTGCTCTGCTACAAATGGTATAATTGATACACCTAGAGGACTAGATTTCTGAAAATTTGAGACAATCCTTTGTACAAAGGGGGTAAGATTGTCCTATTATTGCTAGACACCTATGCTATTTGTACATGTTTAATACCCTTATCTAGACACTCAAGTCATATCCAACAACCATTTACTAGAAAACACCTCTTATAGCTTCCAATTTTGGATTGCATGTTATTTCTCACTTCCTTATACTATTTCGTCACTACTATCAACTTTTAGGTGAACCTTGTTCCTTTATTTCATTTTTTTGTTTCTCCTAGTCCTAATTTACATTTGTTTGTTCTATTTCCAAGTTTGTGTTTCCTAGTTGCATCTCTTATCTTTTATTAGTCTCAACTCTTGTATATGTTACTCTAGTTTTATATTATGCTAATTAGTCTAATCCAAAAGGCCTTAACTTGTGTTTTAGTTGTAGTGAAGAAAATTTGACTCTACTAAAGAAGGGCTCTCTTTCTTTATGAGTGATTTTCATCACACTTATTTTAACTAGCTAAGGTTTTTAGCTTAACTCCAATCTACTACATAGATTTTACTAACCCTTTTAAAGTGTTTCATTTTCAAACAAAAATATGTTTATGAAATTAAACTAAAACACCTAGCAAAATAAATTATTGCTAATAATAGAAGATTGAGAAATAGAAATCACGTTTCAAACACAAAAATATATAAATAAAGAAGAACCTAGAACTGAAAGATGGCATTCTTTGCCATGAATGCTAGTTCTTTGCATGAACTATAGTGTGATGTGTTGTTGTCTTGTATGGGAAAAAAATGAAAGCACACTTTTATCCATAATCTTGTCACTTACACAACTTAGAAAAATATGAAAGTACTAGAAAAGCTACATTTGTTTGGATAAACTAATAATAAAATAAACTATTCTAATCCAAGGAATTGGTAGGATGAAAAATAAATAAGGGAAGAGGAAGTCACCAAAAAGATATAATTTTGACACCTTTTCTTCAATGCAAACCTACAACACACAACAAGAAACATAATTTTTTGTGGCAAGGTAGGGATTTTCCTCCAAATCTTTGAATTGGTATTTTGACCTCCACAATAGCCTTTTTTTGATAATTTTATGGAAACAAGATGATAAATACTATTCTAAATGAATTGCAACCACATGATAACAATAATGCTATGGAGATGACCCCAAATACAAAAGAAAAAGAAAAGTGTAGAGAAGAGATTAGAGAAAACTTGAGAATAAAATCACCTCCAATATTTAAAATCAGGATTTGATGTTAGCTTGTCCCTATGCTTCCACAACTCCATGAATGTAATGAGCAAGATGATGATTTTCACATGCAAGCACAATACTTTAAAATTTGTCAAGGGTGGTTACCTTTTGCAAGAAAAATCTAACAAAGAGAAAGAAAATGCTCAAAATGATCACTAGAATCATGAATTATTACAAGATTATAATGTGTCATGCTAACATTTGTGCATAACACTCTTGTCTGGACAAATTAGACCAACTAAAAGCTTAATAGGCTAGGAATAATACAAGGATTAATAAAATATAACAAAATAGTGCTAACATATTGAAATGTGGAAATACAAATTAACATACCAAAGAGAATATAAAATACACCATGAAATTGTAAAGGTATGCAATTTTTGATGTTACATTAATATATACACATTAATAAAGAGTTAAATCAAAAAAGCTTTAATTTGTTATATTTTAACATATACATATTGAGGAAGATATTTCTTTCTTTCTTTCAAGATGCTATCAAGTTGTCAAATTTAGAAAGTTTATAGGTTCTAGATGGAAAGTGATGAATACCTGGTAGATGGAAGAAGATGCCAAATGAGGTAAGTGGTGATGTCTTTTTATACTTGGCCTAAACACACAATTTGAAATTTTTGGTGTGAGAATCGACACATAACAACAAATTAAAATTGATTTGGCTTGGACCCATAACTAAATTTTAGTTTTGAAATATCTAGGTTAGATGTGGGAATTATGAAATTGACTTGTGTCAAATTCACGAATGGACATAATAAGAATAGGTAATCTAAGAGCTAAAAAAATGTTTGGTTGAATTTGACTTTGTTGAATGGTTATCAAGGTAAGTGGTGATGTCTTTCTATACTTTGTCTAGACACACAATCTAAAAGTTTTGGTGTGAGAATTGACACATAACAACTAACTAAAATTGATTTGGCTTGGACCCATAACTAAATTTTAGTTTTAAAATATCTAGGTTAGATGTGTGAATTATGAAATTGACTTCTGTCAAATTCATGAATGGACTAGGAATAAGAATAGGTAATCTAAGAGCTAAAAAAATGTTTGGTTGAATTTGGTTTTATTCAATGGTTATCTAGGAATTTGAGGAAAAAATGGTGCCAAACCAATCAAAATCATGCTCCAAGTCAAATATTCAAGATATCCACACAAAGTGACATAAAATTAACAAAGAGTATAGTGCACATTTTTATCCATTACAATTAGTAGATGAAATATTTTTTAATTATGTTAATAGTTGTAACTACAATAATAATGAGGTGAAGCAAAGTTGTAATGGAAGGAGTAGATAATAAAAACCTCTTAATATAAGTTTGATAGTCATCTACATATTAAGCATTCATTACATCTAGAGGTATACAAATTTATATAAAAACCTAATAAACTAGCATGAATATCTTACACGTCTATCTAAAAATATCAAAAGATTTTAATTTTCAAATACCTATCTAAACTATCTCACATATCTAATATAGAAACCTAAAACCTTTAAACTAACTTCTCTTTGACATTTTTTATATAAATAAATAAATATGTTTAAAATATCTATATTAATACAAACTAAAATTTTAGAATTTTCATTCTTTACTATTCATAATCACAAAATTTAAATATAAAAATAAACATTTAAACAATTATAAATATAAAAATGAGAGTCTATTAAAAAAACATACAAATACACACCACACATGTATATATAACAATAACTAGATGAATCTCATGAAACCTTAACACATTCTTCAATGCAATGCTTATTTAAGATAGTTATACTACGAGTAACTGATACTATGGAGCATAACTATGAGAATTTTTATTTTTATTTTAAATAATTAAGCTTACTACCGTATGTAAACCCCTCATTAAAGTAGGGGTTTCGAAATTACCTAAATAAGTAATGACCGTTCTTGACATGTACGCTTTAGAAAAACGTTTAAAATCTGATTAGATACCTATTCTAATATACTTTGATGAATTCTTCGTAGATTGTGAAAGACCAACGATCAGAATTCGAACTGTAATAGAGATGCAATTTGTCCTTTTCTTTTGGACCCACAAAATAGCCGTTAGACAACATACACATTTGTTCTTCGTGTGCATTGGTCAATAAATCTGCCAAAATCTCCGAAAAAACATGAAAAATTGTTAAAAATCATGCTAAATAAAGCACCCTCTTTTGGGCTCTTTCCGCAGTAGTTCCAAAATGACCGTTGAGAAAGAAACAATTTGAAATCCCCAATACGATAGGTTACAGTTCATATGCAAATCAATTCATTCAGTTTCTTCAGAGAGAGAGAGAGAGAGAGAGGGGGGATTGTGTTTCAATACAGAGAGATTAGGGAGGCCACAAAATGAGCTTCACAGGCTCTCCTGCAAGAAAAAAGGGTGTTCAATCCCCATTGAAGGGTGTCCAATCTCCATTAGGTCCGACGAATAGGATTGTTCGGTCTCCCGCTACTCCTCAATCTTTGAGGAAAAAACAACACCATGAGGATGATATGAAGAAGTTTTCTCTTGGTGGTTCTGCGGAAAATTGTAACCCCAATGCTGCTACCGTCAAATCTCCAAATGGGTGTCCAAAATCTCATCATGGGTCTCAAAAGCTGGCTAATGGATGTGAAAAAATCTTCAAAGTCTCAGATGGGTGTGAAAAGTCCTTTAATGGGCAGGAAAAAATCTCTGATGGGTTTCAAAAATCAGCCGATGGCTCTCTGAAATCATCTAAGGTGTCTGACTCTGGAATGCATGCCTGCAGGTCAAGAAGATGTGGGGTAAATTACCAAGATTGGGCTTCTGGCAATTTGAAGCCTCAGCCAAGGAAGTTCCTTGTGGCAAAGAGGATTGAAAAGCCTAATCAGCAGGAGGGAACGGTGTGCAAGTGCTGCGAAAAAAAGTCAAAATCTGGGTCTGCTGATATATCTGCAGATACAGGCAGGAAATGTGTATGTATTGCTTCTGAAAAATTGAGGGCTTCACAAGAGGAGTTTATGAAGGATATTTTTTCGAAGACGAAAAAGCCTTCAGCAGAAGTTGGAGAAACCAGTGTTGAAATCAAGATTGGAGTTCAGGGGACAATGCCCCAGGAACATACGTGTGGTGTGTCTTCTATTGAAGATAGCAAAGATGTGTTCTCTGAAATGTGTGGGAATAGTGAGAAAGCGGGGGTTGCTGAGCTTGGAACTAGCACCATGAATGAGAAGATTGCGGGTTCAGGATTTTGTAAATTGTATAATGGCAACACATTTACCAATGATTTTGTCCACGCCGATACAACTCTGTCTCCTCTTGGGATGTCCAATGGTGAGGAAAACAGATTGTCCAATAGGAATCCTGAGATAATTGGAATTTCGGATCCCAAAAATGGAAATATTGACGAGACAATGCATGGTTTGGAGGGTTCTGAATTGGGTAAGAGCAACATTTCAGCGGATTGTAATGGCAACGCAATTACGTTATCATCTCCTCGGAGGGACTCAAATGAGAATGCTGAGAAAATTAGGTTCTCTGAGCGGAGAGACGGAAATGTGGATGAGAAGACGATGGAGGGTGCTGAGGGATCTAGGAGTGCCACTTTATTGTCATCTCCTTGGAGAGGGGTATCGCCAGCCCCTAGAAGGCCTAAGAATGAGTTGCTTGCGGAGGCAATTGGTACCATTCCGCAGCATAGTGTGGGAAGGGTAAAGCATTTAGTCAAGGCATTTGAAAGTTTGCTGTCACTTCCAGACTATGAAACTATAGAGGGTCCTCAGGCTGGGCCATTGGATAGGTCTATCTACAATGTTTCTGATACTGATCAAGGGAAGTGCAAGCCCAGTGTTGGCAAGAGTTTGAAGTGGGCGCTTCCTGGCATGCAGCCAAAGGGCTCAGAGAAGAGGGCAAGTGGTAATAGCAGCCCATCTCATGAAAGCTATGGTTATCAGGCTAGTACACTCACACTGTATAGGTCTAACTTTGATGATTCTCATGTTGATCACGGAAGGCAGAGAGAATTTGGAATGGACAAGGATCTGGATTGGGCACTCCCTGGCATGCAGGCCAAGGGCTCTGGGGAGAGGTCAAATGGTAGCAATAGCTCAGTTCATGAATATTATGATGGCTGGAACAGGGCAAATAGAGGTACATTTTCTGAGACAAGCTTTGCTGATTTGAAGAGCTCAAATGGTCAACCTGAAAGTGTTTTCTTAAAAAGGCCATATAGTAGTAGCCAATCTAGCGAAAACTATGATGAATTTAAATTCTTCCCTGTTTGCGAAGAAACAGCCTCAGTTAGCAATAATAATACTCGGAGTGTTAGTTCAATCGGAAGAAGTCAAAGCGGGTAAACTACTAGAGCTTTTGGTTTCTTATGTCTTTCGGTTACCATGCTTTTCTTGTATTAGGTTATGTGTTGCTCCAAAACTGTTCAATAATGTCTTATAAGCAAGATCTATTCATTAATTTTGCAGTTCTGGGAGCAGAAGAAGAGGCCGCAAAGAGGTATGGTCATCTTCTCGTCATCTGTTCTCTTGATTTGTTTGTGTAAATGTGTTACTCTATTCATTCATTAAGTTGCAATCGTGAACCAATTTTCATATGCGAGGCCAGATTTGAAATTTATTGTTTGATGATATCAACAATTTAATGAATATTAAAGAGGTTACTACAAGTAAAGTTGCTTTAATCTGAGTGTTAGAACATGAAACCAATTGGTTTGCAGAATTTGTATGAAAATGTGACCTTAACACTAGCTATAAAAAGCTCTGGGTTTCTGTAAAGTGCTCTTCATGGCTCAGACCAATTTCCCTTAAAAATTAGGCATTGCCACACAAAAAATAGCTGTGCTTCAGTCTGTTTGAAAGCATTAACATACAATAAAAAGCTCTGGGTTTCTGTAAAGTGCTCTTCATGGCTCAGACCAACTTCCCTTAAAAATTAGGCATTGCCACACAAAAAATAGCTGTGCTTCAGTCTGTTTGAAAGCATTAACATACACACATCTTATATGGTTTCTTTTCAGAGCTTGGATTCGACAGGACGGGGATCTCTGGGTAGAAGTGGAATTCAACAATGGAAGAAGCAACTCAAGGTCACATGTGCACAACCTTTTAAGCTTCGTACGGAGGTAAAATGCACAGAGAAAAGTTTTCACAATGTGCCATCTCAGTAGTTTATAGTTTATACATTTTACTAACAGTGAATAGTAGCTTATTTTTGGAATAGGCAGTCATTAGAAAAATTGCATAGTGAATCATAAATTATTTGAGGAGGTTCTGGAAAATACTGTGTTCAAATCTTTGCATCACTGTTTTGGATCACACTGCATTCCATCAGAAGATATTTATTGTTACCTGCAAAAGACCTCTTGCTTACCCTGTCATCCAAACCTTTGTTTTGGTTAAGCAGCAA
Organism: Sequoia sempervirens; assembly: GCA_007258455.2. NCBI lineage: Eukaryota > Viridiplantae > Streptophyta > Pinopsida > Cupressales > Cupressaceae > Sequoia > Sequoia sempervirens. The sequence goes on along the minus strand of VDFB02353493.1, from coordinate 283,454,445 downwards.
AGATTTACTATTACCTTGTCTCTCATCTGTTTTTTAAACATTTCCCTAGTATCGTCACTATTGTCTTGTGTGGTGTAACCAACTTAGCCTGTCACATAAACTACATGTGAGAACAGTTGCTGTATTAGTATTTTTACTTGATTGCCCACACTTCAATCATTATTCTGATAATCCCCAGGGCATCACGATTCTCTAGCCTTCCGTTACCTGTGTGTTAGTGTTTTAACTTTAACGCTGAGCCTCACCAGCTCAAGTCAAATCTACCAATGATCAAGAAGTTGTCATATGTTGCACATACATTTCTAGACATTGTTTTTTATTGCTCTGGCTTGCAATCAAATTCATTCATTTTGAATAGTTGTGTGGATTCAACTGTTTGTTATCCTCATTTATTTCCATAAAATACACATGGTCTGAGAAGCCTTTCAAAATTTGCAGCAAAGAGGCCACATGAAAGAGAAGGAATTTAGGAAGAAGGTCCAGGTGATGTTGTCTGAGGAAGAAAAAAATCGAATTCCAATGGCACAAGGTCTGCCATGGACAACAGATGAGCCAGAGGTTACACTTGAACTACAGAAAATATTTTACATAGCCTTTCTCTTTTGGAAATAATTCTGAATCTTTTGTAATTGTTTCTCAAATAACAGCATTTGGTGAAGCCCCCTGTGAAAGAATGCACTAAACCATTGGATGTAAAGCTTTACACTGAAATAAGAGCAGTGGACCGTGCTGAATTTGATCAGATAGTAAGTCTTCTAAATTTCATCTTATATATATGTCTTGTGTGAATTCTTAGCTAGTTCTGGACAGATTTTTTATATATTTTTGAACAAATTTAAATTAGTACAAAACTCCCACAGGAAATTGCATTGTGTCAATTCACAAAAGTGTTAGCAGGGGCCTTTTTCTTTTCACCTGTAATTATATTTTCTGTTGTGCTTGAAATAGATAGCGGAAAAACTAAATGCCTTGGAGCAGCAAAGGTTAGAAGAGGAAAGATTGCAGAAGGTTTGTTTCTGTTCCATTTCTGTTCATCTCATATTTATGCTCCTGGCTAAGTAGCAAAGCAGTCCATTCTCCTGACTAAATAAACCATTTTGACAGTTGGCTGAAGAAGAAGAGATTAAGAGGCTGAGAAAGGAGATGATTCCACGTGCTCAACCCATGCCATTTTTTGATCGCCCTTTTATTCCCAGAAGGTATGACTCATCAAGTTTGTGTGTTCTATTGAATTGAAATTCATATTTTTTTCTGAAGACTGTCAGGATATGTGATTATCACTTGAACAGATCTTCTAAGAGTCCAACCATTCCAAAGGAGCCCAAATTCCATGTACCTCACCACAAAAGGGCCAAATGCATATCATGGAACGACTTCAATGTTTGCCAGCAGTAGATTCCAAAATGATGGAATTATATCTCTGTACTAGTAGATCATTCTTTTTTCGGAATTATATGCTCCTCACTACAATATTGTTCCAATATTGTTAATAGCGAAGTATAATAATTTTGCTTCCTCTCTATAAGATTCAAGTTTGGAGTATGTATCAGAGGTCGAGATTTTTTGATCTTTGATTATTTTCTTCTGTTCCATAAACCATGCCGGCTTTCAATGGAGACACCACCTGTGAATACAGAGCATTGTATAGAGCATGGCATGATGTTTGGTCTGTTCAATGCAGACTATGTTTATGAAAACAGTTTCACAATATTGTATTCTTAATTTATTGATGAATCAATAGAGCAATGCAAACAGTATCTTTTTTAGATATGGACTTGATTAACTGAATCGTGCTTGTTGTTATGTACAATGCAAACAATAGTTATGTTAGGATACAAGCCTGATTGATAACATATGTAAGGCACAAAGTGCCCGGTTCAAGTTTCCCAGGTTTCATCAATATTAAAATTTTAAAAAAGAAAACATTTCCTTGACCTACCTTCCAGGTATGGAGCATACCAACACCATTTTATTAACGAATGACAGGTAAAAACATTTAGTTTTAATGCTCAAACTATTCTCTTTATACAATTAAGTCTAGTAAATCTTGAAACATGCCTCCTCTGTCTTGAGCGCTAGCTATGCTATTGAATGCAAATACTAGTTATGTTAAATAAACTAGTTCGGTTTGTCCAATGCAGACTATTATTGAGAAACAGTTTAACAATATTGCATTCTTACTTTGTTGATGAATCAATAGAGCAATGCAAACAGTATCGTTTTTAAGATATGGGCCTCTGATTAATCAAATCATGTTTGTTCTAATGTATAATGAATTAATGAATGAATGCAAACAGTATTTATGTTAAAAAAGTGCTTTCATCAATATCAAAAATAAATTAAACATTTTTTTTATTACCCCGCCTTCCAGGTATGGAGCATACCAGCACCATTGTTTATTAACAAATGACAGGCCAAAATTTTTAGTTTGATTTGATATTTGAAAGAATGAAGCAAAATGCTCAAAACTGTCGTGTTTATGTCACATCCCCACCCCAGCGGTCAAAGATTTGGAATAGAATAAAAATAAAATAATGCAAATTAAGAAACGGGGAGACAACTCTTATTTATGAGGGATGGCTACGCATTTGAATGAATGAATGTTTTTAATCACGTCCACGAGGCCAAGCAGCCTATGGGACCCAAAGATAGCAAGCGAAGAGACGTGAACCCCAGAAAATGCAAAAAAACCTATGTTTCTTTTTCTTTCTGCATCTTGGATCTTTTGCTGTGTATCTTGATCAGAAAATCTGCAAACCCTATTATCTTCTCTTCTTCAAACAGATCACCCAGATTGTTCCCTTTTAATGTCTCAGTATAATTGATCCGAATGTCCTTGTAAGCCGAACATTCCCTGATGTAGTGCCATTCTGTCTCAACCACTCCTTGAGTGCAATATCTACACCTTCTGTCTACCCACTCCTCTTTAGGTATCATCCACCTTCCGGTCTCACATCTAAACTGGTGCGAACTTGTTCTAATCTGAGCTATCAACATTTTTCGTTTTCCATTTTATTTCCATTCCGATGTATGTCTTTTGTGTGTGGTCATGCGTAGGGTTAAAATGTTTGACATAGTATTCCTTCTTCCTCCCAAGTGGCCCTTTCCACATGCTTTCTTTGAACTTTCCTTGCACATACCTTTTTATTTCCCTATTGGCATTTGGACACTCACTTATGCTAATACCCCACTTGCTCATCCATTTGATATTCTGTTTCATCCACGTGCTCTTTCTTCTATCTAATTTTTCATTTGCTGCCATTTTTGGCCAGCGATGAGTCTCCATGTTATCTAGTCTTCTTAGATAGCTTAGCAACCGAGACATAGCAGACGCTTCAACAGGGAAAGCCCCGGCCTCAGCTAGAACAATCTCGTAAGGGACAGTAGATTTAATCCTGAGACTCTGTGTGATTAAATGTTTTTGTAATCTCTCTATCTGTCTCCACTTTTTTGCTGAGGTGTTGCTACCCCAAACTTCACACCCATATAGTACCACTGGAACAACTAAAAGCCCAAAAAGAGTTTTCTTTGTCTTCCAATCCCATAACTCGGCCCTTCTGCATCTATTTTGCAATGAGTGTAAAGCTTTCCATCCCCCTT